>CALYLW010001070.1:0-202848 GCA_944989445.1 Ampullaceana balthica
ACTTTGTCGTGTGTTGGTATTTAAGAATAAAATATAAAAAGTAAGAAGTGAGAAGAGTTATATAGGAAGAAGAAGTAAGTGATAGAAGTAAAAAAAATTAGAATAAACTATAAAAATAGGGTTAAAGGTAAAATAAATAAAGATATATTTAAAATAATTATATATAATATTAAATAATAAAATATGTAAATGAAGGAAATGAAAGAAGTAAGAATATGTAAGATGTAATAGTGTAGAGAGGATTATATTGTTGAAGGGTAACTATGGAAGAGGGGGGTTAGATAGAAGAAGAAGAGTAGAAGGAATTGGATAGTGCTTGTTAGTATAGTATTGAGTGTGTGTGGTGGTTGGATGTAGGTGATGTTTATAGTATGCAGTCACTGTTTGTTTCTTTGAAATTCTTAAGGTGATTGGTTGGGATGTTATGATTATGTATGTATAGATGAGTGAGTGAATATTTTTATTATTGTAAATCTAACTTTCATCTTCCCCTATTTCTCTTCTTTCTTTTTCCTCTTTTATTCCTCTTTTTTTTTTATTTTTATTTTTCCCCCTCTTAAAATGGGCTAACACTCACTTGGTTGGTAGGCTTGGTGATGGAGACACTGTATAGATTATGCATCTTTCTGTGGTTGTTTTAGTTGTTTTATCTTTTATATTTAAGTGTTGTTGCGTGGGGACCCATCACCCAAGGGAGGAAAACATTGATTATATATATATATATAAACTTGAAACATAATTCAAAAAAGAGCTTGCCAGATTCATTACTGGAGAATATTCGAAACTGACAAGAATAACACCATTAGTTAAATCATTAAACCTTGAAACACTAGAGGATAGAAGAACCAAGAGCAAAGTAGTAATCATACATAAAGCAATTAATTCTAATTTAGAAATACAACACAAAGATAACTTAATACAACCCTCAGATAGACATAAGGATAAAAACACCTTTCTTATTCCGTATGCAAGAACAAACACATACAAGTTTTCCTTCTTCCCGTCCGGAATTCGGGCGTGGAATGGGTTGCCTGAAGAATCCAGGAAAACCAACACTTTATCAACATTTAAATCTCTAATAAAAATGCAGGACTAAACACAAACCATAGATAAGCGTAGGACGCAATAATCTTCTGTATAGAAGGAGCGTCTGTAAACAGATAAGATAAGATAAGATAAGATAAGATAGATAAGATAAGAAAACTAATGAAAGTTCATAGAATAATGGGAAATAACTTGTATCTCTGAAATTTATTAAAGGGAAATAACTGTCATTTATTTTATAGCTTTTATTTTTAAATTTATTATTTTAATAATTTTTTTAATTTTTCAATAAAATGTGTCAGATAAAATTTGTTTTATAATATTTTTTTCATAAAAATCATTAAAAAATAGTTTTTATATGACAAAATTTAGTTTTTAATAGCTATTTTTTGGTTTATAACCGTTTTTAAAAAACTTAACAAAATGGATATTAATTTTTTAAAGACCCCAAATTTTCGTGATAACATGTTAATCTGGTTTTCTCTTCACAACGATTAAATCTTTCGCCTTTTACTAAAGATTTCCGTGGAGAGGAGCAAATTAATGAGTCTAAACGACTATTTTTCAAGCCCTTCTTTGAAGGGTAAATATTCAAATGACATGATTGGGTCATCTCTTCATGATGCCATATACGGTGGTCAGCTATTTGAACGACCAACAGGGACATCATTCTGACAGAAATCAACAAGGATTAAAACACTTTTCTTATTTGTATGCAAGAACAATCCACATTTTTGTTCTTACCGTCCGGAATTAGGGTGGAAACGGGTGCTGAAGAAGAACCAGGAAAACCAACATTTATTTCAAATTTAAATCTTGATAGAATTGTTGAAGGTAGGACTTTCATAGTACCTATACTGCACTCTATCCCTTAATAAACACCACTAAAGCTTGAATAGGTAATATTTTGTGTTTACCCAGCCGGTTTGTTGTTTTTGCTCCGGTGTGGCGTTAGCGTTGGTTAGGGTCCGTGTCTGATGGGTGCTTTTTAGGGTAGGGGGACCGGCCGATGCGAGCTGGGGACCGCAGCTGCCCAATTTATATTATTAATTGTCTGATTTTCCGGGTTTTTTAGTTGTTTTGTTTGTAAAGTTTTTTTTTGTTTATTAGAAAGAAATTAGAGATGATTTATTTTTTTTGGGGTGGGGTGGGTATGTTGTGGTAGTTCTAGTTAAAGTGCTTATAATGAGATGTGAGACAGTGGAAGGAACGGGGGGTAAAATTAATTTTATAGTACAATTTTTAGGAATTGTTTTAGTTAGGATGTATTGAAGATAGTATAATTTATATATGGGAATAGAATGAAGGGAAGTTGTCCATTGGTGGTTAGTTTGATTTTCAGAATAAGACGGTTTATAAGGTCGGTGGTTTAGGGTTCTAGAGTAGGTGGGTGATGAGTGAAGCTATTCGCTTGGGGGTTAGGATTTGTGGGTAGGGGGGGGGTGTTGGTGGTATTTGAGTGGAAAGCAGTGTGGATATTGCGTATTTGCGTAGTGGAGACAGTCGTGGTGATGGGTAGTAAGCTATGGCGCAGGATGGACCGGAAGATCAGGGTTTCGGGTAGGCTCGGTGAGGGTGGTATGGGGGGGGTGGTTTGATGGATGTTGTGGGTTGGGGGGGGGGGGGATTGGGGTTGTAGGTCTATGAGGGGGTTAAGGGATAGAGATGGGTTGTTTGTGTTAGGGGGGGGGGGGGGGGGGGGGGGGGGGGGTGGGGGGGGGTGGGGGGGGGGGGGGGGGGCGGGGGGGGGGGTGGGGGGGTGGTGGGGGGGGGGGGGGGGGGGGTTTGGGGGGGGGGGGGGGGGGAGGGGGGGGGGGGGGGAGGGGGGGGGGTGGGGGGGTTGGGACGGGGGGGGGGTTGGTGGGGGGGGGGGGTGGTTGGGGTGGGGGGGGGGTTTGGGGGGGGTGGGGGGTGGTAGGGGGGGGTGTGGTGGGTGGGGGGGGGGTGGGGTGTGGGGGGGGGGGGAGGGGGGGGGGGGTGGGGGGGGGGTTGAGGGGGGGGGGTGGTGGGGGGGGGGGGGGGGGTGGGGGGGGGGTGGGTGGGGGGGTAGGGGGGGAGGGTGGGGGGGGTGGGGGGGTGTGGTGGGGGGGGGGTGTGGGGGGGGTGGGGTGGGGGGGTGGTGGGTGTGGGGGGGGGGTGTGGGGGGGTGGGGTGGGGGGGGGGTGTGGTGTGGGGTGGTGTGGGGTGTGGGGGGAGGGTGTGTGTGGGGGTGGGTGTAGTGAGTGCGGGGTGGTGGGTGTGGGTGTGGGGGGGTGGGGGTGTGGGGGGGTGGGTTTGGGGGTGTGGGGCGGGGGTGGGGGTGCGTGTTTGGGGTGGGTGGGTCGTGCGCGTGTGGGGATGCTGGTTTAGTGTGTGGGGGGTCTCGTGGTTTGTGTTTTTGTGTTTTGTGTATTTGTTTTTGTGCTTGGATCTCTGTGTTACTTTTTTTTTTTTTTTTTTCCCCTAAGAATAAAGAATTGAATTATAGATTGTATAGTAAATACATCTTTTTTTTTCTTTTTCTTACTTTTTTTTTTTTTTTTTTTTTTTTTTTTTCTTTTTTTCTCTTTTTTTTTTTCCTTTATTTTTTTTTTTTAATTTTTTACTTTTTTAAAAATTTTTCTTTTTTTTTTTTTAAGTTTTTTTTGTGTTTTTTTTTTTTTTTTTTTGTTCTTTGTTTTTTTTTGTTAATTTTTTTTAAATTTTTGTTTTTTTTTTTTTTTTTTCTTTTAGAATTGTTTTTTTGGTTTTTTAATTGTTGTTTTTTAACTTTTTTTTTTTTCTTTTAATTTTTTTTTTTTGTTTTGTTTTTTTTTTTTTTTTCCTTTTTGTTTTTTTTTATTTTTTTTTTTTATTTTTTTATTTTTTTAGTTTTTTTTTAATTTTTTTTTTTTTATATTTAATTTGTTTTTTGTATATTTAGTTTAAACAATTTAAACTGGCGTTTGGGGTGGGGTTCCGTTGCTATGGTATTTGATTGGTTGGTATATTTGGTTTTTTTTTTTATTTTTATTTTTTTTTTTTTTTTGTTTTTTATTTTAATTATAGCAAGTTTTTGTTTTTGTATAGGAATAGGGTGGGTACATTGTTTATTAATGCGGGCTTCCCACTCACCCTCACCCCACCCCTCCGACCAAGAGCTGCCACCTATACCCTCCAGCATCTCCCACTTGCACTTCCACCCCCCTCTAACGTCCCCGCCCTTCACCCCCTCCTTCCCATCCTCCCCGTTCCCTCCCCCTCCCTACGCTTTCGCGCATCCACGGACCTCTCCAGGCCGCCACCCCCGCGTCATCCACGGCACCCTCCTTGCCCGCCTCTTTCACGCCCCACCCACGGCGTTTCACACTTCCGTCCGCTCTCCCTCGTCTACCCACCCCCCTCCCATCTAGCCTTCCCCAGCAACCCCCCCACCCCCCCCCTCTTCCTCTCTTCCCTGCCCACCCCCCGTGTCCCTCCCCTGCACTCCACACGGGCCACCACACTGCACCGGCCACGCCACAACTCCCCCTTCCTACCCCCATCCCCCCCCCCACCCCCATTCTCCGCCCCTCCCACGGCGCCCCCACGCTCGCCCCCCGCCCCCCAAACGCTTAAACCGTCCCTCCCCATGCCACCTCAACCCCCCCCCAATGCAAAAGCAAAAAAACCAGAACACCCCACAAGAATTAAAAAATCAAAAAACCTGAAATTAAAGAAATAAAATACTAAATGCAAACCCCAAACCCAATCACAGACCCCCCCCCCCCCCCCAAAGGCCCCAAACCAATAAGAAGACACCAAAATTTAGAAATGTATAATATAGAGTATTATTAGAGGCTGGACGGATGAGAGAGACAATAGATGAGGGAAGTAGCATTCGAGTATGTAACTTTCCACTCCCCCAGCTCGCGTATCAGACTTGTCTTTTGGGTGTTTGGTTGTTTTGCACTAAAGCTGTTCTGTGCTAGGACTCTTGGCTTTCTCCTCCGATAGGGGAAAGGTGGATTGAGAATAACTATTTGGTGGGTGTTTGGTGGAGCTTTCTGCTGCTGCACGGAAATTGTTTTAGTGATTATGTTTTGTTTTATTTTTTGTTTTTTGTGTTTTGGTTGTTGGTTGTTTTTTTTGTTTTTTGTCTTTTTTGTTTTGTTTTTTGTTAGGATTTTTGTTAGTGATTGTTGTTGTTTTGTTTGTTGGTTTTTTTGGGGTTTGTGGGGGGGGGGGTGGGGGGGGGGGGGGGGGTGGGGGGGGGGGGGGTGGGGGGGGGGGGGGGGGGGGGGGTGGGGGGTGGGGGGGGGTGGGGGGGGGGTGGGGGTGGGGGGGGGGGGGGGGGGGGGGGGGGGGGGGGGGGGGGGGGGGGGTGGGGGGGGGGGGGGGGGGGGGGGTGTGGGGGGGGGGGGGGGGGGGGGGGGGGGGGGGGGGGGGGGGGGTGGGGGTGGGGGGGGGGGTGGGGGGGGGGGGGGGGGGGGGGGTGGGGGGGGGGGGGGGGGGGGGGGGGGGTGGGGGGGGGGTGGGGGGGGGGGGGGGGGGTGGGGTGGGGGGGGGCGGGGGGGGGGGGGGGGGGGGGGGGGTGGGGGGGGGGGGGGGTGGGGGGGGGGGGGGGGGGGGGGGGGGTGGGGGGGGGGGGGGGGTGGGGGGGGGGGGGGGTGGGGGGGGGGGGGGGGGGGGGGGGGGGTGTGGGTGGGGTGTGTGGGGGGGGTGGGGTGTGTGTGTGGGGGGGTGTTTGTGTGTGTGTGTGTGGGGGTGTGGGTGGGGGGTGTGTGGTGGGTGTGTGGTGGGGGGTTGGGTGTGGTGTGGGGGTGGTTGTGGGGGTGTGTGGTGGGTGTTGGGTTGGGTGTGGTGTGTGGGTGGGGGGGTGTGGTTGTGGGGTGTGTGGTGTTGGTGTGTGTGTGGGGTGGGTGGGGTGGGTGGTGTGTGTGGGGGTGTGTGTGTGTGTGTGTGGTTGGGGGGGTGGGGGTGGGGTGTGTGGTGTGTTGGGGGGTGTTGTTGGTGTGGTGTGTGGTGTGGGTGGGTGTGGGGTGGGTGTGTGGGGGAGTGTTGTGGTGTTTTGAGTGTTGTGTGTGGGTGTGTGGGGGGGGTTGGGGTGTTGTGTGTGGGGTGGGGGTGGTGTTGTTTGTGGGTGTTTGGTTTGGTGTGTGTGGTGGTGAGTGTTGTGGGTGTGGTGTGTGTGTGGTGCGTGTGGAGTTGTTGTGTGTGTAGTGTGTGTGGGGTTGTGTGTGTGTGTGTTTGTTGGTGGTGATGGGGTTCGAGTGTGTGGGGTGGGGTGTTTAGGGGTTTAGAGCTTGTGTTGGAGTGGTGTTGTGTGGTTTTGTTGTGGGTGGGGGCGTTGGGGTGGAGGTGTTGTCGTGGCGTGTGGAGAGGAGTGTGTTGTGGGTGTTGTTGGTGGTGTTTATGTGGTGATGGGGGGTGTGTAGTTATGTAGGGTGGTGTGTGGTGTTGCGTTGGAGGGTGGCGTGTGGGGTTTGTGGGTGAGGGGTGTGTGGGAGTGTGGGTGAGTGGGGTGTGTGTGGTGTGGGCGGTGAGTGTGTTAGGCAGTGTGTGTGTGTGTGTGAGTGTGTTGTGCGTGTGTGAGTGTGGGTGGTGGGTGTGAGTGTGTGTTGTGAGTGTGTGGGGTGTGGTGAGTGTGGATGTGTTGGGGTGAGGTGTGAGGGTGGGGGGGGTGGGGGGGGGGGGGGGGGGTGGGGGGGGGGGTGTTGGTGGTGGGGGGGGTGTTGGTGGGGGGGTGGGTGGGTGGGGGGGGGGGGTGTTGGGTGGTGGTGGTGTGGTGGGTGGTTGGGGTTGGTCTTTGTTTTTGTTTTGGGTGTGGGAGGGGGGTTTTTTTTTCTATTATTGTTGGGGTGGGTATGCAGGGCAGGTGAGGAGTCACGGCCACAGTTAGGTCTTAGTGGGTATAATAGTTAATGAAATTATAGTATGTAATATGTTTTTGGTTGTGGTTGTTGGAGTTAAGATGTAATGATGTTATTTTTTGACTAGATATTGGTTTCGTTGTGATAATACGATCGCACGCTATTTTTTGTAACTATTGGTAATAGCATACTTATTCTCGGTTTTTATTCGCATTTTATCAATGAGAATAAGCGAGAGAGGTTAAGATTGATTATCTTAAGTTATGGGTTGAACTCCCAAACAACCCACCCCCCAAAAAATCACCCCATAACCACCACTCAAGACACCACCACTTAAAAACCCCAAATCAATTGAGAGGTTTTTTTTTTAGATAGAGCCATGTTTGTAGATCTTTTTTTCTTGTTTTTTTTTTTTTATTTTTTTTGAAGGAGGGATAGAAGAAGGGGAAAGAAGGAAGGAAGAAAGAATGAAGGGGGGAAGGAAGAATTGGGGGGAAGGATGGAGGGAAGAAAGAGAAAACAGGGAGAAGATGAAGTGAAGAGAAAGAAGAAGAAGAAGATGTATGTGGAAGAAGAAGAAGAATAGAAAGATGAAGAATTGAGGAAAGAAAGTAGGAATGTAAGTATGAAACCAGTATGGTTTGGCTGAACAAGTCCTTTTGTAACTAGGGGTGATTATTTGTTGGGCTTGTAGCAGTGTGATTTGGTGGAATAGGTGGGGGGGGGTATGTAAGAAGGTTTCTGAAAGATGATTGTATAGTTGATGTATTGATATACCTCCTATCGTTTTGGGATATAAGTCAGTTTGTGGTGTAAATTTTCTAAGAAAAAATATAGCAAACCACAAGTAATGACTTTAGTGGAGTTTATTATTATTTATTCATTATTTTTAGTCCTTTTATTTTTTATTATTATATTATTATATTTTTTGTTGGTCTTAGTATAGTATAGTATAGCTTAACATTTTTGGGGGAAAAAAGTACCGAACAAATGCATTCAACAATAAAGTGAACAATAGAAAGAAAAATTACTGTTTGCTTAATATAGCAACAATGCATGTTCGCTCAATATTGTAATTAAAATTTCGAAAGCGATTGCTGGATCTAGGTCGAGTGATAAAATAATAGTATCCTTAGCTATGTCACATGTCTCAACGCTCTTAAAAAGTAACCTATGGACGGATCACTATTGTGTACCTCATTCGACCTATCAAGCAGCGCAACTTTTACCGTGCCACAAACCTCCGCTTACACATCTTAAAAATATTTGTTTAAAATATGTAAATGATATACTGAACGAACATTATTATTGGCATTTTAAAAAAAATTCTTTTTATTTATTTTATTATTACATATTATTATTTCATATTATTTTTTTTACATATGCTTGCCATTCAATTTTTTTTTGAAGCACCCACCCACGACTTACGTTTCTTTGATAAAAATGCAGTCAGGACAAAAGAAAGATCGAGTTAAATTTTATATCAACTTTATTTATGTCTGATAATTTATGTGGCCTAGGCCAAAGTCAAAGTATTTGAATTTATTATTGATAAAAACTAAATAACTCATTTTAAGAAGTTTTAATGATTTATGACATTAATGTATTTTGCCTTTCCCTCATTGAAATAAACCAATCAATGCAATGCAACTGCGATAAATTGAACAAGACAAAGTGAACTAATTATACTATATCAGTAGTTATCTGTATACATAAATCACTATCACTATCAGATATCATTATCACTATGGTCTACGTGACTACAGTTTATAGACTATAGTCTTTGCCACGGCCATGGCTATGGCATGGCTATACTTGTGGTTATGATACTATGCGACTCCGACTATTGTATTAAAAATATATTTATTAAATTGTTTGTAAACATTTAATTTTATTCATGTATTATTATTATTATTTGTTTTATTTTATTTTATTTTTTAGAGAAAAGAAAAAAAATAGTTTTAAATTTTTGTTTTGGTTTTGAAATCATTTTTATTTTAAATTTTAAAATTTACCTAAGGGAAAGTTAATATATGAAAATAAGAACCGAAAATAAAAATAAGCTCTTTATTGAGAAGTTTAAAAGAGTTGGTATCTAGTTAAGATTTCAAATTATATTTCTGAGAAAAGAAAAGTAAGATCGTTACAAAGTACAGGTAATGCATGTATTTTATTTTCAAAAATGCAATCAACAAGGGAAATCAACATGATTTATTACCATTATTTTTATCGCAGCAAAGCTATCCTAAGTCGAACCATCGTCTATCCTTTCGTCATGTACACGACACACACAGTTACTAACTGTCAGTACTGTCAGTCAGTTACTAAGACTAAGAGTAGGTACTTTGACAGAAAATTTAAATAAAGTCCAATAGGCTTAAATAATATATCATTTTAAAGGGCTTGCTAAAACCTTTTCGAAAACACCAGTTTTGTCTTTCTATCTTTTATAGAAGTGAGAGTTATGATTTTTTTTTGTGCCCCTTCCTATGCCTATACTGATACTAAACTATACGTATACTATAATATAGGACTAAATACTATATAATATATATTATAATATATAATTTAATATTAACAATAATTTATTCCAAAACTTGTGACCCACATTTCAAAATTCTGTACTCTTTCCCTCACAACTTTTTTTTAATTTTACCGATATGGGTATCAAATTTTCAGGAGACATTCACAATCCATTATAATTTATACAAAACAATTAATAAGACTAAGAAATGGTTCAGGTAAATCAAGATTTTGAATTTTTTAATAAATAATACATATATTTAAAGGCATGTTGAAAAAATATGATGTTGACAGTCAAGAGTGAACTAGACTAAGACTACACTAAGTAACTAAGTCACAAGTCCAAGTTATAATAAGTTAAAATTATTTAAAAGCCAGTCAGTACGACACAGTACGTCTACTTAACTTATACCAGTCTACTAACTACTAGTCTTAGTTGACTAGTAAGAACTAGTGTACTAACTACTAACTGTTAACATATTCACAGTAAACATAGTCACAGAAAAGTTAACTAGCAAACAATAATTAAACAATGGTCACGGAACTGACTTTAATTTTCTCGTGAGAACTTACCTTTTTAATTTATTATTATTAAATTAAATGCATAATTATATGTTATATTTCAGCTGTTACAGCGCTAATTTGTGAGTCTTTTTAATTTCTAAGGCATTTTATCGGCTCTATATAATACATAATCTTGTCACGATACGTCCATTTTGTTTACCTAGTAAACTGCTTGCCAGATTTTTACCTGGCTCGACCCATGCTAAAATAAATTTACTGACAGAAATATTTTTTTTTAAAAGGTATTTTTCATCTATTTTAATGTTCTCAGAAGATAAATAAATATTTTAAGGACAGTTTCATTTTTAATTTCTTTACTAGATGTTTGATTCTTATTTTGTTTGTTTGTTAGTGAGAAATTTCCATTTGGCATCTTATTAGGACAATCCGGCAAGTAGAGTAATAGATAAACAAAATGGTTGCATCACGATCAGACTATTTACTGTTGAGAGCCGATAAAATGCCTTAGAAATTAAAAAGACTCACAAATTATCGCTGTAATAGCTGAAATACAACATATAATTATGCATTTAATAAATTAAAAACGTAAGTTCTCACGAGAAAATTACATTTCGCTGTGAAATAATATACGTGTAGAAACTGCAGGATTACAGTCAGGTATTAGTAATTAGAATTGCCTTGTGGCATGCGCTAATTTTCTTTTATGGATGTTGCTACTGTTACGACTAGTCATAACATTAGAATTAGGCAGTAAGCTATTGCTACGACGAGTCGTAACACAAGATAGGAATATTAATGTTTCGACTACTTCACTTATTTACTAAAATCCGCCCGATAAACTCACGTAACGCACTCAAACTAGTCATTACATTAAAATGCCAGACTAGTATTACTGTTACTTTATTAGTCCTTTATTCTACACGTAAATGACGTAATAAATTATTACTATTATGGATTATATGGGTATAGTCTGTAAAGTAAAAAAAAACTAAGTCGCTATAATAACTTAACAAACTCTTCATAATATATAGGGCATATATTATATGATATAAATAGATCTGGGCTTATTTATGTGTTTATTAATTCTAAAATCTAAATTTAATTAAATATATTTAATCAACGCCTCCGCTTTTCAGAATAAGCAGTACAAAAATTACATTACCAGGTTTGCCAACACCCTAATTGTGGTTAAAAAAAAAGAAGAAGAAAAATGTATGACCGTTTTGGGATTCGATCCTTGTACAACCAGTGCAGCTACCCTTCGACATTACATTCGGCTGGAAATCCTCATGATAGAATGTGATTTTTAAAAATTACAATTACAGTCGAACCCACTTATCTCGAGCTCGGTTATATCGACCACCCTATTATGTCGACGTTTTTTATTGGAACCGCCAAATTCTCTCTTTGTCTTAGCATTTTCTCATCGGTAATGTCGATTCTTTTATGTCGCCGAAACCTAGTATCTCGAGCACAAAAGAGGGCCAAATTTGCAACTTAACTCGATTTTCGTCGGTTGAAAATAAAGGTTTGTATCGAGAATCGACGGTGGTTTTTATATAATTAAATAAAAAAATTAATAAATTATTATTCTTTTAAAAGTTTGTTGTTGTTGCTTTGTTACCAGTAAGATAAGTGACTGTGACACTAACACGCGCGTGACGATGAAACTTATGTTCAGTACTGTGTCAGTACACACAGCCCACAGCGTGCTGTGATCAACGGTCAAGGCCACAATAGTTTTATTTATATTACAAGTTTGATTGACTGAGGAAATTCGAGAACGTTCTGATAGTTAATTAATAGATATCCTGCACGTCAAAAGCATTAAACTTAAAATAACCATATTGATTTGTTTATTTGTATTTTAAATTCGCTGATATGATGGCAAAGGCGACTGCGACACGGCGAAGCGTAAACTTTGACCTTTTAGCGCATGCGCAGACAATTATAAACTGGTAACTTATTTTTCATTAAATAAATGGAATCGAAACATGACAGAGACGTAATCAAAGTCCTTTACTTCGGCATAAATATATATACATCAAAAGAATTAAACTTAAAATAACCATATTGATTTGTTTATTTGTATTTTAAATTCGCTGATACGACGGAAAACGCGACTGTGACACGGCGAAGCGTAAACTTTAACCTTTTAGCGCATGCGCAGACAATTATAAACTGGAAACATATTTTTCATTAAATAAATGGAATCAAACATGACAGAAACGTAATCAAAGTCCTTTACTTCGGCATAAATATCTATGCATGTGTATATATATGTCATATACATATATATATATTTATAAATTCCCGATTAGTCATAACTTTTCCCGACTTTCAAGGCCGAGAATTTATTTTTAAGAATTCCCGACTTTTTCCCGTTTTCCTGAGTGGGAACCATGGCCATGGTTATATTTAAATTTTAAACGGTCCTTAAAAACGAACGGTCATTACAACCTTAGACTTAGGAAAGAGTGAAGAAATATTAGGGTTCCGATACGATTCCGATAAATCATCCCATCACTAATTAACGCTAACTAATTAATCATGTACATAAAGAAATTTCAAGCACATGTTAATATTTTGCCGCCATATTGATTTTCCTTTATCTCGATCATCGGTTATGTCGACGCCATTTTTCATACCCCAACGCCGTCGACATAAGCGGTTTCGACTGTATTTATTTGTAAATACTTTTTTTTTGATGGCGCTACCTTAAAAATTCAGTTTTTAAATTAAAATTGATTATATCAGAACTAATGTTTAGTATTGGCATAGCAATTACACATTTTAGCCTAAATATAGTGATATCGGCTCATTATTTTAGCAGCAGTGTACCTAGGCCAAATAACGCTAATAAATAATATGTGTCGAAAAGCCAAAGCTGTGTGAATAAATGCAACTTTAGTCGTAACAGTAAGCACATTGCCTATTGTCATACTAGTCGTAACAATAAAATTATTTCGTGTTGTTACGACTTTACATATTTACAGGCAGGAGTGTGATTATCATTCTTGTAATAAATAAATTTACTAATGGAACTTAGGATCTGCCAATGAGAATTTTGAAAACTGCTCCTCTAGTACAACACACATTGCCACTCACACAGACACCAACACACACCCACGCTCAAATGTCACTGGAAAGAGCCAATGAATTTCTATAGTGATTTTCAAAACATTGATTTCTCATTTCAGCTAAAGTAATGGCACAAGTCATCACCCTGAATGACTCTGATGACGATGATGAAGCCAATTTGCCATCTAGAGAAGAGTGTGAGGAGAGATGCCAAATGTTTGCAGAGGTCACAGGTACAGACACTGCTCTAGCCATGTTCTACCTTCAAGAAAGAGACTGGATAGTTGAGGTATGATGGTTTATAGTACTACTGGGGAAGATTATATGTATAGTTCAGGTATGTTGGTTTGTAGTACTACTGGGGAAGATTATATGTATAGTTGAGGTATGGTGGTTTGTAGTACTACTGGGGAAGATTATATGTATAGTTCAGGTATGGTGGTTTGTAGTACTACTGGGGAAGATTATATGTATAGTTCAGGTATGGTGGTTTGTAGTACTACTGGGGAAGATTATATGTATAGTTGAGGTATGGTGGTTTGTAGTACTACTGGGGAAGATTATATGTATAGTTCAGGTATGGTGGTTTGTAGTACTACTGGGGAAGATTATATGTATAGTTGAGGTATGGTGGTTTGTAGTACTACTGGGGAAGATTATATGTATAGTTCAGGTATGGTGGTTTGTAGTACTACTGGGGAAGATTATATGTATAGTTGAGGTATGGTGGTTTGTAGTACTACTGGGGAAGATTATATGTATAGTTCAGGTATGGTGGTTTGTAGTACTACTGGGGAAGATTATATGTATAGTTCAGGTATGGTGGTTTGTAGTACTACTGGGGAAGATTATATGTATAGCTGAGGTATGGTGGTTTGTAGTATTACTGGGGAAGATTATCTGTATAGTTGAGGTATGGTGGTTTGTAGTACTACTGGGGAAGATTATCTGTATAGTTGAGGTATGGTGGTTTGGACTATTACTGGGGAAGATTCTATACAATGAGATGGTTAATGGAAATTCCAAAAATTGATTTTCAACATTTAAATAATGATATTTGTTACCTTTCTTTATATTGATCCAGACATTTTCATGACATATAATGTAAACCATGGTAATTACATTTAGAAGTCTCTAAAACAGCACTACACATGTTAACTTCGTGTCCAGCGCTAAACATAGGCGAGGGGAGGGTTAGGGAGGTAAAAGAGTCCCCATGTAAAGACAATATTATATGGCACTGCTTAGCAGATGAAGCAGGTTGCCCAGGTATTAGCCAAGGCCTTGAGAGACTAGTCTCAGGCCAAAAGAATGTGTAGAAGAAGGATCATTTAAATAAATGTTTGCACAAAACTGTTTGTCTCTAGATCCAATATCTTACAGTGATTTTGCTCATTCAGATGGAACGCCTTTCCCTGTTGTTTGATGCAAGATTTCTATCATCATCCATGACACTACAGCCCATGTAAGGCCCGGGAGTGGTCACTAACATTCTTACTGTCAAACTGATCCACAGTCATGGTCAGACCCTAAGCTGCTGTACTCCTGACCCAATCCGTTCATCTGCATTCTGGTCAGCCCGTTGGCCGTTGGCCCACTGCGTCTTTTTGGCCAACTAAATTCAGCCCTTGATATATTGAGCCCAACTATTCAGCCCCAAACAAGTATCCCTGACTTTAAGATCCAAGTCTAAACGGTTGTGGTTATTATGGCCAGACTTTATTTTTTTATTTGCTCAATTCTTTAAAATCTATTTAAGAAGAAGACATTACAATTATTTCTGTCTAATTTTAAGTCGGCCCATAAAATATGCCACACACCTGTGGAAGTTAAGTCTCAAAAGCTGCGACAGTTTATGATGGAAGGCTATTTTGTTGGAGGCTTTTCATGGGAACATAATTGTAAGGGGCCCTTTTTTCTGTGCACCTTAGAATTATAAGGCCAGGTGCAAATTAAAGATATTTTTCTTCTAAAGGTTAATTCAAAACAGAATTTTATAAGCTATATTCAGAGATATATATCAGTTTGATTTTACATGGTAGCCTTCAGAGGGCCATCAAATAAATACTCTATTTTCAGAGGGCCATCAAATAAATACTCAATATTTTCAGAGGGCCATCAAATAAATACTCTATATTTTCAGAGGGCCATCAATGATTACTTTGCTGACAACGGAGGGGGTTCAGCCCCAAGCCCCAAAGCTGCCAAACCTTTAACAGTAACATCACTGGACAGTGGGACTAGCCAGACAAAGGTCTCAGGAGCGGACACAAAAAAGCTTTACCTGACCACAGCGTGAGCTCTTATTTTTATGTTGTCAACTAGTTAATCAATCATCAAATACAGCTACAAAATTTTTTAATTTATATATTTATGTGGTATTATTCTATTACTTTGGTTATTTACAAAAAAATTGCTAACCTATAAATGAATAAATACAATTTTTAATAATAAAAAGCACAGAGGTTTAAGGCAGTGGTTCAATACCAGTATATGCATAAACTCAGACCCTCAGAGTTAAGTGCATGTGTTAGAACAGTATCTGTACAAAGGAAATGTATTGAAGCTTATAAAGCCTTCATAATGATTACGATATGACATTATACTTTACATGTCTTCATAATGATAACTTGGTATGACACTATGACATTTTTCAAGCCTCCATAATAACTTGATATGACACTATACTTTACAAGCCTCCAAATAATAACTTGATACGACACTTTACAAGCCTCCATAATGATAGCTTGTTATGACACTATGCTTTACAACCAATGTTCCCTTTAAGCTGCGCAGTCGCGCAGATATCTGACTGATGCAGCGCAATAGTTTAGAATTACAGTGCAGTAAATTTTGCAAAAGATTGCTAAAAAATGGGTGCTGTGCAACTTTGCACACGAGTTTTTGAACTTTGCACACGGACCACCCAACCTTAGAGGGAACATTGTTTATAAGCCTCCATTATAACTTCTTATGACACTATACTTTACAAGCCTCCATAATAACTTTTTATGAAACCATACTTTACAAGCCTCCATAATAACTTGTTATGACACTATACTTTACAAGCCTCCATAATAACTTTTTATGAAACCATACTTTACAAGCCTCCATAATAACTTGTTATGACACTATACTTTACAAGCCTCCAATATGATAGCTTGATAAGACACCTTACAAGCCTCCTTAATAACTTGTTATGACACTATACTTTACAAGCCTCCAATATGACAGCTAGTTATTAAGGCTTTTAACGATTAATTTAAATTTAATCGTTAACTTTTAAAAAAATTAACGATTAATTTAATCGTTAATTTCGATTAAAGCAAAAAATTGACATTTATGGTGTCATAAGTAACATTTATTAAAATACTTGTTGAAAATCTAAATAACACTGGTATGTCTTCTTTATATGACATCTTTTAAACAACAATGCAAACAGACCAGTGTGTTGACATTATTTGGTTCAAGTGATGAGCGGGTTTTATTGACAATATAACCAGCCGAGCTGAACAATCGTTCACATAGCTTTAGATTGTCTAGGCTGAAGTTTCTGATACTGTAGTGGATGTTTGGTTTGCAGGTGATATGAAAGCGAAGTGTTAGAACCATGGTAGCAATGTTCCCTTTAAGCAGCACGGCTGCGCAGATATTTGAGCGACACCACGCAGTAGTTTAGAATCACCGCGCAGAAAATTTTTTAAAATATTGCACAGAAAATGGACGTTGTGCAACTTTGCACACAAGCTTTTTTTAAAACTTTGCACACGGACCAACGAAGCTTAGACATAGAGGGAACATTGGATGGTAGGCAAACGATTTCTCTCAATGGCCACAATAACCTTTATCAACATTTTGAAAAATTTTTCGGTTAATACAATAGTTTAAAACCAAAATGTTCGTGTAATAGTCCAGAAATTAGTTTATAATTATTTGCCGAAATATTTTTTTTTCACTTCCAGTACATTTAAAGCCTCCAACATGAAAGCTTGTTATGACACTTTGCAAAGCCTCCATAATAGCTGGTTATGACACTTTACAAGCCTCCTAATAGCTGGTTATGACACTTTACAAGCCTCCATAATAGCTGGTTATGACACTTTACAAGCCTCCATAATAGCTGGTTATGACACTTTACAATCCTCCATAATAGCTGGTTATGACACTTAACAAGCCTCCATAATAGCTGGTTATGACACTTTACAAGCCTCCATAATAGTTGGTTATGACACTATACTTTACAAGCCTCCATAATAGCTTGTTATGACACTATACTTTACAAGCCTCCATAATAACTTGTTATGACACTATACTTTACAAGCCTCCATAATAACTTGTTATGACACTATACTTTACAAGCCTCCATAATAACTTGTTATGACACTATACTTTACAAGCCTCCAACCTGAAAGCTTGTTATGACACTTTACAAGCCTCCATAATAACTGGTTATGACACTATACTTTACAAGCCTCCAACATGAAAGCTTGTTATGACACTACTTTACAAGCCTCCATAATAACTGGTTATGACACTATACTTTACAAGCCTCCATAATAACTGGTTATGACACTATACTTTACAAGCCTCCATAATAACTTGTTATGACACTATACTTTACAAGCCTCCGTAATAACTGGTTATGACACTATACTTTACAAGCCTCCATAATAACTTGTTATGACACTATACTTTACAAGCCTCCATAATAACTGGTTATGACACTATACTTTAAAAACCTCCAATATGATAGCTTGTTATGACACTATACTTTACAAGCCTCCATAATAACTGGTTATGACACTATACTTTACAAGCCTCCATAATAACTTGTTATGACACTATACTTTACAAGCCTCCATAATAACTTGTAATGACACTACTTTACAAGCCTCCATAATAACTTGTAATGACACTATACTTTACAAGCCTCTGTAATGATAGCGTGATATGACACTATCAAGAACCAAGTTCCTCCCCACTATTCCTCTGATCTCCTTACCTTGTCCATAGGGCTGTGTTTGCTGTTTTGATTTCAATGCTGTGGTCTCCATGTCTTCCTCCGTTACTCTGTTCCCCCTACTTCTCTCCTTTAACTCTAGTCTATTTCACTACTCATCATGGCTTTCTTGTCATTCTCCTTGCACCAAACACCAAGCATATCCCATTACCAAAATAATGAATTCAGCAATTCTCTTTTTTTTTAAAACAACAACATATCATCCTATTATGTTTATCAATGCTGTGTTCCTAGAATATCAATGGGAATAATTACTGGAATAAGTTACATTTGAAATCCAAAAGCTTTCAGCCCAAGTGGACAGTGATGATTAGCTCCCCCACACCCTTTGCTTTTATATTGCTCATTAACTCCCCTTACAACGTCCTCTGCACAGGTGCTCCTATGTGGATTAATATATGCATTGCTGATTTTCTTAGTGTTAATATTCTTCAATGGCTGCCGATTAATCTACGGTAGCCACACGTAGGCAGGCATTGGGTTCACAGGAAGGAATTTTTTACATTTTAGGCCAATTTAGTTTCAAATCTTTTCTTTTGTGTGCTGAAGGCATTTGCAGAAATCTTTATACCTGTGTATTGTCTGTCTTTAAAGCTTGAAATTTATTGTTTTATTTACACCAATTCCTAGCACTTCTTTTATAATAATAATAATACTAAGTTGATAATTTATACAGCGCTGTACCCCAGCAAGCAGCTGGGCCCACGGGGCTTCACATAAAAATAGTAACACACACATAATTATAATCAATCAGTTTGCATTCAGTGTAACAAATAAATATCATAACTACAACATATAACGACATTACCAGTGTACATGAGCTACGTTTATCATTTAAAGAATTGCTTGATTGTTAGTTTGATTGTTAGTTTGATTGTTATTTAATTAATTTTGAAAGTAAACTTTGAAGACTTGTGTTTTTAATGCAGGCAGATTATGTAGCATTGCGGCTGATCTCTGCAAATAATGCTATTGTTATCTTCATGATGTTCAGTTTATTCCTAAAATCAAGCATATAGTGCAGGGGTCGGGAAACCATGGCTCTCAGACAAATGTTCGATTATTTTTAAAAAAAAGTTTTATTCAGACTCCTTTGATCTACATATTAATTGCATATAAAAACAGCGTTAAAGTGATATGAAAAAGAACTCAGAGACATATTTATTGCACTTTTAGTGTTGACATTACACAAGATGCACACATTTACATGAATTTTTAGTGTTAAACATAATGTATGGCTCTCACAGAATTACTTTTACAAATATGTTCTGTTTATGGCTCTCTAAGACAAAAAGTTTCCCGACCCCTGATATAGTGAATTTGGATTGCCTTTCATTTTGCTCTTTATTTCTGTCATCTGTATTTAGTAAGTAAAAAATGCTCCCAAATTTTCTTTGTGAATGTGTCACACTTACATTTCAAACGGAAATAGTTCAGTCATACATTTATTGTTATACATTTTGCCCCCAGGTGTAAGGGCGGTGGGGGTAACATGATTAATGCAATAATTAAAAATCTAATAAAGAATCAGGCCAGGTTATTAATGGAGAGAAAGATTTGCTATAGGAGACCGATAACCAGTGGTTCCAATTATTTTAACAGCTGCTCTCAACCTTTTCAAAATAAAAATAAAGTTTAAAGTAACATCAAACCATGGGATTCCCAGTTGTGAAGTGGCCAAGTGGGGAGGAGGCATCTTCAAAGTCTAACGTGGCTGTTACCTGACATTCATTCAAACTCAGTGCAGATAAGCCTCTGCCCTACTGTATGATTATATTACCTTGTTTCTGAAATCATTCATTTAAAATGTTACGTGAATCTTATGTGAAAACATTATTCATCAGTTTTATTTATCTTCACAACTCGGACCATTTTTCCCTTGTCAAATCTTGTATTGAAATTTCACTGATTTCCCATTCGATCACTTGGCTTATAAAACTTTCAAAATGACTGAGAATGCAAAAAATGTTGTTGATGTGTTACCTGTGCAACTTTCTTTATTCTACGAGGCTACACTTCTTTAAGAGGGCTTAGTGGCCAACAATTTAAAAAAAAATCATATGTAATGAATTTATCAATTTAAGAACATGATAGATATTTTTTTTAAAATCTGGAAATAAATATATTTTCAAAATTGATTTTTAAATAAAATTTATAATTTTGTAAAATATTTTTCTGCTTTAGAATTTTTTAATTTGTAAAACAAATTTTAATTTTTCCATTTTCAGGTTTTAAAAACTCCATTTATACTACTAAAAATTCAAGAATTAAATTAATTTAATTTTTGAATTTTTAGTAGTTTAAATGGATTTTTTAAATAAAAATATTAAAAAAATAATTATTAAAATCACTCATTTTATTTGAGGTTTTTAAAAAAAAATTGTTTCTTAAATTTTGAAACTAATAATTAAACATGCAGAGTTAACTAGAGAAAAAAAATGGCAGGTGCTTCAGTTCATAGAAACACTAAATAAATGTAAATCTCAATCGAACAGTTTTACATCAACGATTGTAATATCTCTATATATATAAGACGCATTTGTTGTCTGTCTGGTTGTCTGTCTGTTCCCTAATAACTCAAGATCCAGACAACCAAATAACGTGAAATTTGGTACACGTACACAAAATTATACCGGAAAGGTTATTAAACAGGTTTCGTTCCTTATATATAAGATACTGGGGCCCGGGGGCCCAAAATGTAGTTTTTCCCTATATGAGCTATATAAAATAAAAATTATTGAAAATTAAGACGTAAAATAATGACGCAAATTAATAAACATTTTGGTGTCGAGATTAACAAGAAGGCGATTATCGCCATAAAATATTTTTTTTGTTGTTGTTGCTTTGTTGTTGTTGCTTTTGTTGTTGTTTTGTTGTTGTTGCTTTGTTGTTGTTGCTGTTGTTGTTGTAGTTGTTGTTTTGTTGTTGTTTTGTTGTTGCTTTGTTATTGTTTTGTTGTTGATGTTTTTGTTGTTGTTAATAACTCAAGATCCAGACAACCAAATAACGTGAAATTTGGTACACGTACACAAAATTATACCGGAAAGGTTATTAAACAGGTTTCGTTCCTTATATATAAGATACTGGGGCCCGGGGGCCCAAAATGTAGTTTTTCCCTATATGAGCTATATAAAATAAAAATTATTGAAAATTAAGACGTAAAATAATGACGCAAATTAATAAACATTTTGGTGTCGAGATTAACAAGAAGGCGATTATCGCCATAAAATATTTTTTTTGTTGTTGTTGCTTTGTTGTTGTTGTTTTGTTGTTGTTTTGTTGTTGCTTTGTTATTGTTTTGTTGTTGATGTTTTTGTTGTTGTTTTGTTTTTGTTGTTGTTGCTGTTGTTGTTTTTGTTGTTGTTGCTGTTGTTGATTTTGTGTTGTTTTTGTTGTTGTTGCTGTTGTTGCTGTTGTTGCTTTTGTGTTGTTTTTGCTGTTGTTGTTGTTGTCCACATCCCTTGCCCTGCGACGTCAATGTCCTTCATGTTGTTGTTGCTTTGTTGTTGTTGCTGTTGTAGTTATTGTTTTGTTGTTGTTGCTCTGTTGTTGTTGCTGTTGTTGTTGTAGTTGTTGTTTTGTTGTTGTTTTTGTTGTTGTTTTGTTTTTGTTGTTTTGTTGCTGTTGCTGTTTCTGTTGTTGTTTTTGTCGTTGTTGCTGTTGTTGTTTTTGTTGTTGCTGTTGTTGTTAAACCTGGGCAAAGCCGGGTACTTGCCCCTAGTAACAATAAATTTCAAGCTTTAATAAGAGACAATACACTGTTGTAAAATTTTTTACAAATGCCTTCAGTACACATAAACGAAAAGATTTGATACTAACTTGACCTAAAATCTAAAAATTCCGTCCTATGAACCCAATGAAGCATTTTATTATCTTTGTTTTGATTCTCCAATTTTTTTACTCCTTCAAATATTGATTAGATAAAATTTATTTTCAACTTTTTAGTTCATTTCTCAAATGAAACCAATATTTTAAAAGGTATTTTGAAAAAAAATAATTTTGATACTTAATCTGCATTCTATCATCATTAAAATATTTTTTTTTAAATATTCAGTTTATGTACAATCAATATTGACAAACAAAAAGAAATAAACCATCAACTTATATCAATGAAAAGATGATAAGTTTGTTTAAGTTACAAGCTTGACCTCAAAATGTCTTGGTGGGGGATTGGGGGGGGGGACGTTTTGGAATAAGGAAGTTCTGAAGAAATAGTTGGTTACTATTCATTAGTCTCTTTCTTGTCCTCCTAGCCCCCCGGTGCTGCAGCCAAAGAATGAGCAGAGGATTCGTGTCCTGTCCTGGAACATAGATGGCCTTGACCCTGACAACGTCCTATCAAGGGCAGAGGGTGTCTGCAGTGTCTTGTTACAGTAAGTTGGCTCACCATAACATCCATCTGAGATCATTTTGACATGGTCTCACTGAGCTGGTTTTGTTACAGTAAGTTGGCTCACCATAACATCCATCTGAGATCATTTTGACATGGTCTCACTAAGCTGGTTTTGTTACAGTAAGTTGGCTTACCATAACATCTATCTGAGATCATTTTGACATGGTCTCACTAAGCTGGTTTTGTTACAGTAAGTTGGCTCACCATAGCATCCATCTGAGATCATTTTGACATGGTCTCACTGAGCTCGTCTTGTTACAGTAAGTTGGCTCACCATAGCATCCATCTGAGATCATTTTGACATGGTCTCACTGAGCTGGTTTTCAGTCCTGTCACCACTATGTCAATGTCACTGCTATGCCACTGTCACCACTATGTCACTGATATGCCACTGTCACCACTATGTCACCGCTATGCCACTGTCACCACTATGTCACCGCTATGCCACTGTCACCACTATGCCACTGTCACTGATATACCACTGTCACCACTATGTCACTGCTATGCCACTGTCACCACTATGTCACTGTCACCACTATGCCACTGTCACCACTATGCCACTGTCACCACTATGTCATAGCTATGCCACTGACACCACTATGTCACTGCTATGCCACTGTCACCACTATGTCACTGCTATGCCACTGTCACCACTATGTCACTGCTATGCCACTGTCACCACTATGTCACTGCTATGCCACTGTCACCACTATGTCACTGCTATGCCACTGTCACTGCTATGCCACTGTCACCACTATGCCACTGTCACCACTATGTCACTGCTATGCCACAGTCACCACTGTCACCACTATGTCACTGCTATGCCACTGTCACCACAATGCCACTGTCACCACAATGCCATCATAATTGGGCTGGTTGGTTCAAAGGTCTAAAATGGAGTCCATCCCCCAGCAAAAACATCTTATCTTATCTGTTACAGACACCCCGTCTATACAGAAGATAATTGCATCCTACTATTATCTATGGTTTGTGACTAGTCCTGCATTCTTATTAGAGTTTTAAATGTTGATTAAGTGTTGGTTTTCCTGGCTTCTTCAGGCAACCTATTCCACGCCCGAATTCCAGACGAGAAAAACGAGAATTTGTATGTGTTTGTTCTTGCATATGGAATCAGGAAGGTGTTTTTATCCTTATACTGGTGTATAATATTATCGTCAATACGTTGAGGGCAGCTTTTTGACCAACAATTTTGAAATATGCTATGACCTGTAGATAAGTTGAGGGTAAAACTTGGGCTTTGAAATTCTGTTATTTAAAAAAATATTTGTGAGATTTTACCTGGCCACAGATCCTGTAACAATCCAACAGTTACGGTCCTTACTTGTCTGTATCAGCAGTGCTCACGCCCGGCCACAAAGCTATTAGTAGACCATGCACTGAACGTGCCAGGTACATGGCGATGGCGCTGTGCGTGGCTTTGTATCAGATTTCAGTGACGCATCAACAGACCGCTGTTGTCTGTGTGCATGTGGGTGCATGTACCCCACATACGAGTCAGCGTACAGCTAAGCACCCTGGCACTGTCAGTAATATCGACATTGCCCAGCATTCAGTGCACAAAATTCAATCAAAACTATCTCCGGCCCGTGCATAAGTCGACTCTTTGCTTTAAAACGAAGTTTACAACTAAAATTTCTGGACTTATACCATGGTATGGCATGGCATCTGTCCGTCTACGAAAGACGATAGATTTATCTTTATTATTTGCAGCTCTTGGTGTGGCTGATGAGACCAATCCTTGAGTGGCAGTCTCTTCTGCATGACACACACGCACAAGCGTTGGGGCAGTGTTGCCTGGCCTTTCTCCTCGCTCTTTTCCCGACTGCTTCTGCCCTAGTTTTGCTCCTATGCTCTTAGTGATCCTTCTTTCACTGTAGCCCGCCACGTGGACCTATCCTCTGCCAGGTTTTCCCAGTTTTGTCTATCAATGTTGGCTACTTTCATGTCTCTCTTGCATATGTCCACGTATCTGAGACATGGCCGACCAACCGACCTTTTCCCTGTCGCCAGCTTGCTGTAAAGCACATCCTTGGGTATGCGACCAGTTTGCATCCTCTTGACGTGTCCAAGCCAACGGAGGCGTCTTTGGCTTAATATTGCTGCAATACTACTCATGCTTGCCTGAGCCAGGACCTCTGTGTTGGGGACTTTCTCTTGCCATTTGATGTCCAGGATACACAGGTATGAACAGTAACTAAAGTCATCTCTGCTAGTGCCGCCACCTTTTCCCCTTGTCTCAATGCAAGGAGGCCGTGTGGCTCGATGGTCACCTGGGAGTGCTCCTTGCACCTAAACTTGTCTTAACACATGATAGTTAGTAGCACAAATCTGAATCTGAAAGAATCACAGTATAAATCTTTAATTAGTCGCTCCTTATGTCACAACTCGGACAATAATAAATTATCTCAATCGGAACATCAGATCAAGACAACAACAAAATCAAGAACCTTCTCCACTCTAACCTCTCTCTTTCTCTCTTCTCTCTCTCTCTCTAATTCTATCCTTGTAAGACAACAGATCACCCCTTACGTCTATTAAAAAAAATCCCCAATTAATTTTAAATAGGTTATTTATATGTGTCATTTATATATTTGATTTAGGTCACTTATGTGTCTTTATATATTGGAACTAGCAGACCCGTCGTGCGTTGCAACGATCTCAGTTAAAAGGAATACTAATAGATAAAAAAAGAAATTACTTTAAGGGTCACCGGGCCCATCAGTTTAACATATGACGTTCGAAAGTCTGTTCATTTTCATTATAAATATATAAATATATTTATCTATTTTGCTCAATATCGTGTAAAATTGAATGGGGAATACAATACATGTATACTAAAAGTTTAGTAAAAACAAATTTAGGGCCCCCAGTCCCGAGGAAATGGACATTAGGAGTTCAGTGTCCTATAGTAATTTAATATAGACTCTTAAGTTTTTATATACCATGTTTGGTCAAAATCCAGTTATTTTCTCATTATCTAACAATTAAACTAAATTTTATTTAGCTGAATAGGGAAAAAATACATTAAGGGGGCCTCGGGCCCATTCGGTTCAAGATGTACATTTGGAAAACCTGTTCATTTAAATTCAGTTTCATCATGGATATATTTCTCAAGATCGGTAAAAATAGAATGGCAAATAATATCTCAAACATATATGAAAAATAGACATTTGGGGCGCCCGGCCCAATCGATGTAAGATGTAAATTTCAACATGCTGTTCATTTTAAATCAGTTTCATCATGGATATATTTCTCAAGATCGTTAAAAATAGAATGGCAAATAATATCTCAAACATATTAGAAAAAAAGACATTTGGGGCCCCCAGCCCTGAACAATTGGATATTAGACGTGCAATGCCCTTTTTATTTTAATATGGGCTACCAAGTTTTAATATACAAAGTTTGGTTAAGATCCATCAATTTACCTAATTATTTTTATACAGCTCATATAAGAAAAAATATTTTTATGGGCCCCCCGCACCCCATGAGTGTTAAATTTTGAAAAAAAGTTGCTTATTATAATCCCAGGAGCGTACTCAAAAGTCTCCCAAAGTTTCATGACGATCGGATGAATGGTTTAGTCAGCTATAAAGGACATACATACATACATACACACTTTGATTTATATATATATATATATATATAAGATTAGCAAAAACAACATTAAGGGCCCCCCTGGCCCAATCGGTGCAAGAAATTAACTTTAAAATAGGTGTTCACTTCAATCTGGATCATGATAATTATATTAGTCAATGCTTTTCAAGATGGTGTAAATCATAACGGGAATAAAGTATTTAACGCTTGCAAAAAAAGATTTTGGGCCCCCGGCCCCGAAGGAACGGACATTAGGAGTTCAATGCCATATGGTACTCTAATATAGGCTATCAAGCTGTTATGTACCAAGTTTGGTCAAGATCCATTCATTTTCCAAGCAGCTAAGCCCTAAACTAATTTTTATATAGCTCATATAAGAAAAAATTCTCATTATGGGCCCCCGGCGCCCCATGAGTGTTAAATTTTGAAAAAAAAGTAGCCTATTTCCATCCCTGGAGCGTACTCAAAAGTCTCATGGCGAATCGGATGAATGGTTTAGTCAGCTATAACAGACAATTTTTTTGTGTAATTTATATATGTGAATTAGTTCTCTCATAGTTGCACCAAAACTCAAGCACCAATGTTTTTTACAAATAGGCGAATTAAAATTTTACCATATGAATAGTTAACAATGATACATCGTCTGCCTAAAGGCTTTTTACATTTGAGACCCAATGAGAGAGGCAACATGATTTTGATTACTAAAAGAATAACTCTGTGCACTAGTCTCAGACCATTTGTTTAGCTTTTTGTAAAGAACAAACCAGTTTCCTGGTCTCAGACCACTGATTTAACCATTAGTAAAGAGAACATCTGTTCACCTATCCCAGTGTTTCTCAAATAGTGGGGCGCGCCTCCCAGGAGGGGCGTGAGGCTCCGTAAACGGGGGCTTGTTTGACCGCTATGCAGAGGTGTACTTATAACAATTTCATAGACAAATGATACTATTTACAGTCGCGTGGGGGGGCGCGAAATGTTTTCTTTCTTCCTAGGGGGGCATGACAGAAAATAATTGAGAAACACTGCTATCCCATCAACCTCTGTTTAAATTCAAATAAAGTCAATCTCGAACACCACATGGTGTTATGGTGTCAAGTGAAAGCCAATAACACCCATCTGTTATCTATTTAAGACTTTTGGATGGTTGTCAAGAGAATGTAACTCCATTGTGATCTCTTCACAATGCTCTGCCCATTTGCCTAACATACGATCACAGCTTTTGTTTCTAGTGAAAATAATAAGTGTAACATAATCTACTCCTGTGGCTTTTAATGGGTCATTCTAACAAGGCTTCTCACATGTTTCAGATAGCTTCAAATATTTGTTCTATAAATACTAGATCCATCTCTATATTTGACTTTGCTGATATACAACGAATGCTTTGAATTATAGTATATACTTACAATAAATTTACCAGTAGATATTCAGATAATAATGACTTCAGTAGATCCTAATTGGTCTTAGAAAGTTTAGTTGCTGGCAACTTCAAGCTGTTTTGGAAAGCTGTCTACCTCTGCCAAGTCACAGTACATGTATGTCTCAATAATTTATTCTCATTATAACACACACCAGTTTACTTAACTGTGCTAAAGTAAGAAATGTTATTTCACTTTGAGAACTCTTTTGCTTTTACTCTACAAAATCCATTATTGTGGATGTTATATTTTTCCTACTACAAAGTCTATTCTTGGCTTTGTTATATTTCACAGAGAGGACCCAGAGGTTATTTTCCTCCAGGAAGTTGTGAATAAAAGCTTGCAGATCATAAAGACGCGCTGTGTGGGCTACGATCTATTTTTAGGTATAGATGAGGAGCATCGTGTTCCAGTAAGCCATTCACTATAAAACACCATTTCTGTTTGGTGTGTACATCAAGGGGTGGAAATTTACATATTCATGGCAGCACAATAATATTGCATTCTGTTAAGCAGGATTTATGTAATTTTTTAAATAAATATCACTTACTAATAAAAAAAAAGTTTTTGGCTATAAATCCTTAATATACGAGACACAACTAAAAGAATGTTCATTATAACACGCAGCGCAAGACAATCCAAAAATACAAAATTTTAGTTATGTCTCGTAAAACATGTTTAATATAATGCGCACCGATCGGGAATATTTTTTTAAAAAGTATTGTGAATATAATACGCACCTTATTGCGCGACAGGAAAGGTTGTTCAATATAATACGCACCACGACACTATAGCAAAAAAGTTAACATGTTACATGGAGATAATTAAAGATAATCTAAAAATTCAATACATAATTTAATTCAGTACATTCCATCCATCTGAAATTTTGATGCATCATTTTTATCATCGGCACGAGTCTGCCTGCTAAATTTCAGCTCGCTAGCTTACAAGGAAGTGGGTTAAAAATCAATGCAAAGTTTTTTCGGCAAACAATCAACCAGACACGACAAGTTAATATAAAGGATTTAAAAATAATAAATATTTCTTGTAATTATATGTATATATTTGCTATTTTGCTTTTATTTTTTTTAAACACAAAAAATCAAATTATGTTTGTCATCAGGGGTCCTACTATACAGTTATGCTGCTAAAGAAAGATTCTGTACAAGTAGAGTCCACTGAACTAAACAGCTTTCCCACCAGTGTGATGGAGAGAACTCTTTTGGAGGTAAAGGTAAGTAACTGTCAATACATTACAACTTATCTATCTCCTTAGCGTCCTTGAATCCCGGGATTGTTTGATAAATTGCCAATTTTATAAATTGGGGACGCGGTGGTCGAGTGGCAGCGCGCTCGACTGGCGTACCGATGGTCACGGGTTCGAATCCATGTGAAGGCAAGGATTTGTTCCCGGGGCCTAGGGCGTCGCTGAGTCACCCAGCTCTGAATGGGTACCTAACACTAGTTAGGCGGCTGGGTAATGCGTGGAACCCTCATAGCCGTGGCCTGTGAACGCTGCTTCACTTGCCAACTGATCATCTGTCATGGTCTGTGGACGCAATTATCTTCTGCATAGGAGCGTCTGTAAAGATAAGATAAGATTGCCCTGTTGTTCCCTTATTTACTTCCATGGGACGCACTTGTCCTCCCTATTGTTCCACACTTGTTCTACCTATTGTTCCACACTAATCTTCTCTGTTAGACCACGCTAAATCTCTCCAAAGGTGGAGATAAAATCTCACTCTTGGTCCACACTAATACGCTCTGTTGGTTCACGTCAATGAAAATAAAAGAAAGAAAACTGTTGGTGACATGTATGTTTGTTTATTCCTCTCAGTGCAGGGTCAAGAACATTCCTATGACATTTCTGACCAGCCACCTGGAAAGCACAGGGGAGCACAGCGGAGAGAGACAGAAGCAGGTCAAGACGGCATTCGACAGGATGACCGCCATCGATTCCACGGACACGGTCATATTTGGTGGCGACCTTAACCTCAGGGATAAAGAAGTAGGTCAAGTTATAGATTATTGAATGGCTACTGAACTGTCAAGTGAGATGTACAGTAGTACAGTAGAACAGTAGTACAGTAGAGCAGTAGTACAGTAGTACAGTAGTACAGTAGAACCGACTTAACTCGACCACGGCTAACTTACCAACCCTATTCAGTCGACGTTTTTTTTATTGGAACCGCCGAATTCTCTCTTTGTCTTAGCATTTTCTCATCGGTTATGTCGATTCTTTTAAGTCGCCGAACCCTAATGTCTCGAGCACAAAAGAGGGCCAAATTTGCAATGTAACGTTGGTTATCTCGATCCCCGTCTGCTGGCCTAGCGACGCACACTCGCATTTTTAGTTTAAAATAGCATTGAAATCTCGCTTTCCTCGAGACTTCCGGCTATTGTGTGATTCTACGAGATTTCAATAAAAATCACAGGATGTTTTTATCTTTTCACTTTGATCTGTGTGTGAATTAGTTTGATGCGTCTCTATCGAGTATGTATTCGAGGTACTCGAAAATCACGTTATCGGACTTTAATGGTCATTATTTCGCAGTGCATGTTATATTATTATTAAACTTAATTCATTTCCTGATGCATTAATCATTTTATTTTTTAAGATAAACGAATATCTTAAGAAAAGAAAATAAAGGTTTGTATCGAGAATGGACAGTGGTTTTTATTTTATATTGTTAAAATTCTGCTGTTAGTTGGTGCACATATGCCTTTTGTTGTTAGCAAACATGTATGTACATTTTTATAGCATCGTTTCATCAAACAAATAACGGCAACGCTGTTGTGTAAAAATAAACTCCAAAACACGTGCATGTACATTCTCATTTATTAACGCTAGTGATGGGACGATACCGAAATCATAGGGTCCTTACTTTAAACAAGGCTCCCCAGATTTTAGGATATATAATATAACAGACTACAGACAGTTTACACACCCCCACTCTCAATCTCCCACAGCATTGTTGTTGTTGGTTAGTCCGATTAGCATCAAGTTACCGAAGGAATTCTGAGTCCATTGTAAGCTGAGGGGACGCGTCAAGGAAGATGGTTTGGAAGAGAATGGTTCGGGGGACAATGAGGGGATGTGTATGTTACAAGGGGCGGGTTATTTATTAGTGTAGCTTGTAAGGAAAGTCACGCAAGTGCCCTCCAAGGCACAGTATCGTTTAATCTGGGAATCACTGCTGTGAATGATGCTAACTCAGCAGAAACAGTGTAATAAACATCAAGCCCCATTAAAAAAAACACTTAATGTTAACTGGGAGCGCAAGAGAGGTGACACGTTGTCACCAACGGACCCGGCGGGGCAGGAGTAGCTGAATTCCTTTTGTACTAGGGGAAAAAACAGCGTTAACGCAACAAAGGGTTATATTTAAACGGTCCATAAAAATGAACGGTCTTAACAACCTTAGGAAAGAGTGAAGAAATATTAGGGTCCCGATATTCCGATACGATTCCGATTAATCGTCCCATCACTAATTAACGCACATCATGTACATAAAGAAATTTCAAGCACATGTTAATATTTTTCCGCCATATTGGTTTTCGTTTATCTCGATCATCTGTTATCTCGACGCTTTTTGGCAAACCCCTAGGCCGTCGACTTAACTGGGTTCTACTGTATGTCTCAAAAGGAAAAATCAATAGTGTAGTGGAATATATAAGTAGAGTTTAGTCTTTATTTTAATGCAACAATGGAAACAAGCAATAATTTAACTGGTACTGTGGTTATAAAATGACTCTAATTAGTTCCCTTGATGGCACCTATATTAACTACTGCAGAATAAATGTGTGTTTAGGAGGCTTTAGTTTTTAATGGCAAACAATAACATTTAAATTTGTATAGTTCTAACTTGAATGGGAATTTTAATGAACACTATTAAATTTGATTCATTCCTTTGGGGAAGATTTAATGCATTCATCAGTTTCATGAAACCACAATGGAGTAAACTACTAGAAAGAAATCGTTTGTAATTTCATGTTTTTAAAAATAATGGTTTGTGTTTGAACACGGTGTAGCCTTGCTGACTTCAGCAGAGCTTGGACCACTTGGAGAGTGATTCACCTGTACCTGATATGTCGTTTGCCAATGTTTCCTCTAAGGTTTGTTGGTCCATGTGCATTTTAAAAAACTCATGTGCAAAACTGCACAACACCCTTTTTTGTACACAAAGTTTTAAAAAAATTGCTGCGCGGCAACTCTACAACTGCTGTACCGCACTGGTCAGATATCTGCCGCGGCCATGCAGCTGCTCAGCTTAAACTGAACATTGTCTATTGCTATAAAGGGAACATTGTTGCTATAAAGGGAACATTGTCTGTTGCTATAAACTTTCTTTGAATTCCATTTGAATTCAGTGACACACAAAAGTAAAGTTATTCTTAATGCAAAGTATCTTATTCTAATTTTGGAATCAGCTGAAAGGCATAGCAGCCAAGCCACCTGGCATCTACGATGTTTGGGAGTGCACCGGCAAACGTCCCCAGGCAGCCTACACCTGGGACCTGACCAGGAACGACAACAAACAGTTCTGTAACCGTTTTCAACCCCGGTGTCGCTTTGACCGTCTGTACATCAGACACAGCCAGGAGGCCAAGTTGAAGCCGGCTTATTTTGAACTTGTTGGGATTCAGCGCTTGTCTTCATGCCAGAGGTTTCCTAGTGACCACTGGGGAATTTTGGGATATTTTGATGTTATTTCCATTTGACTGCTTGGGAAATTCAAGCACACATGATGTGATTTTTTAATCAGGGCTTAGGCGTTCAAGGGCATTTAAATCCGCCTCCCGGTTATCCATAGAACATACCAAAAATTGTTGATTTGCTATCCATGAGAAAATATCAAAAATTGTTGTTCAATGCTCAGAGAATTCTGTGACATTTTGTTTACATACCTTGTGAGACAATCTAATTGCTTTTTTGTTTTCTCTTGGAAATGGAAGATAAAAAAAAATCAATTTTGAAAAATATATTTCTTTACAAAAAGACCTTAAAGTGTTCAATATAAAATGTATGTCTGTATATTTGTCCTTCAATCAGTTCGCTTCTTTTGTGTTTGATTTCTTCAACTTGATGTAACATAACAAATTAATTAGATGGGTCTTACTTTTGTTATATGTTGTTGTTTTTTTTCGAAGTACATACCAAATTTTTTTTTCCTTTAATGCACCTCAGGCGATGTAAATGATTTAATGATAATCTTTTTTTTCAAAAAGACTTTGGCTCTATTAAAAAATTTTTTTTGTATTTTTTGTTTTTTTAAATTAGTTGGATTTTTATTTTTAGTCTAGAATGGCCAAAAAACAGCCATTAGATCAATGGAAGTTTATGATTACACCACGTATGTGGTTTACAAAATTAGGGCATTGATAGAAAAGTAATGGATTACATAGCAAAAAATAAGACACATTGAAACTTGAAAAGATTTAATTAAAACATAAATTTTATTTACTCTTTACATATCAGCACAAAAAAAATTAACGCTAAAAATCACCATACATTTTTCTTTTGCTAGTATATTGTATTTTAAATTTTAATCCTTTTTTTCAGTAGTGCCCAGATTGTTACATTGCACATGATAGTGACATAACAAGATGGAAAGAATGATTTGTAACATTTAAATTGTTTAGCAAATAGAGGTTACCAATAAAAGCTTGTCTTATTGTTACAAAGCAGTTACATGTTGAGGAATGCATTGTTATTTTCAATAAAATTTATATCATCTAAGGCAGGGGTCGGCAAACTAAGGCCCGCGGGCCGCATGCGGCCCCCCGACTGATATCTTTGCGGCCTGCGGAAGCCTTCTTTAAAATCAATAAATCTATGCTAAAGATGGATTGTACTTAAACTGAGGCTAAATTTTGGTTAGGTGCTGCCCCTGACGTTTCATATCTTACTAAATGCGGGCCCCCGGCCCTGAAATGTTTGCCAACCCCTGATCTAAGGCAGCCATGACTTCAGAGGTTCCAGACCAACCCCAACCCTCTTGGGAATTGAGGGAGAAACCCTGAACTAGTCACTATTTAATGTATAATAATTTATGGACACATAAACACTGGCTGGCTCTAAGTCTAAGAAATTTTCTGCACTCTTAAAACTAAACAATTATAACAACATAAACTTGTCTATAAACAGGTATTGGATAAATTTATGATGCACAATTAGCCATGCTTTTATAATTTATACAAATGTTTGAACACCATGCAATCAGAAACTGACTGTTGTTCTTGTACACGCAGTGCCTCAGCAAAAAGTCGTCTTTGTCAAGGGAGGTAACAAATATATATATTAAATTGATAGGTTGTAATATTATTTTCTCTTAAATTTTTAAATTCTAAACAAAATAATAATAATTTAACAGCAAGATATTGATTCATTAAAAAAAATGAGTCGAAAAAAATTAATAATTAAATCCATTCATATCACAAACGACTGTATAGATAAAGATATAAACTAATTATTGTAATGAGCATTCTCTTAAAATTAAAATCTTCGAGTCACACAGAACACATCTGTTTTATTTCCTCCTCCATGTAGATTTGAAAATGGATATTGAATTATTAACACTCTAATGTTGTTTGATATTCACTGGGGAATGCCGAGCAGCCCATAGCAAAGCATTTTTGGCAACACTGCACCAGTTTCTATGATGATCAACATGTGGGGTCGATGATCCACATGTGGGGTTGATGATCCACATGTGGGGTTGATGATCCACATGTGTGGTTGATGATCCACATGTGTGGTTGATGATCCACATGTGTGGTTGATGATCCACATGTGGGGTTGGGGACTGAGATGTGACCTAGATTCACCTGACTGCATTGAAATTGAAGCACCTGGCATGTCAGAATGATTCAAAGGAGATTTATTCAAACATAAGGTGTTGGTTTGACCATTTGAAGATATTTTCCCCCATATCTTCATTTGTCCATCAAAATGATATTCAGATTCGCCACCAACTCCTGAGTGACGGCCCCTTGTCCCGCCCCCTCCTTTTAAACAAACCACACAGATTTGCCTCAAAACCTGACCTATCAAGAGTGAACCATTAAATGTTTATCCTTAACCAAGCTCAGCCCGTGTTCCATCATACACCCGCAAACCCATCTACAACCACTTGATGTCTTCGTCCAAGTACAGAGACAAGCGCTTGTTGAACTACAACCACTTGATGTCTTCGTCCAAGTACAGAGACAAGCGTTTGTTGAGCTACAACCACTTGATGTCTTCGTCCAAGTACAGAGACAAGCGCTTGTTGAAAGGTGCGTAAAATCTCTTCAGCTTCTCCAGCAGGTCGGCGTGCCTCGGCGCAAGGATCTGGCTGGCGTTCGTCACGGGGCCCCTGAGGCACAGCCTCTGCCAGAACGTGACGTTGTAACAGAACCTGTTCTCGACCTTGTCGAACGTTAGATCCTGGGCCCCTGCGTGCCGCGAGACCCCCAGAAAGTCGTGTAACCGTGACATTTCAAAGCTGGGGTTTGCATAGAACCGCTGCCCGTCCACGACGAGGATCTGTTTCCTTGGAAACACCTGAAACAGTTCGATGAAGTGCTGAAAGTAATCTCCGATCTGGGAGAGCAGCTCCGTGTTCAGAGAGTGCTTGCCGTTGGTCTTTGGGAAAACCCTGGCCGCGAGAGTCTCGGCGAGTTTGTGATCCTGAAATTTGTTTAGGGCGTGGCCGTGGTGACGTAGGTGGTCCGTGTGGTTTTCCAAAAGGCGCAAAATAGGGTCGCACGTGAAGACGATGAGCTTAAGCGTCTCGTTGAACGACTTCATGCGTTTCAAAGCCGTCTTGTTGAGAACTGCGGAGAAGCTGACGTCAACGGTCACGTGGTTATGCAAAGATGGCGGCATCTGAGCGATGTACCACCTCAAAGGTTTGTTGTCTGTGAAATAAAATCTTGGTCACTCAACTTTTACGGAAATTCATTAATATATAGTTACGGGAGTTTTTCGGAACTTTGGGTTTGTTCGATAAGTTGACATGGGTTCACTTCTTCATCTATTTTTTGCATAGTCGTTTAAAATAAAGACTTGCTTTGTATTAAAGCTAAAGCTTAAAAGATATTGTTTTATTTACACCAAATTTTAGTGCCGCTATTAATAAACTGCTTTATCGCCCTCCGATGTTGAATCATTACAGGAAAGCAAGCATGTCTGGAGTCTTTAGAAGTGGGAAAGTTCAGTCATGATCCTCAATATAATAGATTTGTTGTTATGATTTATCGTCTTTGTTATGTGGGTTACTTCTTATGATAAATCTGGTTGTTTCCAATCTTATAATTATATTAACTGCGAGTGGATTAAGAATGTCAGAAAATAGCTGACGGAAAACTGCGTATTTTTTAAATATGTTCATAGGGCGCTGTTAACCAATTCTAGTCTCCACTATAACTGGAAATTGTGTCCCCACCACTTTGATATAGATTATCCCAACAATGCTTCATTGGCTTAGGGGGGCAAAGCACACCTAGTGCGGACATTTTTTTAGCCTAACTACTACATAAACTGTGTTTGAAAATTTCACCGCCCCCAACATTAAAGTTAAAGAAATAAGTGCACCTGGGAGCAAAACACTGTTTTCGCACCCTCCTCTTCTGACGCCACTGACTAAGCTGAATATATTAAAATGTCTACAGCCGCGCGTCATAACCTTCCGTGTGTAACTCGTCAACAAGTGGTAACAATTCGAACATCTCACTCGAGACTCACCCGTGAAAAATCTCAAGTTCTTCAAGTTGACGGCCAGGTGGGGGTGGGCAGACAGGGCCGACATGATGACGTAGCCGCCACAGTGGGAGAACCCGACCACAGCGACACTAGGGCGGTGAGGGTGGGGCTGGGCGTGGACCTTGTACGTGGGGCTCTTCTCTACCGCCTCCGCGATGTCTTTGGAGAATCCTGAAAATGTTTCAAGTCGACATCATGAATGAAGATATCTCCAATCTGAGAAACGAATACTAAACGTATACATTCTATCCGAGAGCACATTATATTTTAAGGTTCGACTAATGACTAAAGGCTTCAGCAGAGTTTTGGTGATGGGGAGAGACGGGGTTGGTTTAAATTCTAGCTACCGCCTCGATATTTCGATAAACTGTTCGCTTATTTATCCTTATTTCCGACAAATTTGCTTCCTATAAAAAAAATATTTAAAAACGATAGCAACCTAAACTCAAGTCGCTTTCGTTTGATGATACAAAGCCACCACAGTTGTTGATGATTTGTTGGTTTGTTTGTTGTTTATATGTTTCCTTTTGTCTTTAATCCAATAGCTTTATAGGGCTCAATTCAAATACATACATTATGATATTATTTCAGCAGAAACATAAAAATATCAGCAGTTTGGATCGTCTCAAAGAAATAATCAAGTGACCAATCATGGCAAGAACTTTCGCTGTCGTAAACAAAAAGTTAGCAGGTAATGGAGTTAAATGCAAATACAACATTTTGGTGTGGTTAATTTCAATAAAAACCGACACATAAATACAGGTGTCGGCAATAATACAGGTAATGTGCTTGTCAGAATATCCAGTATGATTCTTAAATCCTGGTCATTTCTTCAGAATCCTTACCTCTCCCCAGACTCCTGACATCAGTTTTATTCAAGAAATGAAGCTTTTCTTTTTGTTTCTAACATAGACATGTATAATGTCCTTGATTTTTACTTTATAACAAAAACTATCTTAACTTTATAGCGTTAACATATTTTTAGAAGGGGCGGTAAAATTGGGTTCTGCCCCGGGTGGCACATATCCACGCTACGCCGCTGCTAGAATTGTCATATTATCCTGGTGTGGTCTATCCTGCTATCCCAGGCTATAATATTGTCTCTCATAAAACTATATAATTTGCAATTGTCACGCAAGTCAGTCTGTCCTGACGCTACTAATTTTAGAAAGCGGGGAAAACCAAATTACTGCACCAATGCATCAAACGGTGTGCAAATTAAAAATGCGCTGTAAAACATATTATATGACGTCATTGATTTAGTTCATATAGTAATTTTGGAAAAGGGATCAATGTAAAAAGAGAATTTGATGATGGTTAATTATAAAATAAAAAAACAAAGTGGGCGCCGTATGCGCCCTGCAACCCCAATTATAAAATACTTTGTGTACATTTCAGAAAGTTTAATATTTCGTATTTATCAAACAAGGACAAGTTAGTTGGGCTTTTGAAAAAGGTCGGCACCGTAGGCGCCCTAAAAAAGGTGCATTTTTTATAAAATAAATAGATTTCAGCTGAAAACTTCCGTCATTTTTGACGGGTGTACGCTAGTAAATAATATAATAGTCCAAGTCACTCACTCATACGATGTGGAACGCTGAGGAACAATGTACAACAGTCTATAGCAGTTAAAAATCGTGTGGTTATTAGCACTGTTAAAATGTTTTATATGACGTAATTGTTTTTTATCTTATATTTTAAAATACAAGGTGTGCATCGGTGCGCAAAATGATTATAAATTAAAGATGAGCTGTAAAAATATTATATGAAATCATTGTTTTAGCTCATATTTTAATTTTGGAAAAGGGAACAATGTAAAAAGAGGATTTGATTATGGTTAATTATAAAATACTTTGTGTTCATTCCAGGAAGTTTAATATTTCTTATTTATCAAACAAGGATAAGTTACTTGGGCTTTTGACAAAAAACAAAGTGGGTGCCGTAGGCGCCCTACAACCCCTATTATAAAATACTTTGTGTACATTTCAGAAAGTTTAATATTTCGGATTTATCAAACAAGGATAAGTTAGTTGGGCTTTTGAAAAAAGGAACTGTGCTAGGTCCCTTACTCTTTTTAATTTATATAAATGATTTACCCAACAACATCTCAACAGGTACAAAAGTTAGGCTATTTGCTGATGATTGTATAATCTATAGAACAATTAAATCAGAACAAGATAGCAAAATTTTACAAAAAGACTTGGATGAATTGATAAAATGGGAAACTAACTGGAATATGTCTTTCCATCCAGAAAAGTGTCAACTGTAACAAAGAAAAAGAAACAAATAAATTCAAAATATTACATTCATGGAAAAGAACTGACCCAAACTAAAGATGCAAAATACTTAGGAGTCTTAATAAATGAGAAACTATCATGGAATCCCCATGTCAATGAAGTTATTAAAAAATCAAACAAAACCTTAGGCTTTATAAAAAGGAACTTTAACAAATGCAATAGAGATATAAAACTAAAATGCTACCTCACTTTGGTGAGACCTGCACTAGAATATGCATCTTCTGTATGGGGCCCATCCACCAAAGAAAACATTGATAAACTAGAACAAATTCAAAAAAGAGCTGCCAGATTCATTACTGGAGAATATTCGAAACTGACAAGAGTAACACCATTAGTTAAATCATTAAACCTTGAAACACTAGAGGATAGAAGAACCAAGAGCAAAGTAGTAATCATACATAAAGCAATTAATTCTAATTTAGAAATACAACACAAAGATAACTTAATACAACCCTCAGATAGACATAAGGATAAAAACACCTTTCTTATTCCGTATGCAAGAACAAACACATACAAGTTTTCCTTTTTCCCGTCCGGAATTCGGGCGTGGAATGGGTTGCCTGAAGAATCCAGGAAAACCAACACTTTATCAACATTTAAATCTCTAATAAAAATGCAGGACTAAACACAAACCATAGGTAAGCGTAGGACGCAATAATCTTCTGTATAGAAGGAGCGTCTGTAAACAGATAAGATAAGATAAGAAAAAGGTGGGCGCCGTAGGTGTCCTAAAAATAGTTGGCGCCGCAGGTGCCACGGCGCCGCAGCACAACCTATTATCATATAGTGTTATAATGTCGACACCTATCCCGGCCTATAATATTGCCTCTCATATCATATAGTGTTGTCATATTATCCTAGTGTCGTCGATCCTATCATATCCTACTGTCGTGTAACTCATCTTGCCCAACTTTTGTACTCTTACCATGTCCTTGAAAGCCCTACCCGGTCTAAAGAAAAATATACACACTGCAAACACAAAATGTGACACATCATGGAGCATTCAAATTCAATGTGTGGATGAAAAAATTATCCTTACAGTACTAGGTTTGCGCCCTTACAGTACAGGGTTGACGCCCTTACAGTACAGGTTTGTCGCCCTTAAAGTACAGTGTTCCCCCCATTTAACTATACAGATCTGCCACCCTTATGGGACAGGGTTGCCGCCCTTACAGTACAGGTTGCTGCCCTTACAGTACATGGTTGGCGCCCGTACAGTAGAGGTTTGTGGCCCTTAAAATACAGTGTTTCCCCCCCTTTAACTATACAGATCTGCCACCCTTATGGGACAGGGTTTACAAAGTGCCTTTTTTGTTTCATCGTCAAAAGCGTCATTAATATCGATCACGTGACGTCTGTGTTGACAAGGTGAAATGAACAGGACAAATTGAAAACATTAAAGGGCAAGTGATGATGTCTGTCTCGCAAAGATACAGAAGCACATAATGACAAGAATAGGTGCCCGGGGGCTAGCGGCCATGTATGTGCATGTTGCTAAAATAGGAACAAGAGCAGTAATAAATTCAGTGCCCCGGGGCAGTACGTGAAGGGACAAACCTATTTGTTTTCACTAGCTTGAGACGCTGCTGATCTATGAACGTCTCAACGTGCAACTGATAATATTGGCCCCGGTGTGTGTGTGTGTAGGGGGGGGGCTCAAATCAACCCAACTTATGGGGGGCCCGCTCACAAGAAACCAACTTAAGGGGGGGCCACATACATCAACCCAACTTATGGGGGCCCGCTCACATAAACCCAAATTATGGGGGGCCCACTCACATAAACCTAACTTATGGGGGGGGGGCCGCTCACATAGACCCACCTTATTGAGCAGGTCAGGCGAGTTCGTAATTGCTTAACGGAAAAATGAAAGAACACGTTAACCTTCACGCCGGTCGTTCACTTTTAAAGTCGGCCAATCGCACCGTGCGTCTAACCTTGTTGTCCTTTTCTGATGGCACATCAAGAAATTTAAATAAGTAACATACATCTAATTTGATTTCATGCTTGTAGGTTAATGAAAAGTTTAATACCTTGCTTCACTATCTAAGATGAACCTTTGATGCTTCTTTGTTTTATGTGTGTGTGTGTGTGTGTACGTGCCTTTAAGATACATTTATGGCTAATAGTCATATATTATCATTAAAAATCTGTTAAAATTAAACATTAAAATGTTACTAAGGACCATTATCCAGTTTATTAAAAAAAAATACATGATTGTCGGCCGTTAAATTAGCATTTTGTAAAAATCCACGTGTTCATCTCTGATTATCCTGCCTATGGGCGAATGTGGTCAGTTGGCCGCAGGTTTGAAATTCCCGCAACTTTCTAGGGAGGTAACTTACCTTCCCTTGTCACTGACAGATAATTTTAGGGGGAGGTGACCATTGTCACATACGTGATACTGACGCACCTCCCCCCGCCCGCCACCACACAAACATGCTTTGCCCCGGATCTGACCAGACACATAAACACCAGATGAAGACGTCACAGGACGATAAGGAAAGTAGGGTGCCACCACCTCTACCCCCCTCCCCCAACACGAATACGCCTGATAGGTCGGTCTAGAGTCTAGACAATAGGGGGGAATCATAAAGTCTCAGAAATAATTGAGTTAACTCAACGACAATATCGCTACAGTAATGATACCGCAGGGATCACCAAGCCTGTGCACCGTGGACCCCATTAAAAGATGTCAGGGCACCTGACGATCGGGGATCTTCTCTAAAAAAATACATTGTATTTATACGCTGATCCCCCGCAAGGCTACAAGGAACATTTATGTTAGAAACTTCCGCTCTATCCCAAATGTGTGTGTGCGTGTGTGGAAGGGAGGGGGTGGGAGTGGTAGGAGGTCAGTGTACAAGATGAATTGACCACTCAAGCCGATACTGGTGGTCATTTACTGAGAGTAGATGAGCGACGTGCAAATGAAGGCTGATGTCAGTCTGACTGTACAGTGAAAACCGTCAAACTTTTAGGTTACCAGACACAGATGTATGAGTGCGCCTGAAAAAAAGACGCAACAAAACAACGAACACATCGTTAAAATGTCTTTCTCATCGAACGATAAATGTATAATGAAAACAATAATAATAGTAATAAATTGATAATTTTATAGCGTTGTATCCCAGCAAGGAGCGGGGCTCAAAGCGCTTTACATGGAGATAATAACATACATATAATAATTGACATAAACATTATTATCATAATAACCACATAAATGACAGTACGTTACACATAAGCTACGTTAATCATTAAAAAGAAATGTTTTTTTCTTTAATTTTGAAAAGATGCGTCTTAAGTGCAGTCTTGAAGGACTTGGTAGATGAAATACTCCGGATGCACAAAAAGAGAATGACCTTTCGCCAAAAGTTTTACTTCGTGTCTTAGGAACACAGAGAATACGCGTGTCTGCAGAAGAGCGTAGCTGACGACTTGGTGAGTAGACCGATAGAAGCTAGGTAAGATAGGAAGGGCATGAGTCAGAAAAGAAGTTGTGACAGAGAACGGCCAGTTTTTAATCAATTCGGGCTTGTATAGGTAGCCAATGAAGTGAGTAAAGTAGCGGAGTAACAGGGTCATGTTTTTTTGCCTTTAGAACTAATCTGGCAGCTGAATTTTGAACTTTCTGTAGTTTTTCAATGCATTGTTTTTGGCGCACCTGACAGAAGAGAATTGCAGTAATCCATACGAGCTAGTACAAGAGCACTGACTATAGTTATGTTGCACTAACTGTTAAGTAATGACGGATTGAGCTGATCTGACGAATGGCAGTGTAGGCAGAGCGACAGATGTGATTGATGAAGTTGTTGGTAGACATATTGTCAGAAATAATGTAGTCAAGATTCCTAGTCGAGGTTTCTAACAGTATATCAGACCTAGCCACCTGAATAGAATTCGGAAGAGACAAAGTACTGCGTGATTTATTGTTGCAGAATAGGAGCAAAATAAAGTAAAACTATTTTGGCGCGTGTTGTCCAAAATGACATAAACCCGAAAGACGCTTGACGAAGGCTTTTCGCAGATACGTTCGTTGTTTAGTTGCGCCCTTTTCAGACTCTCTCCTGCCTTAGTCAATAACTTTTTGCTCTGATTGCAGGCCCACCGAACCCTTTTAACATAAACAAACTAACCTCAGGAAAACTCAGTCGCACTTTCTCCCACGTGGCTGACAGGACACCAAACTTAACACGCACGTCACCAAGATGTGTACCTAAAGACACACGCACGCCACGAAGATGTGTACATAAAGACACACGCACGAATCCTACACGAACTCACCTGACGTCAGCAAGTGCAGGTCACTTTTTGTCACGACCTTGGAAGGAATCAACATTCTGCAAGTTTCCAGAAACGTCACCATGACGACGAAGCCACAGATGGCGGCGAAGGCGGTCAGCAGACTTTGGTTGTTGTGTGGTCGTCTGGGCAACAGCAGACGACTGAAAGGAAATGTATGAAGATGTCTGCGAATATTCATGTCAAAGAATGTAACGATTTACACGTTAAAAAATGCTTTTGACATCAAATCAAACAAATTAATTATGGATTAGTGGTTAGTGTGTTACGTATTTTATAATGGTTATGTTGGCTAAATATAGCTGGAAGCAAGTGGGATGAGATAATTTTTTAATATCATTTTTTTTTGCCCCTTAATTCACGAATACTGTCATTTTCTTGCTGGTTTTTTTACCCCACTATTGTCCAATTTGACATCCCCCCACACCTTTTAAACGAGCCTGCAGATTGGTTAAGAAATGTCTCCATATCGTAAACTTGCCTGATTTACAAAGATTGACAAAATATATTTATAATCATTTTTTAAAAAATGTAAGTGGAATCTTAACATTTGAAAATAACTTCAACATCCTTCAACATTTCCACGATTCCAGTTTATTAAGATACTTTTCTCGCTCCAAAGGCAAGAACTAACACATACAAATCCTTTTTCTTCCCATCTGAAATTTGGGTGTGGCATGGGTTGCCTAAGCAAACCAGAAAAACCAACATATAATCAACATTTAAAACTATAATTTAATAGAAGGAGCGTCTGTAATACATGGAACAAGATCCCAAATATCGCGAGATGAGAACGTCATCTCCCTTATGTTAGAAATGTGTAGCTCATAAAGAACATCCAGGACACAGATAAGTCACAGTGTCACCTGGTTAGATTTGCCCCATAAAGGGGTCCATAAAAATATATTATATTTGACTATATTAATGGGTCAACAACTGTCACTCAAGGATAGGACTGCTCACTGCTCAGCCACAAGAGGAAATGCAATCCAACCCAACGGTGATGCACCATCGTCTCGCGAGACGTAAGGATGCCGATGATGAATGGATAGACAACAAAATATGAGTTCAGAAAAATGAAAGAAATCGTTATATTTTGATGTAAATAGATTTTTATAGTTTTTAAAATAAAGTATTAAATTGGGTATATAATAGGCTCACTTTATCTGTATCGATAATATAACAAAAAAGAATCAATTAAGATTTGTTTTAAAAAGCCTTATATCAGAATAAGGTCATTGGTGATATACATGAGAACAAATAACACGATTGAAGTTAAATTATTGACTTAACGCATGCGTAGACAAGAACAAGTTTGAGCTGCCATCTTGGTAGGAATCTTGAAAAAATACAAAGAAAAAAACTTTGATAAACTATAACACATTCAAAAAAGCGCTGCCAGATTTATTGATAGAGAATATTCAAAACTGACAAGAGATTTTGTTAAATCATTAAACCTTGAAAAACAAGAGGATAGATTTTCGGATAGAACAAAGAGCAAAGTAGTAATAATACATAAAGCAATTTTTAGAACTTAGAAATACAACACAAAGTTAATCTAATACAACCCTCAGATGGACATAAGGATAAAAACACTTTTCTTATTCCTATGCAAGAACAAGCATATATAAATTCTCGTTTTTCCAATCCGGAATTCGGGCGTGGAATGGGTTGCCTGAGGAAACCAGGAAAACCAACACTCTATAAAATTTAAAACTCTAACAAAATGCATGGATAAGCGTAGGATAAGTCTAGGACGCAATAATCTTCTGTATAGACGGATCGTCAGAAACAGATAGAATAAGATAATCCAAATATTTACTTACTTGCATTCTTACAAATAAACTCTTACAGTTCCTAAAATGCTCACCAGTGATCTCATTTCTACCTACAATCAGTTATATTAAAGCTATGTCAATTAAGATGATTTTAAATAAGAAAAACCCGTAAAAAACCAAGTTTTTGACTATAAATCCTTTATGTACGAGAAGTAATTAAAAGAATGTTCATTATAATACGCAGCGCCAGACCATCCAGAAACAAAATTGCAGTTGTGTCGTAAAACATGTTTAATATAATGCGCACCGATCAGGAATATGTTTATAAAAAGAGCTGTCAATAAAATACGCACCTTATTGCGCGACAGAAAGGTTGTTCAATATAATACGCACTGCGACGATCTATCTCAAAAAATAGCATGATACATAGGAATAAATAAAAATAATCTAAAAAATCAATAATTTAATTACGGTACATGCGATCGATCTGAAATTTTGATACATTGTTTTTATCATCGGTACGAAACTGCCTGCAAAATTTCAGCTCGCTATCTTGCGAGCAAGTGGGTAAAAAATCGATCAAAAGTTTTGGCGACAAGCAAGCAAGCAAGGTCTGCCGCAGACACCACGAGTTAATATAAAGGATTTTTAATAAGAAAAACCCGTAAAAAACCAAGTTTTTGACTATAAATCCTTTATGTACGAGAAGTAACTAAAAGAATGTTCATTATAATACGCAGCGCCAGACCATCCAGAAATACAAAATTGAAGTTGTGTCGTAAAACATGTTTAATATAATACGCACCGATCAGGAATATGTTTATAAAAAGAGCTGTCAATAAAATACGCACCTTATTGCGCGACAGAAAGGTTGTTCAATATAATACGCACCGCGACGCTCTATCTCAAAAAATAGCATGATACATAGGAATAAAAAAAATAATCTAAAAAATCAATAATTTAATTACGGTACATGCGATCGATCTGAAATTTTGATACATTGTTTTTATCATCGGTACGAAACTGCCTACAAAATTTTAGCTCGCTATCTTGCGAGCAAGTGGGTTAAAAATCGATCAAAAGTTTTGGCGACAAGCAAGCAAGGTCGGTCCGCCGCAGACACCACGAGTTAATATAAAGGATTTAAAAAATAACAATAAACAAGCACCCAGCTATTCTTACTGGTGAGGTGAATTTCTTGTGTAGACAGATTTGGTGAACTTCTGGCCATCCCCACTGGTAGCCATCACACCAAGTGGTACGTGATCTATTCTTTCATGTCACCTCATCACTTTCTGCAAATCTCGATAATTAAAAAAATATATATTTAAAAAAAACAAAGCGCATTAATTTGTTTGCCTCAAACTTAAAATAATTATTTGTATAACTGCAACTGTCCAATGGGTTTTTTGGTAAAATTTTCCGTGATTGGCGTTTGGTGTCTCTTCATTTTCAGGCTTATCGAATGAGTTTTAGAAGAGTGGGAAAAGTGCATGTAGAAAAACGCATTGGCGAGGACGTGGTGTGTGTAACATTTTGGGTAGAGACAAGAGGAATTGCCAGCTCTTGATTTCAGTTTTTTTTAATTTTTAAAAAAAATATAAATATGGTGGGTTGATTTCTAGTACACGAAAAATATGTCTGAATTAAAATTAATTATTTTTTTTAAAATATTAAAAATTCCACGTCTGGGACATCGCACAGTTTAAAGACAAATACATTCTTACATCATTTGTTATTATGAATTTCAACCTATGAGTTAAGTAGGGCTGCAGAAATTAACGATTAATTAATCGATAAATCGTTAAAAAATTTAATCGATTAAAATTAATTTGATCAATTAAAGTTCTATTAAAATTTAAGAAAATATTTCGAATATTTTTGTCTCCCATTGATTGATAATTTATATTATTTTTGTTACATACATACTTTTCCCTCGTATTATTATTATTTATGTAGACGTGCGTAGGTAAACAAAAAGGGGTTTCTTCCTAATTTGTTGCATAGCAGAACGAATTTGCTGTGTTACGTCACAAAATCTGAGAGACATGGAATTACCGCGACTTAAACGATTGCGTGAAACAATGAATCGCAAATTAACGGGATCTATATATGCGTTATAAAAATATAATTAATCGATTCAATTTTTCCACCATGAATCGAACAGAATTTTTTTTATCAGTACCAGCCCTAGAGTTTAGACAAGCTGATTTTCAGAATTATTACTCCAACACTTCAATACGTTTCATGCGGCTGCAATGTTCTTTGATATTTTGACGTTTTGATATCAAGAGATTGAGTTTGCAATGTTTCTCCTATAAATGAAGTTACCGCCAAGTCCGTATAGGCGCCATCAGTTGTTTGTTTTTAATTTTATTTATACATGTAGTTTGTTTCGTTTTCGAAAATCTCGATATCCTTTATATAATAAAAGGCAAAGTTCTGTCCGTTCTGTCCCGTCATCTATAGCGATTGGTCCCTCAAACACATATGACTCCTACAGCCAATCACTAGCGGAAAAAAATTTACATATTACGCGGAGGTTCAAAACGAGTTATTTTTGGTGCAGTTTTTTTGTCATAATTCAGTATGTTGTTCCCATCTTGAAGTGATGTCTGCCGCTTATTCCAATGACAATTCTGTTAAATACGTTTTCCTTGATGGTCCTGGGGGGTAGTGGCAAGAGTTTTAAGTGCTGTTTGTTTTTTGTTGCTGTTATTGTTGTTTTGTTGTTGTTTTTTGTTGTTGTTGTTTTGTTGTTGTTGTTTTGCTGTTGTTGTTGTTGTTGTTGTTTTGTTGTTGTTGCTGTTGTTGTTGTTTTGTTTTTGTTGCTGTTGTTGTTTTTGTTTTGTTGTTGTTGTTTTGTTGTTGTTGTTTTGTTGTTGCTGTTGTTGTTGTTTTGTTGTTGTTGTTTTGTTGTTGTTGTTTTGTTGTTGTTGTTTTGTTGTTGTTGTTGTTGTTGTTTTGTTGTTGTTGTTTTGTTGTTGTTGTTTTGTTGTTGTTGTTTTGTTGTTGTTGTTTTGCTGTTGTTGTTGTTGTTGTTGTTTTGTTGTTGTTGCTGTTGTTGTTGTTTTGTTTTTGTTGCTGTTGTTGTTTTTGTTTTGTTGTTGTTGTTTTGTTGTTGTTGTTTTGTTGTTGCTGTTGTTGTTGTTTTGTTGTTGTTGTTTTGTTGTTGTTGTTTTGTTGTTGTTGTTTTGTTGTTGTTGTTTTGTTGTTGTTGTTTTGTTGTTGTTGTTTTGTTGTTGTTGTTTTGTTGTTGTTGTTTTGTTGTTGTTGTTTTGTTGTTGCTGTTGTTGTTGTTTTGTTGTTGTTGTTTTGTTGTTGTTGTTTTGTTGTTGTTGTTTTGTTGTTGCTGTTGTTGTTGTTTTGTTGTTGTTGTTTTGTTGTTGTTGTTTTGCTGTTGTTGTTGTTGTTGTTGTTGTTGTTTTGTTGTTGTTGCTTTGCTGTTGTTGTTGTTGTTGTTTTGTTTTTGTTGCTGTTGTTGTTTTTGTTTTGTTGTTTTGTTGTTGTTGTTTTGTTGTTGTTGTTTTGTTGTTGCTGTTGTTGTTGTTTTGTTGTTGTTGTTTTGCTGTTGTTGTTGTTGTTGTTGTTTTGTTTTTGTTGCTGTTATTGTTGTTTTGTTGTTGTTTTTTGTTGTTGTTGTTTTGTTGTTGTTGCTGTTGTTGTTGTTTTGTTGTTGTTGTTTTGCTGTTGTTGTTGTTGTTGTTTTGTTTTTGTTGCTGTTGTTGTTTTTGTTTTGTTGTTTTGTTGTTGTTGTTTTGTTGTTGTTTTTTTTTGTTGTTTTGTTGTTGTTTTGTTGTTGTTGTTTTGCTGTTGTTGTTGTTGTTTTGTTTTTGTTGTTGTTTTTGTTGTTGCTGTTGTTGTTGTTTTTGTTGTTTTTGCTGTTGTTGTTGTTGTTGTTGTCCACATCCCTTGCCCTGCGACGACAATGTCCTGCAAACGCATCAGCATAACAACTACCAAAACATAGCGTCCATTTGGCGGGCTTTGTTACTCGTTATTTATAATGTCCAGTAAACATTTTTTTTTATTTATTTTCCGTTTATTTTTCTAATAAGATTTATTTTTTAACGTTGTGATGTATTGTTCAATAAAAATTTTAAACATTAATTAAACAACCCCATAAAAACAAAGTTTTTGACTATAAATCCCTTATATATGAGACATAATTAAAAGTATTGATCATGTTCAAACGCGACAAAAATTTACAGACTGAATCTGTCTAACTCCACATTGCTGTATAACATGAGGGGAGGGGAGAGGGGAAAGGTCTGGTCACCGATGGCTGGACCGAGCTCAGCGTGACACGTAAAATGTAAACAAAAGCACGCCGGTACATTGATGGGTGGCGTCAACGCGTGAACTGGCACGTGAAAGAAAAACAATAACAAACAGTGAATTTGAATTACATACGTTATATTAAGATAAACTAAAAATGCATTAATTTAATTACGGTACGCTCGATCGCATCACGGGAAGTTGGTCATTTTTAAACTTTTGTTTTTACGCTCGCGAACGAGAAGACGACAGTCAGAGAGAGAAAGAGAGAGAGAGAGAGAGAGAGTGCGAGAGAGAGAGAGAGAGAGAGAGAGAGAGAGAGAGAGAGAGAGAGAGAGAGAGAGAGAGAGAGAGAAGATTTCGAAGTAAATATAAGGGATTTAAAAAAGCTTCGTTTTTGACTAGCGACTAAAGAATATGTTTTTGTAGTGTACTTGGGGGCCGTCCATAAATGACGTCACACGATTTTGGCCGATTTTAACCCCCCTCATCACACTTCGTCACAAAAACTTAGACCCCCCCTTCCAATATCACGTCCCAAAGCTGTGACCCCCCCCCCTTAATTGCATTATTTTCTATTTGAAAATGAGCATGTTTCAAATCACTTTATTGTCATTTTAGTATGTATTTGGTGTAAGGCTGCACTCTAATACCATAACAAGCGTGAATCCATGTAAAGCGTCATAAAATAAATAGTAAGAAATCGAATATTAAATTGGAACTTTGATTTAAAGTAGCTTGTGTTAACGTGACGTCACAATTCTTAAACTCCCTCCCCTCCCCTCGTCACACCTGTGGGGACCCTCCTCCTCCCCTAGGTCCGTGACGTCATTTATGGACAGCCCCTAATAGGCCATTAACGTTGTTTTCAAGAGGGATCAAGACTTTTTACAATTAAAATGTCTGTTTGTGGGTTTTAGCAAAATTTGTTATAATATAAACATGAGATAATTCACAAATTTGAGTAAGATTCATGTTAGTGGAAATGTCATGTTACTTTTATCATCTCTCCAAAGGATGGCTGCGGGAAATTAAACGCATTGTACTGGCGGTGGCGATACGAAAAGCTGAATAGAAATCATCTCGAATGTAACAGTGACACAAACACGTACCCCTGAATGGAGTGGTTGAAAATCATTTGCTATGAGGACGACACGTTTTTTAGAAATGCGGTCAGGGATACGTCATTGTTAAAAATATTGAACATTATTTTAAGTCCGCATTGATGGTAAAATCAATGTGATCATGCAGGTGATGTATGAAAGTAGAGTGAAAGTATCGCTGTTTTCTGTATCCCTCAACGTCTGCCTCGTTCTCTTAACCTCTCTCTTTCTAACCATTTTCCTCTCTCACATGTTGCCTCATTTTTTTCCGTGCTACGTATTGGTCATTCACTCACACCAGCCACCGCTTGAGCTTTACCTCCACATTTTCCTCTCTATATATTTAGTTCTCTTTCCTTAAACATTTTTACTGGGGGCACGGTGGTCGAGTGGCAGCGCGCTCGACTGGCGTACCGATTGTCACGGGTTCGAATCCATCTGACGGCAAGGACTTGTTCCCGGGGCCTAGGGCGCCCCTGAGTCACCCAGCTCTGAATGGGTACCTAACACTAGTTAGGCCGCTGGGTAATGCGTGGAACCCACAAAGCCGTGGCCTGTGAACGCTGCATCACTTGCCAACAGATCATCTGTCATGGTCTGTGGACGCAATTATCTTCTGCATAGAAGGAGCGTCTGTATAGATAAGAAGATACTGAGGCTACAACTTTATCCTTTACTTGTCTTCCTCCACACTTTCTTACTCTTTCTTTCTCTCCCATTTTAAATCTTTCCCTCTTAACCTCAATGTTTCCTCTCCGTATGCACCCAGTTTATTAAATATCTTAACCCAAACTGAAATCTTTTTTTTATTTTAAATACGCTAATTACTGACAAAAATTACTTATAAATTACTGTAATACTTCTGTTCGGAACACACTCTTGATTAGGAATTCGTCAAATTTGAATGTTTTTTTCTTAACCTAAACGTTTTCCTTGCCATACGTTTTCCGTGCCATACGTTTTTCCGGCCATGCGTTTCCCTGGCCATACATTTTCTTTGTCATACGTTTTCCCGGCCATACGTTTTCCCATCTATACGTTTCCCGGCCATACATTTCCATGGCCATACGATTTCAGGTTAATTTTTACACCATATTTTCCGGCGATTTAATTTCCCTAATCACCGCCGAGCCGGCCCCTCCCTTCAACCAAATCCACCGTACGCAGGTGAGAAAAGAATTCGTCTGGGCGTACGTACTGTAAGAATCGCCCCTAATCATAAAGTGTAACTACTCTCCTGACCGTGGGCTGCCAGTGTTGTTCGCGTGACGCGTGAGCAGAGTTCATCTTTATCGACGTGTCTTAACTTCACAAACCAAGTGAATGGTATTGACAGCTTTGTGGATATTATACTCACTGTAATCTGTAATAAAAATCCAATGTATCCTATCTAACAGGGGCGCCCACATCGTGACGCACTGGACGCACGTGCGTCCACTAAAATTTACAAAATGAATATTTGTTTATAATAGTCAATTAGCACCTTACCACTGCACCACGGAGCTCAATTATTAAATTAAATATTAAAAGTAAATAACAAAATGAAAAATATAAAATTTAAGAGTTCCCCTCACCCCTGACTTGTGAGAATGTGAGTGACCGTTAGAAACTTTTTAAAAAATATCTATGCAACTAACGGGCATTTGGTATTTATTACTTTTATATCTCTATTGTAAGACGTTCGCATGACCCGGGCAGCCATATTTGTTTACGTTCAAGTCGTTCTGCCGGTAGTCTACTCTAGCACGTTTTTTTTTGTAATCGTTGCAGTATTCTTGTATTTCCTCAATTTTTAATACTGGGTGACAGTAATAAAGGTGAGACCTGCGAAAAATCTCCTCCTAAAAAGAAAATTTGTATTACATCATTCATTAAAAAATTTCAACACCCGGTTTATCAGCAACATCAACGTCATCAATAAATGTGCCACAGGTGCAAGATGCTAACAAAAATACTCCTGCACTGACATTATTATTGGATAACCACATATCCAGTGTGTCATCAAATTCGAGTGAATCCGAATCTGATTCAGAAGCATCATTATGTGACACATTGACATCATCAGCCGCAAAGAAAGCCACAGGCATTAAAAGTCTCTGTTCGGCTGTATTTTTCGATATTGGTGAGGTCAACTTTAACCAACCATTACCTGAATAATTAAAGAAATCAGTGCTTTTGGAAAAGTTTCAATCATCTAAGAACTGGAAAGGGCCATTGAATACAGTTGGGAATAAACAAAGCCGTGTGCCTAGTTCAAATGTGTATCCGTTTATGAGTTACAGTGTCAAAGCGGGTGGTGTTTTCTGTGCTGCCTGCTCAGTATTTGCTTCAGGTACGACATGCACTTTTATACGCGAGCCGCATTCAGACTGGAGTAACATAGACCGACATGCGCAACGTCGCATAAAATCCTTGACAAATCTTAGCTATATACAAGCAGCATATGCATTTATAAGTGTATGCGAAGGTAAATCAGTCTCCGTGAAACAGCAGCTATCTCAAGTGTACAATGACAAAGTCCAAAGGAACACAGCTGCTCTCCAATCCATTATTAAAACTATAATACTGTGTGGAAAGCAAAACTTACCAATGCGCGTCAGGTAATTCAAAATACATCAGTAATAGAATACAAAACGAGCTGGTTGCTCTGTGCGGAAACCAGATTCGAGACAAGATCGTCAAGGAATGCATCGCTGCAAAATACTTCAGCATCATTGTTGACGAAGCTTCAGATGTCTCAGTCAAGGAGCAAGTCAGTTTGAATCTTCTTTTTGTCACATCTGATGCAAAACGGCATGAAGAATGTGTGTCCTTTGATGAACAATGGGATCAGAACGACTATCAGCTCTGGCGCTGCTGCATGTTCACACCGACATATTTCCTGATGTCCCTAAAGTCATACAAGACTTCGATGCCACAGGACATCGTAGAATTTTGTTTGCCTTTGAAAATCATGACTCATTTACCAAGCAATGTGTTTACGTAAGGTATATGACGGTAAATATACTTAGTCTAGGTTATGTTTGTAGCCCATTCTTTGCGTAAAATGTTTGAAAAATTGGTGAAATAGAAAAAAATTATTAAAAATAAGCCTGTTTTGCTTTATGTTTTGCTTGAGTACTTTTGCTAATATGAGACATATGAGTCATGGCATGTGGTGACATTTATTTGGCAGTATGTGATTAAGAAGGGCTGATCAATGAAGATAGGAGACGGGTAGGTGTGCGTCCATTTTTTTCAAGGCTGTGGGCGCCCCTGCTATCTAACACATTCAACATTTTTAAAACCCGTTGTCCTGTTCCCCCTACTTGTAAGCTATTGTCTTATTCATTGGACTAAAACCAATTCAAATTCTGGAACACAGGTTCTCAAAATCGATGTTGAAGGCAACCGACCGCAATGCCAATTTAATGATTAAAAGAAAACGTTAATGATAAATATTGAAATATTCTAGAGGTTGAAGAAAAAAGACTACCGTACATACCCAGTTTGATTACCTCGATACAGCTGTTTTATAGGAAACCATATCTAGGAGAACCAAACTTTGTGTCGAGCACTTATTTATTGGCTCTGTCATTTAATGGCGGAAATCTATTCATACAAATATCCGAGGTATTCGATTGGGTCAATGTCACTAATATATTAATCAAATATCCGGGTATTTTTTTTTAAGGTCGTGTCTCAATAAATATTTGGTAATTCTACGGTAATTGACACAGCTTAGGGGCCGTCCATAAAGTACGTCACGCTATTTTTGACCATTTTTGACCCCCCCCTCCCCCCTGTCACAAACTGTCACAAATCCCTGGACCCCCCCCCCTAAAGTACGTCACACTTTCGAATTTAAAAAATTAAATTAACACCTAATTAAAATATTTAATTTAATACTTAAATTACACTTCACCATTAAACTGTATTAAAATATAAACTTTCCAATTAAAAGTAGGGTATGTACCAGATTCAAATTTTTGAAATCCGGCCAGATCTGAATTTGGCCGGATTTATGAAGTGAAATCCGGCTGGCGTCGAAATCATATTTCTTAAAATGGCCAGATTCCTGATTTGCCGGATCCATTATGAATATATATATAAATTAGGAATCTACCGGCCAGCCGGATTTATAAAGTGAAACCTGCCGGAGTCGAAGCCAGAGCCGGATTTTTTTTAAATAGCCGGATTCCGGATTTGCCGGAGCTGGAGCCGAAATCCCGTACACCTCCACTTAAAAGAACTATCATATTATTAAAATGACTTTAATAGTAGAATAGTTAATTGGCAACAGTTGTCACAGTTATTTAATGAAATAGTAACTCAATCTAGATCAAATTTGAAAAGAAAAATTGCAAAAATTACACTTGACAATTGTATAATACACATAATTTCTCTGCTAACTTTTCATTTACAATGAGTGAGGTTAAGTTTTAGATAATCTTCCGATTATGCAATCTATTGACACAGGATAATAAGTAGATTAGCGAAACTTGACCTCACCCAGAGATTAAATAATACAAAGAAAACTAAACAATTTGACTTTTAAAAAAAAGACTAGATTGACAAATTATGTGACCAACTCTTGTGCTATATTGAATCTGTTTATTATGGTCCTATGAATTATGTTTCATTCAAAAATATTCACTGGACATCATCTTACAACGGTGAAATGAAGTTTTCATACATAGTAACGACTGACATCAATCTTTCACCATCATCGTTTCCTGGAAGGATAATTGCAGACAGATCAACTCGTCCTCATCTAGCCACTCAACAGCCTCTGTATGTGCATTTTCTCTTCTGGCAATAACTGCCATAGGTTCTCTTTGCCTTCTAGAAGTGATTCTCAAAGGACGGATGCTTTTTATCTGAGTTGATTCTGGAACAGTTTGGGTGGGCACATTCTCCTGAGCCCGAGCTCTGTGTTGTCCTGTATGTTTCTTCAAAATTGTTTGTGAGGCTAAATATAAGTGACCTACTTTGCAAAGTAGATCAAATAAGCTGGTAATCATATGGTTGTACTTTGAAAACTCCTGTTGATCTTGGCATAATGTCATCAAATTTGAGAGTTTGTGCTACAATCAAGGAAGGACATTTATGAGAATCTGCATCTTTCTGAAGCTTTGAGTCCATCAACTATTTGGTTGATTGGGATTGGAGGAGGGGAAGAATCTTGAAGGTAAAACGTTGAAATATGAGCTTCGTGCTTTGTCGCAACATTTCATGTCCTGATATTTAACAATTTGAGTGAAGTATTGGCTGGTGCGAACATGATTGTCAAACCATACCTGATCCTTATATTTGTAATATTAGTCCTGCTGCATCCAATTCAGATTTATGAAGAACACATTCAGGAGATACGCATGTCATGCTATTTTGAAATAAAACTAATTCTAATTTTTCAAAAAAAAGTTTGAAAATTATTTTTAAAGCTATTTAAATTCTACTAAAAAAATATAAATAAATTAGAAAAAAAATAATATAAAAAATAATTTAAAAAATAAATGTGTGACATCATACATGGCCTGAACCCCCCTCCCCCCTGTCACAAAAGTGTCACACTTTATTAGACCCCCTCCCCCCCCCGGAGCGTGACGTACTTTATGGACGGCCCCTTAGTGGACGTGACCAAGACAAAACATTGTTTACAACGTAATGGTACCAGCGTAACATGATGTCATCGTATTGTTACAAGCTTTTATTTAACTCACACTGTTTGTATGTTGTATCCGTCAAATCTTGTAACGTAAAATTAAACCACTTCTAATGGTCCTAGAGATCTCAAAATTTTTCCACAGATAGATCTTGGATGACAATACATTGTATCAAAATTTCAGATCGATCGAATGTACCGTAATTAAATAAATGCCTTTTTACGTTTATCTTTATATATAATCTGTATCCGTGCTATTCTTGACTTTCACGTGAATGTCACCGGAGTTCACAACCAGCCATGGATGACGACATTCCAGGTGTTAAACAGCTCAGTAATTCTAAACTAAATCTAAATTGACATGATAATACAAGAGGAACAACTGGTATTTGTGTAGCCTAGTTGGCCCAATTGTTAGCTTAATGGATTTTCGACCTGGAGGTACTGGGTTCAATTTTCAGTTGGGGTAAACTGTTATTTTTTAAATACATAAATTTGTAATTAATAATCTATCTTTTTACCACTATCACATTTAAGTTATAGACAACGAAGTTTGACTAATTAAATTGAGTTGATTATGTCAAAAAATTGATTAAAAAATTGTGTTACTAAAAAGTAGAGAAAAAAAATATTTAAAAAATCTTTTTTTAAAAAGGACACGCTTTTATTTACATATAGAAAGTGCACTAAAAAGAAGAAAATAAAAATTTTCAATCCGTGAACCTATCGACTGCACATAAAAGCGTGGGGCCCTCATCACAATTCGCAATCATGTACAAAGCTGCGAAACATAAATACAAATTTATATGAATATTAATAAACATTTAAAGTTTCACATGTTTGATCATATACATGCTACTATCATATTAATTAGAAAAATTTATCTATATGCAAAAGAGTAGTTGCAATAAGAAATGAGTTGTGATGGGCGCCCCACGCTTTTATGTGCAGTCGATAGGTTCACGGATTGAAAATTTTTATTTTCTTCTTTTTAGTGCACTTTCTATATTATGTAAATAAAAGCGTGTCCTTTTAAAAAAAGATTTTTACTATTGTTATCTCTATGAGCCGGAAGGAAAATTCTGCTAAAAATCGTGTCCAATCAAAAAATAGTAATGGCGCTTTCCGGTTTGAAGAATCGTAAGAGATTTTAACCAAACCTTTATTGTCTTCTGGTGATAATTAAAACGAGTCAGCCATGGGAGGATAGACGGCAAACAACTTTAAGATTATCTCTACATTCACCACCCTGCTCACGTACTCCCCCAACTTACCCCCCTCCCTTCCCTTTGACTTCCCCACCCTACCCGTCCCTTACACAAACCACCCCTATCCAACAAAAAAAAAGTTACCCTGTCCCTGCTGAACACCACATGCCACCTTATTGTACTACCACCTCTACTCTACCATCACTTCCATCTTACCATCACGTCTATTCTACCACCACCTCCACTCTACCATCACTTCCATCCAGGGGCGGATTAAGACTGCACGAGGCCCCTGGCTGCAATTCAAACTGGGGCCCTATCCAGCCAGCGTCCCTTTAAATAAAATGATTGCTAGCAGCTAATATAAGACTGTAACTTGTAACTAAATAGTTCATCGGTTCCTTTAAAATACTTTGTCTGTACTACGGGATCGGCCTTCCCAGCCAAAAAGATTTTTCATGAAATAATGGAATACGAAGAAATAACTGTTTGCTGGTATCCTAATATTGAGTGTAAAAATACAATTTAAAATAAAAAACTTATGCCCACGCCGGGAATCGACAGCGTGACCGCTTGCACAGCAGGCCGACTTTCTACCTCAAGGCCACACGAGTCTGATGAAATTGTAAATTAGAAAAATATAAACAATAATCTTTAATATTTTCTCTTAGTTTTTTTAATGAATTAATTTAATTTATGATATTTTCAGGAATTCATGCAAACATTTGTCCATCTTTCTTATAAAATATAATAAATTTGGGGGCCCCTAATCATCGGGGGCCCCTGGCTTTAGCCCCTTCAGGCCCCCCTTAATCCGCCATAGCTTCCATCTTACCATCACATCTACTCTACCACATCTCTACTCTACATCATAGAACCACTCTACCACCACATCCAATCTCCACCACATCCACTCTACACCACATCCACTCTACATCACTTCACTCTACTACCACATCCACTCTACCACTACATCCACTTTTCCACCACCTCCACTCTACCACCACATCACTCTACCACCACTTCCACTCTACCACACCTCCACTCTACCACCACATCACTCTACCACCACCTCCACTCTACACCAATCACTCTACAACCACATCCCTCAACATCACCCTCCACTCTACCTATCCACTCCAACTCTACCACACATCCACTCTACCACATCACCTCCACTCTACTACCACATCCACTCTACCACCAACATCCTCTACACCACCTCCACTTACCATCACCTCCACGTCTACTATCACCATCCACTCTACCACCACATCCACTCTACCACATGCACTCTACCACCACATCCACTCTACCACCACAGCCACCTCTACCACCACATCCACCTTCTACAACAACATCCACTCTACCACCTCATCCACTCTTACCACCACATCAAACTCTACCACACCACATCCACTCTCCCACACACATCCCTCTCCATCACGACCACTCTACCATCACTCTCCACTTACTACCACATCCACTCTACCACCACTCCACTCTACCAGCACCTGCACTCTACCACCACAATCCAACTCTACACACCACCATCCATCTACCACCACATCACACTCTACAACCAACATCCCAATCTACCACACATCAACTCTACCACCACATCCACTTACCACCTACATCCACTCTGCCACTACATCCACTCTGCACCACCACTCCCTACCTTCCCCATCCACGACTCCAACCTCAGTTTACTCCGTGGCTGATTTTTAATAAAAACATTAGTCGAACAAAGCATACTGCCTTGTTGTTACTAATAAAATGTAGGTCATATTTTAATACTTGTTTACTTTATTTTTAAAAAAAAGAGTTAAGTACTTGCAATTTACATCAAAGGCTCGTATTATTACTCTAAACCCCCCCCCCTCTCCTTTGTGCAGCCCTCTATAGCTCACGTCAAATTTTCCATTCATTCGATCAAGTTCAAAGGTTAACGGGGCTAACCATCTGGCTTTGTTTGGGCGGCCTAAGATCTTAACCATCTTGTTAAATGATATCAAATCAATGGATCACATTTTCTTATTTTTAATGACAAGTAATCCAAATTTAACCCTAGAAGCGATTCGACTGTCCGTCCCCTACCTCCATTTACACCACGGAAAGTGATACCCGTGTCTTTGAACATTTTAGAGGCTTTCATCTCACTGCCTACATTGTAATGGCTCAATTTGCATAGACGTTGTTGGTGGCGCTCTGAATCTGCGACAAGGATTCGGAACATCCTGGACTCTGAAGTCAAACATAATTAATGACAAGTCTGAAGTGTCTGAGATCCGTTGACGCGAGACGTTTATGGTCGGATCCACAGCTGTTGCTTTGTACATATACGACGGCGTCTGTTGTTCATGAAACCAGAGGACTAAATGTCTGCTTCTGTGCAGTGGAGATATCTTCATTTCACTCTCAAGTCTCAGTGTGTATCTGAACGGCTGCGTGTGTTCGAGTATGTTGTTCGGTTCATTCACATACATGGAAATTGACGACAATGACTTGCGCTGCGAATTTGTTTAAAGTGAGGAAGATTTTGCGCACACACGTCGACCTTACTCTCTCACCATCTGATCCAGCAGCAAGACGTTGTCGAGACGCCGTGGGATATGCCTACATTGTAATGGCTCAATTTGCATAGACGTTGTTGGTGGCGCTCTGAATCTGCGACAAGGATTCGGAACATCCTGGACTCTGAAGTCAAACATAATTAATGACAAGTCTGAAGTGTCTGAGATCCGTTGACGCGAGACGTTTATGGTCGGATCCACAGCTGTTGCTTTGTACATATATGACGGCGTCTGTTGTTCATGAAACCAGAGAACTAAATGTCTGCTTCTGTGCAGTGGAGATATCTTCATTTCACTCTCAAGTCTCAGTGTGTATCTGAACGGCTGCGTGTGTTCGAGTATGTTGTTCGGTTCATTCACATACATGGAAATTGACGACAATGACTTGCGCTGCGAATTTGTTTAAAGTGAGGAAGATTTTGCGCACACACGTCGACCTTACTCTCTTACCCAAAGCCATCTGATCCAGCAGCAAGTCGTCGGCCTCACTCTCTCGCCCAAAGCCATCTGATCCAGCAGCAAGACGTTGTCGAGACGCCGTGGGATAGGGTTGGGTGCAGTGGATGACCAGGGCGTCCTATGAGCCTTGTCATGCTCTTAGCACTCCACAATGCTTTGCCGTGAATGGTCTCTTACCCGTTGGCTCATAGAAGATCCAACGTGCCAGGCAGCCGAAACCAGTCTTCACATGCCGGGTAGACAAGTCCCACTACACCGAGGTTTGTATCCCACTGATGGGACGTGGGAATAAAATTTATGTGAAAGTGCATGTATTAGCATTGCACATTATGTTGGGCTTCGGGATAAATACAAAAAGACTCATGTTTACTTTTCAAAACATGAAATTAAACCTTTTGAAAAAGAAGACCAAAAAATAAAAAATAAAAAAACTCAACAACAAAACAACCATATAAATATCGATAGATTTAAAAGTGCATAATATATCTTTTTGATTTTAGACACAGATATACAATTATGATTTTAAAGTTTGGGTTAAGGTGCGCGGAATAAGTAGACGCCCCTGGGAACTTGAAGCACCCAAAAGCATTCACGATTCATGTTAAATTTATCCTTGCACCCATTCAAATAAATAGAAGTAAAAAAAAAGATTTTTAAAAACCACGTTTTTATAAGCGGACTAAAAGAGAAGGAAATAATTAAAAACTTATTAGTTCAAGTACTTCGATTTTTTTGAAAATAAACTTCCTACAAGATGGAGTCATCCAAGTAGAAAACCACAACCTGGAGCAAGTTAACAACTTTGTATACCTTGGGAGTGTGGTCAGTGTAGCAGGGGGAACAGATGAGGACATCGAACGAAGAATAAATTTGGCGCGACAGGCTTTTGCCAATCTGAAACAGGTCTGGAGATCTACACACATCTCTGTCAAAACAAAAGTAAGGATCTTTAACACCAATGTTAAAACGGTTCTTCTTTATGGATCCGAAACATGGCGGACGACAGAGACAACAAAAAATAGACTCCAGACCTTTGTTAACAGATGCCTCAGAAATATTCTGAAAATAAAATGGTTCGATAAGGTCGAAAACTCCAAGCTGTGGGAGAGGTGTGGACAAAGAACAGTAGAACAACAAATCATGGAAAGAAGGTGGAGATGGATTGGACACACCCTCAGGAAAGATAACAGTAGGGCTAAGCAGGCCTTAGATTGGAACCCCCAGGGCAAGCGACAACGAGGAAGACCCAAGCGTACATGGAGACGGAGCATGTTGGACGAGGCTGGAAGGACTGGGAAGAGCTGGGAAGAACTGAAGCGACTGGCAAGGGACCGTGTAGAGTGGCGAGCTTTGACAGAGGCCCTATGTTCCACAAGGAACTCAAAGGACAAATGATGATGACTTCGATTTAATCTGACTAAAAACGTGGGGCAGGCGCTTATGAGGTTTAACATATGCGGTTCACTCATTCTCTCACTTATAGATCTCTCTTTTGCTTTCTAAATTAGAAATCTTTAATTTTTATACCAAACACCCACCCCACGTTTTTAGTCATATTAAATCGAAGTACTTGAACTAATAAGTTTTAAATTATTTCCTTCTTTTTAGTCCGCTAATAAAAACGTGGTTTTTAAAAATATTTTTTTTACTTCTATTTATTTTATTCTTTTTAGTCCACTTATAACAACCTGGTTTTTAAAATATTTTTTTTACCGCTATTTATTTTACCAAACACCTCACAAGCACCCGCCCAACGTTTTAAAAACATTGTGATGTGGTCACGGGGCGAACTCACGGATGTCAACAAAAGCCGACGGTACAGATGCTTTTATATAGACTATGGATAATTTTAAAAGTTCAATAATTTAATAACGGTACATTTGATCGATCTGAAATTTTGAAACAATGCATTGTCATCCAAGATCTATCTGTGGTAAAATTTTCAGATCTCTAGGACCATCAGAAGTGGTTCAATTTTACGTTGGCAGATTTGAAAAAATCTTGGACAAACAAACAAACAATGCCCAACGAAAGCGAGTTAATAAAAACGTGTTTAAGAAAAATGCGCCCTGAGTATTTCAGCCTTGTCGTATCGACTAATTCGTACCATTCACAGTTCAGTCCCCTTTATAACGAACTTAGGCCAGAGGTCCGTACTCTTGACTTAATTACTGCTGTGCTCACATGTCACTGGCATGTACACTAACACTAGTTAAAGAACTAATTCAAGGTAAAGCTCATAAAAAATTTAATCTAAAAAAAAAGGTATTGGAAAACAGCTTGTACCTTCCCATCTCGCGCGAGTAAACGTGGTTTCCTGAGATACTATAGCTGATTCAACAAGATAGACACCAGACGCCGACAAGCGAGATAATGACGTCATCACCTTGTTTACGCTCTGGCCGGCGATACTCTCGAAGACCGAATTCCTTGACGGTGTCGGGGAAATCAGGTAATCTCGACCCCAGCCACGGACGTATGTAAAGGTTGAGTAATTAGATTTGTGCCGGTGTGTGTATAGAGGGTTTACTGGAGGGGGGGGGGTAAAAGGGGGTGGGGGTGGGTGATGGCTGATTAAGCAGGTCATTTAATTCGGAGGTTGTGTAAACTTTCAGGGGTAGCAAAGTTTTTGTGAGAAGCTAGAATATAGATTTCAAACCCCAGTCGTCCCCCCCCCCACTTAACATTAACATATTTAGTATTCAACTTTAATATTTAATATTTCCAGGTTACGGGTCATCAAATGTTTCGGGTAAACAAAACGTCATTATAGCATCCCAAATGTGAACCCAGTCAGCCAAATGTGTAATCAGCCAGCCAAATGTGTAATCAGCCAGCCAAATGTGTTCTCAGCCAGCCATATGTGAACCCAGTCAGCCAAATGTGTAATCAGCCAGCAAAATGTGTAATCAGCCAGCCAAATGTGTAATCAGCCAGCCAAATGTGTAATCAGCCAGCCAAATGTGTAATGAGCCAGCCAAATGTGTACTCAGCCAGCCAAGTCTGCCATGTTATGATACAACAAAATAGCAACATCAACAGGCAAAATAACAGATGTTATACAACAAAATACCAACACAAACCGGAAAGATCATATCTGTCACAACGCATTGGAAGTGGCTCATACATGAAAGGGGGTTGGGTCGACAGAAGTCAGTTGTTTTTTTGTTTTTTTTTGGGGGGGGGGTGGTCGCTTGAATATTTAGGAAGCAAAAATTGTAATATATAGAAAAAAATATTGAATACTGTTTAATGAAGTTGATAACAATTAATTTAGTTCAAAAGATAAAATAATTTATGAGTTCGTTAATTAAGTTAAGAACTGAAAGCCATAACAATAGCGCACGAGTTGCGAGAGACCGATCCGACTACTAAAAAACTTGAGTGTTCATAAGCAACAACCCAAACTGTTACAAATCTCTTTTATCGACTAGTTACTTTTTCTTTGTTTATTTCTTCTCTCCCAACAGTTTTTTTTTAAAGTTCGGAATAATTGTTTTTCCAGAACTTACAATAAACAAGGGACACCCCGCAAACAGGGCTTATTATTTAAGTTGTTTCCCCTGAGTCTAGAAAAAACCACCTCGCACGTCACGTCTTATCTGCTGACGTGGCCGAGGCCGTAGTCTAGGACCGTGCGCTTATCCCCTGACTCTGGGGTGAACTTCGACCTGTGGTCAACAGCATCTGCCCAGAGAGAGGGGGGTAGGGGGGTGAACGAAAACAATGCCTGGAGATAGTGATGGGGATAAGGTTCACCGCATTCCATGACTTGGACTCGGTGAATGATTTCCTGGTGCTGGGGGGCCCTAGGGCGACCGTGAGGAAGTTTTGAATGTAATAAATATCAGGGGGGGGGGTATGGGGGGTGGTTGGGGGGATGCAGCCGCAAGGAACACTTACTCACCCCACTTTGTGAGGCATGACATTTGTCTGTCATCTGCAACATTTGTCTGTCATCTGTAACATTTGTCTATCATCTGTAAAATTTGTCTGTCATCTGCAACATTTGTCTGTCATCTGTAACATTTGTCTATCATCTGTAAAATTTGTCTGTCATCTGTAACATTTGTCTGTCATCTGTAACATTTGTCTGTCATCTGTAACATTTGTCTATCATCTGTAACATTTGTCTGTCATCTGTAACAGGAAAAATAGGACAAAATCAAAACAACTTCTTCCAATAATGCTTTAAATTATTTTTTAAAATCAATATACGTAATTTGCAATCTCTGTCACGTCTGTCTGTCATGCATGTCTGTCTGTCCGTGACGCTACTAATTTTAGAAAGCAGCGCACCAAATTACTGCAGCAATGCATCAAAAGGTGTGCAAATTAAAGATGCGCTGTAAAAAATATTATATGACGTCATTGTTTTAGCTCATATGTTAATTTTGGAAAAGGGATCAATGAAAGAAGAAGAAGATTTGATTGATGGTTAATTATAAAATCAAAAGACAAAGGGGGCGCCATAGGCGCCCTACAATCTCTGTTATAAAATACTTTGTGTGCATTTCAGAAAGTTTAATATTTCGTATTTATGAAACAAGGACAAGTTAGTTGGGCTTTTGAAGAAGGTAGGCGCCCTAAAAAATGCATTTTTTCAAAATAAATAGATTTCAGCTGAAAACTTCCGTCATTTTTGATGGGTGATACGCTAGTTATAAAATAAAACGTAATAATAAAATGTTTTAAAACAAATGATTAATGGATAGATTTACGAAACGATTCTTCCAAAAAAAATGTTCTTCATAGAAACGTTAGCGAACCGTTCGTTCCATGGTTTCTTCTCCTTGTAGAATTTCAGATTACTTGAGTAACAAATATGAATCGATTACTGAGTTGACCACATAACCAAAAGCCTCACTATGGTTGGTGTCACCTCTTGTGATTGTGTCACCAGGTGGGGTCCGAACACCCCGCAACCCCCCCCCTAGTTATGACCCTACACATAATATTGGTTGTTTGTATTAGACATTGTTTAAAACCTCATGGAGATGTCGTTGGGGGGGGGGTGAAGTAAAGACACAAGCATGGGCGCCCGCAGAAAATTTTCTAGGGGGGGGCAAAAAATTTTCGAGTGATTTTTTCCCAATAATTCTTAGCGCTATACGCAGATTTTTGGCCGGCAGATCAGTACTACTTGTCGTTTATTAATATTGTGCTAAAATATACACGTACACCTTTTACTTATGTGGAAGTGCCAGGATCATATAACCCCGACAATTAAAAGCTTCTGATATAAGATATTTTTAAACTTCTTAAATTCTCATGCTTCTGTGGTCCAACGGTTGTGCGCAGGATTTTTGAACTCAAAGAAACAGGTAGTGGATCGAATTTTCGTTTGAAGACTTAGTTTTTTTCTTCTTTTTTTTTCATTTTAAAGTTATTTTAATTTTATTATTTTTCTTTCTTTCTATTTTCTTTCTTTGCAATTTCTTTTGTAACTACTTTCTATTATCTATCATTTATAATCATGAGTTATTGTAAGTACAGTATTTCTGGAAGTGTTGACAGTGAGGGGATGAATCCGCGTGCTTGAGGGGTCAAGCAGGGGCGAATTAAGACTGCACGGGGCCCCTGGCTGCAATTCAAAATGGAGCCCTATCGAGCCAGCGTCCCTTTAAATAAAATGATTGCTAGCAGCTTACATAAGACTGTAACTTGTAACTATTCAGCCAAAAAGATTATTCATGAAAAAACCGAACACGAAGAAGTTTGCCGGTATCCTAAAAGTGAGTGTAAAAAGACAAAAACAATATTTTATAAAAAATATTTTTTTTAAAATTAAAAAAAAATTTTTTTTTAAAAATTATTATAACAACAAAAAAGATAAAAAGAAAGAAAAGAATCCACCGTTGGGGATCGATCCTCAGATCGCTTGCAACGCAAGCCTAAGCGACGAGGAGAGCTTGACGGAAATTGTAAATTAAAAAAAAAGAATATTCCTTAATATTTTCTCTTATTGAGCTATCAAATCAGGTTTCTCGATTACTAAGAGTATTGGGTCGAAAAGAGATCAGATTAATAATAGATAAGATTTTTATTAATTTATTTAATTTATGATATTTTTTCAGGGATTCATGCAAACATCTGTTCACCTTTATTATAAAATATACTAAATTTGGGGGCCCCTAAATCATCGGGGGCCCCTGGCCTTAGCCCGTTCAGCCCCCTCCCCTAAATCTGCCATAGGGCTCAAGTGATCACGCTGTGAACCGAAACTATACAAGGATGGGCCACTGTTGTGGGGTAGCTAGAAACCAGGCATTGTATAGACCAACATTTCAGAACGAGTCTTTTAAAGTATATGAGATTGAGCATATATGGGGCCGTCCATAAAGTACGTCACGCTATTTTTGAACATTTTTAACTCCCCCCCCCTCCCCCTTGTCACAAACTGTCACAAATCTCGCACCCGCCCCCCCCCCTAAAGTACGCCACACTTTCGAACACAAATTTGGTTTTTTTATTTACAAAATAATTAAAATTTAATATAAAACACCGTGACGTCACACATGGCTGGACCCCCCCTCCCTCCTGTCACAAATTGTCAAAATTTCTTACACCCCCTCCCCCCCCCCTTCTGGAGCGTGACGTACTTTATGGACGGCCCCTATACAGTTAATACAGTTTATTTATGATCTTTACTAACGCCGTTGCAAACAACTCCGTCCGTTATTGGTCACGTCCTATAACCAACTCCCTCAGTTTGGAGGCCACGCCTTTGTCCAGTCCCCGGTCTACATTACGTCAGTATTTAATGTCAATCATGATGATTGAATCATCTTGTACCACCACCCCCCAGATTATGTCGGGGGTTGGGTGGGGTACCATGACCCGCTCTGGTCTCTTTGATGTTAGCCCCTGGTCTGGTTTTGTACAATCGCAATCATTTCCCCTGGTCAGTGCTTCACACTGCTGACCTTTAGATAACAGAGTCTACATTCAGCACCTCTGAGCATCTGTACGCGGTTTGGTCTATTCAGAATTCATCTTATCCAAGCTACCACAAGGGGCATTTCACACATCTTGGTCAGTCCTGACCAGACTACCACTACCAGTCCTGACCAGACTACCACTACCAGTATTGACCAGACTACCACTACCAGTCCTGGCCAGAAAGAGGAATCTTTGATCTAAAGACCCTTTAACCGCCCTAATTCTCTACAATATTGAAAATATAAAAATAATTACCCAGTAAAACGAGATCAGCACCAGCTTAGTTACTTTCTCTTTATTTTCTCATAACAATTTTTTAATCCATAAATCCAGGGGGGGGCAAGCGCCCCCCCTTGCCCCCTCCTGCGGGCGCCCATGGACACAAGGGGAAAAGGCAAATAGCCTACTTTGCTATAAAACAGTGTCACAGAATAAAGTCAAGTTGCATGGTTCAAGTTTACTATTATGCCTTAATGGTCAATATTTCTGTAATTGTCTCCTTAAATCTGATGTTTTTGTTTTTGTTTGTTTGTTTTTGTTTTAGTTTTTTTTTGGGGGGGGGCATTTAAATTTTTTTTTATCAATTTAAAACGTTTTTTTGACATTTTAGTTTTGACAGAAGAAATGGAAGGTGAGAAAACAACTAACTAAAACACCCAAAAGGCGTCTGTTTTATATAAACACATTGAATGTCCGTGGTGTCCTTGTAGTATGAAAATTTGCTTCTCTACGTGATTTGCTATAAAGGCTAGTTAGCACGCCTGTGGAAAAGGTGCACTGAAAACTCAACGTTTTTCATCACACTTTGATCGCCGCGTCTCTTTAGGTTTGAGCTTGATGTCTATTCAAGTCAACATTACAGCTGAGTGGTTGTTACTTGTTAACTTACTTTTGTCTCTGCTTTGTTTGCTTGTTGAAGAACGTTTCTCCCCGACACATTCGTTGATTCAGGCCCTCTCACGCGAGTAGCATACTTCTAAGTGTAACAGTTGTGTTACGTCATCATTTTCGAAATTTACTAGGTTTGATTTTTGTTATAATAATACACATTTGGATGGAAAATGTAAAGACTAAAAATTGAATTATTTTGCCATTCAAATAATTGTGACGAACATTTGATTTCTTTGAATGTCTTTACCAGATGTCACTCTCTGTCTACCACTGCCCCGTGGTTATTAAAGCCATTTCTGGTTTCTGAAAACTGGTTACTGACGTCTGCTGCTTACTGACGTCTGCTGGTTACTGACGTCTGCTGGTTACTGACGTCTGCTGGTTACTGACGTCTGCTGGTTACTGACGTCTGCTGGTTACTGACGTCTGCTGGTTACTGACGTCTGCTGGTTACTGACGTCTGCTGGCTACTGACGTCTGCTGGTTACTGACGTCTGCTGGCTACTGACGTCTGCTGGTTACTGACGTCTGCTGGTTACTGACGTCTGCTGGTTACTGACGTCTGCTGGTTACTGACGCCTTACAGCCCACTGACGCCCTACGTCTTACTGGCGCCCTACTGCCCACTGACGCCCTACTTCCCACTGACACCCTACAGCCCACTGACGCCCTAATTCCCACTGACACCATACTGCCCACTGAAGCCTTACTGCCCACTGACGCCCTACTTCCCACTGACGCCCTACTCCCCACTGATGCCCTACTGCCCACTGACGCCCTTCTGCCCACTGACGCCCTACTTCCCACTGATGCCCTACTGCCCACTGACGCCTACTGCCCACTGACGCCCTACTTCCCACTGACGCCCTACTACCCACTGACGCCCTACTGCCCACTGACACCATCCATACTCGTGGGACCACATTTACAAGATGACATAGTGGTGTGGGGCGAGCAGTAATCCAGGCCGAGTCGAGACCGAGTGCTACATGGAAGTGGAACGAAAGAGAGAGACGAAAATAATAAGTGTGTGTGGTGATGGGGGTTGGGGAGGGGTAATGTACAAAAACTCCAGCAAGTTGCTGCCACCAACTGTGTGTGTAAGGCGTGGCACTTATTGAAAGAAGTGGGCGTGGTTTGTTTTTAAACCCATAACAATTATTTCTTGTTCCAAGTTCAACGCTTTGTTCTGCATATCTTAAATAAATGATGCTAATTTAATACAGCTAGCTGAGTACAGTCTTCTAATTCTCTACAATTTGACCCCCCCCCCACCCAAAGAGCCTATTAGTACAAAAAGTTCACTACTTAAGTTTCATGTTTTCCTGCATACTGAATTTATTTTTCCATCGCAAGATCTTCAACAAAGGAAAGTTATGTTTTTAAAGCAACATGAACTAAACTGTATTTCGGAAGCTGCACCTCGGGGCATCAATGCATTCGTAAAGTTTTTTTTTAAAAAAAAAGAAGACGACAAAAGAATGAGGATGAAGAGTGGAGTTTTAATGAAATTATTTAGCCCTTTATATAACGACACTTACACCTCTTAGCCCTTTATATAACGACACTCACACCTCTGGGCTCTATATCTATATGAAAGTCGCCCAAGGTCTGCCGTGCTGCCAAGGCCACCCTCTTATAACGTGTATAATGACTGAAGTCACTGTGTTTCAGTCTCCATCTTTTTGGCCGAAAGATTGTGTGCAATCTGTAGCTCGATGTGAAGTTAATTAAAAACATAATCGTCAGAACAATTTCTGCACGAATGCACATTCCGAAACTGAAAAAAATCCATAATACTAAATATAACACGTAATATAACACGCACTATCCTTTGTAATAAAAGGCTATGTTCACTGCGGTCATCGATAGCGATTGGTCCCTCAAACACATATGACTCCTACAGCCAATTATATTGAATACGTTTACGCGGCCATTCAAACCCAGTTATTTTTGGTGCAGTATTTCTTTCATGACTTTATTTTGAGTTATGCGCGTTTGGGATTTATAGTCAAAAGCTCTCTTTTTACGAGTTATTTATTTTAACTGTAATGAATAGTATTTTTGACGTGATGCAATGTATGCCGGTCGAGACGGCTGTTGGAGGGGAGTTACAACATGCCACCGAACGGTGGCGGAAACGTCATTTGACGGGCATTGTTGCTCGTAAGTAATAAGAAAACACGCAATTATTTAAGTAGTAATATAACATGAAATATAATAAGCAAAATAAATAGTAGTATAATATAAAATATAATTGGTAATATACCAAGTATTATAAGTAGTCATAAAACCCGAAATATAAGTAGTAATGTGGCACGTAATATAAGTAGTAATGTGGCACGTAATATAAGTAGTAATGTGGCACGTAATATAAGTAGTAATGTGGCACGTAATATAAGTAGTAATATAACACGTTATATCTTTGTAACATAACCCTTAAAGTAAGACGCAACAATGTAAAAAACAAACTTTTCTGGAAAGATTAAGCGGTCTTATCGGTAGCAATGTTGAAGTGTTTAAAAATAAATTTTGTTGAGAATTCAGACCAGGAGCTCGACAGTACGCGCGATACGATAAATGAGATGTTGCACATAAGTGCATTTATTTCAGAACATCATTTCATGTTGTTAAAAGTGCCGGACATGCAGGCAAATATTAAATATCATCTACCATTGGTCCATGAACATTATTTTGTTTTGAAAATCTCCCATCAGACTATAAGCGGTGCAGGGTACATGCGAAGATTTCCCTGAGGTATTTGTATTAGATTTTAAGAGGCAAGAATCAGAGGGAACAAAATGAGCTTCTTCTTTGGGTTGGGGGGGGGTAGCTGACGTAAATTTGTTCTCGTGTGAGAACCTTGCCTCGGATTTAAAGGACAAGCAGAGGAACAAGCGGACATGCAGAGGAACAAACGGACATCCTCTCTGGCGGGTATTTAGGTTTAATGTGTGACCTACTAACTTCCACGTTAACATAAAACGATGGTGGTGCGCGAGGATGGGCTTGGGGGGGGGGAGATGGTAGTGGAAGTTTGGGACAGGGGGGTGGGGAGGGGGGTCCTAGGGGTGGGGGCTGGAATGCCTGAAACAAGAACTCACGAGAGCTGAGGGATTCCAGTTGCCTTCTGCAAGTCTAGATTTCTTCGGTGGGGATGGTGGCGGTGGTAGGGGGAGAGGGGTGACTCTCCTGCAGGTGGGGGGTGGGGTGGGGGCTCAAACAGCTATTTGACAGTAATTTCTGGGGGAGTGGGGCCGAAAGAGCACCGGAACGCGTATAAAAACTTATAGCTACTTACTGCAGGCTCGTTCACATCGCTTCAGACCCCGGGATTTTGCGCGCTGGGCTGAGCTATCGGAAGACAGTAGCGCCAGATTTTTCAAAAAAGTAGCCAATGGTTGTTGTAGCTGTGGACTCGTGCCCTGAGTTTTGTGGTCGCCGGAGTTTTGCGCGCGTGTATGTGTGTGAATAGATCGGTGGTTTTTTTTCCTTCTCTCTCTCTCATCGTCTTCGGGTCAGCGGACAGACGGATAGAGCAATGCTTGATATCATGAAGGAAACTGTGGAAGATTTGAGAACCTCCAACCTATGGCTTGCACTCCCCTCGGAGTTCGTTGGCACCCTAGGTGAGTGATTGTTAGTTTGTTACATTTAATGGCACCCTAGGTGAGCGATTCTTAGTTTTTAACATTTAACGGCACCCTAGGTGAGCGATTGCTAGGTTGTTACATTTAATGGCGCCCTTATAGGTGAGCGATTGTTAGCTTGTTACATTTAATGGCACCCTATGTGAGCGAGAGAGATTGTTAGTTTTCAATTTAATAGCGCCCTAGGTGAGTGATTGTTAGTTTAATCCATTTAATATTTACTTGATAAAAACAAACTGTGAGATTATTAGCAAGAACTAGATATGTAACATTAAAAAAAAATTAAATTAAAATTTTAAAAAAAACTTCGATAACTCCCCACAGGTGGCCTTTAAAAAAGATAAACTTAAGAAATATTATAACAGTGCACAGTTTTGCGTGGATGTTATAACGTAACCATGACAACCGGTAATCGGGATCATGTGCCTACGTCTTCAAAGGTTCATCCCGTCTAAAATCCGGAACGTGTGAACCACTTTGAACCACTTTGCCCGACAGCGAGATGTAGGAATTCTATGCCGCAAAATATCGTATCACAGAGGCTCTAGGTAGAGCCACGAAGCCACCGAAATACTTGGGAAACTTGGGGTCAGTCCGTATAGGATCCCGGCTCCGACGGTCCCTCCGACAACTTGAGCAATGATGTACAAAATTCCCCTGAGAGAAGAAAGTGTACAAAATATTACTGAGAGAATAAAGTGTACAAAATACCCCTGAGAGAAGAAAGTGTACAAAATACCCCTGAGAGAAGAAAGTGTACAAAATACCCCAGAGAGAAGAACGTGTACAAAAACCACTGAGATAATAAAGTGTACAAAGTACCCATGAGAGAAGAAAGTATATAAAATAACAATTATTGAATGATACTAGAAATTAAAAACATTGTAGAAAAAAGTTCAACTCTATCAGTCAAAATCTCAAAAAAAAATTAGAATATAAATATTTTAAACAAAATAAAAAACACTTTTCACAAAGAAATTGTGTGCAGAAAATATTGTAAAAACTTAATTACACAGATGATTAGGAGTCGAAGCCACCCTCATCAGATTCTCGGATACATAGAAGTAGAAAGTGATTACTGACATTCGTGCACAATCTTTGTTTTGACTCGTGCATTTTAAAAGAAATTAAAGATTATTGTCTTCTTTTTAGCACACAATTTATACGATGCATAAAAAAAGAAAACAATGATTGTTTAAATATGTATTTGTGTGTGTGTGTGTTTATATCTATAGACTTTTAAGTGATTGTATATATTTGTGTTTGTTTTTATTTTTGAAACTGTTGCCGACACTCTTCATGACGGAATGTTTAAAGAAAAGGACGTACTTGCCGATCGATGTGACCAAGTTATTATTAGATCATCACGCGAAAGCTCTCTCCTGCTGTTCTGACGTTTGGCTAATTGGCTCCCTAACTTAACCATGTGGTCCAGAACAGTCCGCCCTGACCCTCCCTTCTGATGTCCTCATTAGTGCAAGTGTCCTTGACCCGATCATTGACAAACACACAAGCGATACTCTCAACACCACGTCCAGCTATATATATATCTGAGAGGAGATGAAAGCTGGCCAAACCATTGTTATAATTAGTGGCTGAAATTTCGCAGCTTGCTACGTCAGACGGAATCCAGGTCCAGCCAGCGTCCAGTGTTTAGGTCAGTTGGGCGTTGTCCTCAGATGTCCACCAACGAGAGTGTTTAAGTCCAGCCCAACTAAGAATAAATTTACTTGGTGTCCGAGACGCAAAATTTACACCATCGATAACTGACCGGGGCTCCATATATATATATATAGTCTCACCTTACGTCATATTAAATTTACATAAAATCAAGTCCCGTGATGGTAGATTGGTATTCCCCCAAGCGTACAGTACATCTTTTAAAAAAGAGTCACCTTCAGATTGTGTCTCTCTGTTGTACAACAGTCGACTCAATCTTTCAGAAATCGACTCCGCTATCAAGTGTCTGAACCCTGGGGTAAACATTTGCAAGGCACCGTGAAAATGTTTACCATTGAGCCAGAACGTGTTTACGAGGCGCCTCCTGAATGTACATTTGGTTTGCTGAACCCGTGTTAGGGAAAACAAAGCAACAGCTACGAGTTGAGGCTATGGCTCCTAACAATACGAGTTGAGGCTATGGCTCCTAACAATACGAGTTGAGGCTGTGGCTCCTAATAATACGAGTTGAGGCTATGGCTCCTAACAATATTTTTACCCCAGCCGCTTAGGGATTTTATGGCGCAATGTAGGCCCCCGTGGTAAAAGGATTTCAAGACTGGACAATACAATTAGCAGGTCTCTAAATGGCACTTCATGTGATGGAATTGTTAATGTATGAACTCACAATCAAGTCCTTTTTAACGCAATTTCCCATGGGATAAATTGCGTTTATATATTTGAAATGTCTGTCGATCTTGCATATGTAACTCCTCCTGAACCATACCAGATAGAAGGTTACGGTCTTTTGCAAATATGCTAAGGAGGTCCCAAGGATGTGCGACTGTCTAAAAAAATACCGAAAAGGTTTAGTGGATTTCCTGGAAAATGGTAAAAACCCGAAAAAATATCAGTATTTTGTCAATTTCTCGCCAACCATAACATCTATCGGGTTGAAACAAACGCCATACGATAGCTAGGTAATAATATTTAGAACAATGTTAAATAGGAATTTTTGAAAAATATCTTTTCGTTCGACTCGTGTAATTTTAGCAGCAATTTTTTAAAGCAATTGTTTTGTATAGTTTCAAAATTTAAAAAAATGTGAAATGACTTTTAATTTAATCTAGAATGATAGTAAATGGGGTTTTCACGCTTTGTGAATGCGTATGTTAGATTGGTAATATATCATATGGAATGGGACTACGATACAGCTTTTAAATAAAATACAAAATACACAACAAATTGTGCAATGAAAACAATAAATTTGAGCACTATTTTAAAACTTACACGACAGTAGAAGTTTCGGCTAATGCCTTCATCAGTACAATAACATAAAATACGTACTTACATAGGTAATATTAAAATTTTAAAAACATATTATATCGTAAAATATTAATGTAAAATATAAAAAAAGGAACAACAAAAACAAAGATGGACGCAGGATAAAAGAAAAAGCTTTTTCAGCAAGCCATTTGTCAAACGTGCAACTACCAACAAGTCATACGTCCCACACCTTTAACACGTCATATCTTCAACGCGTTATGCGTCCAATGATTTGATAAAGATCTGAAGAACAGACGCTGGAAAAAAAATTATAGCCCTAAATTGTGTATTCACTGCGTGTACATCTCACCACTGCTTGTACATCTCACCACTGCTTGTACATCTCACCACTGCTTGTACATCTCACCACTGCTTGTACATCTCACCACTGCTTGTACATCTCACCACTGCTTGTACATCTCACCACTGCTTGTACATCTCACCACTGCTTGTACATCTCACCACTGCTTGTACATCTCACCACTGCTTGTACATCTCACCACTGCTTGTACATCTCACCACTGCTTGTACATCTCACCACTGCTTGTACATCTCACCACTGCTTGTACATCTCACCACTGCTTGTACATCTCACCACTGCTTGTACATCTCACCACTGCTTGTACATCTCACCACTGCTTGTACATCTCACCACTGCTTGTACATCTCACCACTGCTTGTACATCTCACCACTGCTTGTACATCTCACCACTGCTTGTACATCTCACCACTTTTCGTACAACTCAACCTCTACTCCTACATCTGCTCGTACATCAACTGAACTTGTTCCATCTTCGTCTTCCACAGCCATCACTCTACTGGGTTGCGGCACTTGGATCAGCTGGCAGGGCGCAGGCCCGGATGTTGTTCGGGTGTCCTTGACCTTCGGCCTGGCCGTGGCCACGGTTGTTTGGATATTTGGCCACATCTCCGGAGGCCACGTCAATCCAGCCGTGACGATAGCGGCGCTCTTCACCAGACGGGTCAGCATCATCAGGTAAGGAAGGCCCAATTCGGTTCTTGTACTGAAACAGTGCGTGTTGGTTGGTTGGGTCGTTGGTTGGGGGCGAGTATACGTTTTGAGAATCTTTGCGCAATCGCATTTGATTTCTCCTTATTAAGAAATCTCAAGATATGTTCATTTAGGAAAAAGGGATTATGAAAGTAGAAGAGCTCTGAGTCCCTATTTGTGTGCTCTTGTATCTTCCCTTTCTGCCTAGCCGAGATACAGGTTGGTTTTTGTAAAACTTTCATTTCTCGTAGTTCAGCTCATTTCGCGCTCTCTCTTTCTGTCTCTCTCTCTCTTTGCCTCCCCCCTCTCTCTCTCTCTCTCTCTCTCTCTCTCTCTCTCTCTCTCTCACACACAAACAAATACACACATACATCTTGTGAGTGTGAGTAAAGCCATAGGGCGTAAAACAAAATGTTACTAAATTCTCATCTAAGTTCAATCCTCATGTTTTTTTTCCCGGTCATAAGCTTTAAAGCAATTTGTTATGTAAGTAACTTCTTTGAACACATTCTCGAAACACGTTTTTTTCTCTCAGTGGCCTTTTGTAGAAATTCTTCTCTCTGTGGTATTTTATACACTTTCTTCTCTCAGTGGTATTTTGTACACTTTCTTCTCTCAATGGTATTTTGTACACTTTCTTCTGTCAGGGGTATTCAGTATACTTTCTTCTCTTAGAGGTAATTTGTACACTTTCTTTTCTCAGGGGCATTTAGTACACATTCTTATCTCAGGGGTATTTTGTACACTTTATTCTCTCAGTAATATTTTGTACACTTTATTCTCTCAGTAATATTTTGTACACGTTGTTCTCTCATGGGTATTTTGTACACTTTCTTCTCTCAGTAATATTTGTACACTTTGTTCTCTCATGGGTATTTTGTACACTTTCTTCTCTCAGTAATATTTTGTACACTTTCTTCTCTCAGGGGTATTTTGTACATCATTGCTCAAGTTGTCGGAGGGATCGTCGGAGCCGGGATCCTCTACGGACTGACCCCAAGTTCCCAACAAGGCAATCTGGGATCCAATGTCCTCAACCCTTATGTTTCCCCTGCTCAAGGTATTACAAGTCTTTACTAACACTTAAGTCTAGAACCTGGGCTGCAAATTTTAAAGGACAACACCTTTCATTTAAGGTTGAGTAGTCATTCGTTCTCACCACGCACAGACTGTTTATACGTTGTCATTCCTTGCAGAGGGGTACGGCGGTCTAGCGGTAGCGCGCTGGACTGTGGAACCGATGCAAAAGAGAGTCACGCAATCCCTTGCTCGTTGTGGTGGCTGAATGAAACTTGTGAACGCTTCTTCACTTGCCCCATAGGCCGTCTATGTCTGAAAAGGGGTTATTATTATTATTATTCCTTGCAACGGAAAGATCAGTATTTAAATGGGACAGTCACATTTTATAAACATATCACAAATTTAGCCACATTGGTCTCAAATTCAATGATTACATGTATAGTATTATCACACTGTAACTTGTGAATAAGAATACTTTCTTCTAAGCTCGTAAGACCCAAACTCTTCCTTCTAAACCTTGTGCCATAATTTGTAGTAGTAGCTCAGTGTTTTAGGGACATCTGTCTGCATCATTGAGAGGAAATAAATTAAGGCATACAAAATAGTTTGGGAGGAAACAAGATAAAGGCACGAATCTACATCAGGAAAAAACTACAACATATAATGTGACGATAGAAACAAAAAAATAAATAAAAATAATAATAATAAAAATAAATAAAATCAGGGAACTCTAAAAAAAAATTAACGAAATAATCTCATCTCACGGTCTGTTAACCCATTGACATCTCATCCCCCAGTCTGTTAACCCCATTGACATCTCATCTCCCAGTCTGTTAACCCATTGACATCTCCTCCCCCAGTCTGTTAACCCATTGACATCTCATCTCCCAGTCTGTTAACCAATTGACATCTCCTCCCCCAGTCTGTTAACCCATTGACATCTCATCTCCCAGTCTGTTAACCAATTGACATCTCCTCCCCCAGTCTGTTAACCCCATTGACATCTCATCTCCCAGTCTGTTAACCCATTGACATCTCATCTCCCAGTCTGTTAACCCATTGACATCTCCTCCACCAGTCTGTTACCCCATTAACATTCTTCCCCCAGTCTGTTAACCCATTGACATCTCCTCCCCCAGGGTTCGGCGTTGAGCTGCTTGTCACCTTCGTCTACGTCCTGGCCGTGTTCTCATCACTGGACGACAAGCGAACAGACCTGAGAGGGTCGTCTCCCCTGACGATTGGTCTGGCAGTAGTTGTCTGTCATCTTTTTGCCGTAAGTTTGTTTTTTTTTAAATTTCGGGCACTCAGGGGCGTACCTCTTGTACTTATCCCGCCTGTTTGGGGCTGGGGGGGGGTTTGGTGCATAATCGTTGTCCACCTTCCTATTTCTCACATTCCAAAATGATCTTCCTTAATAACAATTTTATTTTTCCAGAACCCCCCCCCTCCCCGCGCTCCCCCCCTGAACTGTTTTCCACACCATTGTGTACACATGTGATTTAGATCAAAATGAAAATATTTCTTCATGAAAATAATACAATGCTATGCCCCATTTGATAGATCATTCAATAGAAATTACAATGACGATGTCCTGAAGATTTCGCTGCCTCCCATCTTAATCATCAAGGTAAGGACCCGACCATCCCCCACTCTTTGCTTTGGTATGAAATTGCCCAAATCCAATCGTCTGACATCGGTGTCCATCTTCTGTTGAGTTCAGTGCCAAAGGTCACATCCACTGTTTTGATAGTCGTCTGAAGAGCATGACCCTTGAACTCGTGAATGACGCGGTATTTTAGGCTCTCAGACTTACAGCTTTTATTTATTTAGAAGAAGAAGAAGAAGACATCCTGAACAGCATGACTCCTGCTGGTGACCTCAAAACGAGACACTCGGCTGAATACAGCCCTCGTTCTCATCCTCGTTGTTTGAATTTGCTAACCTCTCCTGAAAATGGCCTTTATATTTTTCTTTTTTTTTCCCCTTTCCTAATGTTTCCCCCACCCCCCCCCCACCCACACACTTTTCAACTCACCCCCTACCCCCAAACCACCCGCCCCAAAGGTTACATTGACGTTTCAGCATTTAGTTCAAATGCTATTAAGCATAACCCCCACATACTCACACACACATATGTTATATGTTCCCATAAGCCCCCACACTCACACACACACATACGTTATATGTTCCATAACCCCCACACACTCACACACACAAATGTTATATGTTCCATAACCCACACACACTCACACACACATATGTTATATGTTCCATAACCCACACACTCACACACACATATGTTATATGTTCCATAACCCCCACACTCACACACACATATGTTATATGTTCCATAACCCCCACACTCAACACACATGTTATATGTTCCATAACCCCCCACACTCACACACACATATGTTATAGGTTCCATAACCCCCACACTCACACACACATATGTTATATGTTCCATAACCCCCACACTCACACACACATATGTTATATGTTCCATAACCCCCACACTCACACACACATACGTTATATGTTCCATAACCCCCACACTCACACACACATATGTCGCTGTTCTGTCTCCACATTTGTAATATGTTCATATCCTATCTCCAAAGATGTAATATGTTCATATCCTAACTCCACAAATGTAATATGTTCATGTCCTATCTCTCCAGGTGAAATATGTTCATGTCCTATCTCCAAAGATGTAATATGTTCATATCCTATCTCCACATATGTAATATGTTCATGTCCTATCTCTCCAGGTGAAATATGTTCATGTCCTATCTCCAAAGATGTAATGTGTTCATATCCTATCTCCACATATGTAATATGTTCATATCCTATCTCCACATATGTAATATGTTCATGTCCTATCTCTCCAGGTGAAATATGTTCATGTCCCTATCTCCAAAGATGTAATGTGTTCATATCCTATCTCCACATATCTAATATTTTCATATCCTATCTCCACAAATGTAATATGTTCATGTCCTATCTCTCCAGGTGAAATATGTTCATGTCCTATCTCCAAAGATGTAATGTGTTCATATCCTATCTCCACATATGTAATATGTTCATATCCTATCTCCACATATGTAATATGTTCATGTCCTATCTCTCAAGGTGAAATATGTTCATATCCTATCTCCAAAGATGTAATGTGTTCATGTCCTATCTCCACAGGTCCCTTACACTCGCGCTAGTCTCAACCCTGCCAGAAGTTTTGGGCCCGCTCTTATTATGGACGTGTGGGAGAATCACTGGGTAAGTGTGAAACCATGACTCGGGGGGGGGGTGGGGGTGGTGGTCAGCTTGAAGAGTTTGCTGGTAGTGGAAGTAATTTTTAAAATTCGAGATAAAAGGAACGATTTTCCAAGGAAGAGCTTGAGGACTCACAGGAAATAATACGGAGTTTTAAGTACGCCAGGGGATAATTTACACCGCCTTAGTTCAAAGCTTAAATAAAACTTCACAGTCAGGAATAATTAATTGGTTTGCTCTCAAAGAAGGTCTCGACCCAGGTCTCACTGAGTTTGCCAACAGTATAAACCCAAAAACAACGCACTAAGATGGGTCGACAGATTTTTATGGGGAAAGTATCTATAGCCAACTGCATTAGGAGAACTTAGAGGTTAGGTCTCAGTCAGAGCTGATGACATCATCGAAAAATGCGCTCTTATCTAGAATATTTGGGGTAGAGACTAAAACGAGGCGTTCTTCGGAAACAAATTTTATGCAAACCTCCGGGCGATTGCTGACTTTTACATGTTATGATTGACACCTCTGACATCAGGGACTTCACTAACATAAGAGGCACCACTGATTCACGGTAGAGAAAAGTAAACGAGGTGAGGAAGGGAGGGTAGTGAGGTAGCGAGGGTAGACGAGAAATTTCAAAGAGCAGTGATGCTAGGAAGCGCAGCAATTTTAAACATGTGACGTCTGCCTTGTGCGTTTTGTGACATACGCTCTGGGTCACATGACTCTACTGGGTCACATGGGTCTACTGGGTCACATGGTGGTTCCATCTTTGACCTTTAACATAAAGGGTCGTGAGTATTTTTCGTGTTCATAATTTCCCCATCATAGCCCCCTCTTCATACAAAAAAAAATGCAGATTTCAAGGATATGACCTACATTCAAAACATCATTCGAATACGCGGAGTGTAATGTAAACAGAATGTGATCGCTGTTTTATGAACTTTGAACTTTCATGCACGTGTAGATCCCCTTGTCAACACTGTAACACATTACTATATCATGTTTTAACACACGTGTTCATCCATTATCAACTTGTAACACGTGTTTACATGGGCGTAGGGAAGGGGGGGGCAAGGGGGGCATTTGCCCCCCCCCCTACATTTGAGGAAAAAAATAATAATTTATTAAATGCATTAATAAATGTTGTATTTTAACTATTACAGCACTAATTTGTAAGTCTTATTAATTTCTAAGGCTTTTTTCAACCCTTATTTTATACTGAACTTGAATTTAATTGAAAATTGTACCTGTATGGCATTGCCAGTTAAAATATAAAAAAAGTGGGATTTTTTTTGGCCCCCCCCCCTGGAAAAATTCCTAGCGACGCCCATGCGTGTTCATCCATTATCAACTTGTAACACACGTGTTTATCCATATATTTTTGTGTGTTTGTCCCATGACCTCGTGGTTGTAAGGGGGTTCTAATGTTTCCATTAGAACTTTCTCGGGGCTTGGTAGATCTTGGCGGCGCCGATATTCTCTCCAGGTCAGCGGAGGACTTTTTAGCGATAGTCATTCCTCAACATTTTAATTGTGGCTTTATAACGTGGGCTGGATCCCACGCCCTTCAGCTTGTGAGGCGAGCGCAGTATCGACTTCGCTATCCACCCGCCACAGTTGTAATATGTCGGTGTCCTGTCTCCACATATGTAATACGTCGGTTTATCAACCTTTAAACTGCTGCTTCTAAATGAAAGAGCAACGGAAATTAAACAACCCGGAAATTAAACAACCCGGAAATTTAACAACCCGGAAATTAAACAATTTTTTACTATATATCCCTTATATATGAGACATCAAAAAAAAGTACTGATTGTGTTTAATATAATACGCACCGCACTACAAACATTTACAGACTAAACGTGACTGAAAACTCCTTGCTGTAAAACACGGGGATGTGGTCATCGATGGCTGGAGTGAAATCCAGTGACCCGTGGGAGTCAACTGTAACAGACGGCTTCATAGAGATAAACTAAAAATGCATTAATTTAATTACGGTACATTCGATCGATCTGAAATTTTGATACGATGCATTGTTAGGTGACACGAGTCTATTTGCAAAATTTCAGCCCAATAGCATCACGGGGAGTGGGTCATTTTTTACTTTCATTTATATTGCCGCCGACCGACCTACTGACTGCGAGCCCACGACAGACAGACAAGACGGTGAAGTTAATATAAGGGATTTAAAAAGGTGTGCATAGTCCATAGGCAAAAAATCTTCTCGCCTTTTCTCTCCCCCCCCCCTTTTTTTTCCACCCTATTAAAAAAGAAGAAAAAAAACCAACAAACAAACAAAATCTGCTAAAAGAAACAAAACAAAATATAGACAAAACAATTAAAAAACGTATTCTCTGGACAGCACCCACCGCTGATGTGACAGTCCAATAATCAAACAATTCTTAATCTAATCCAGTATGTGCCTCCTATTTTATTGAAATGTTGCCTTTTTTACTTTTTAATATTTTTTTTTACATTGCATCCTTAAAAATTGTTTCCGTCGGCAAAATGGCACAAAACGGGCAAATCTAAGCACCACCTCTAGAATTCAGACGCGCCTCAAGATGGGTTCCAGTGAATCTATGTGTACAAGTACACGCCTGTACAACATGGGCGTGGCTTGAATCTGCCTTACATCTTGATCCCGTCTGAGAGAGACGAGGCTTTTAAGACATTAAGAAGAAGAAAAACAACCATTTTTTATAAAAAAAAATTTATTTTTGCTTTGCCCATTAGGATCGTGGTGTGGTGCTAGTGTTTGCCGATACGCCTTTTCTCCCCCCTGCAACTGCTACACTTAAGTATAATATTTTTATTATTATAATTCTCATCAAAGGAGAAAAAAAAACGTGCCAGATTTTTACAAAATCTCCGCCCAAGATCGCATGTTGCCTGGTCGGCAGCAGGGTGGTTTGGTGAAGATAAGAGAGGGAACAAATAACTTTCTGTCAACTTGTTATCGCCGCCATCTTCACCTGACCCCTACGTGACCTCATCTGACCATTGCCGCCAAAACGTGCTTCGGTATCGCATTTTCCCTATATATACTCAGCGCTAGCGGTCTAAGGATTGCATTCTGAACAACAACAACAAAAACAACAAAAAAACACAAAAAACAAAGCAGAAAATGGGGGATCTTTCTTAACAAATCATTGAGTAACACGCAACAAACATGTGATCCCTTGTTAATAAGCAATTGTTTACCTTCTACTACTTCAAATAAGAATAATAATAATAAAAAATTTTTTAAAAAACTTTAAGAACCAACCAAAAAAAAACAAACACATTTTGTCATTATCTCTTTGTTTGTATAGAACTGTCAAATAGAGAGGAATTAGAAAGAAGAAATCAACCCCAGCCACGAACGACTTAAATTAACTCAACACTCTTCAGTATTTGCAGTAGCAAAGTTTAGTTAATTTTTAAAAATAATTTTTAAATTTTTATTTACTCTGCTGTGATCATCACAACTGTTTGGGGTTTGATGAATATTTTCTTAAATTACAAACCAACAAACAAATAATCGGTCAAAATGTTTCGAAAATATTAAGTTATCTTCTTGCAGACCTTGCGGGGCCAGATTAGATGTTGCAGCGGGACCGCATATGGCTCCCTGACCGTAGGTTGCACAACCGATCTCTGTGATATGGCTCTGTTTAAACAAGTTTATACATTTTTTAAATAGAGATCGAACAGTCACAAGTTATCTTAACGTCATTGTGTTTCTGACGGTGAGTTTAAGCACTGAGTGACCCTACCCCCCCTCACCACCCCAAACAAACAAAACACATGTGACCCACTTTATATCCCACTCACAGACCGTACATCATGAGTTGATGCCACGACTTACATGTGACCCACTTTATATCCCACTCACAGACCGTACATCATGAGTTGATGCCACGACTTGCATGTGACCCACTTTATATCCCACTCACAGACCGTACATCATGAGTTGATGCCACGACTTGCATGTGACCCACTTTATATCCCACTCACAGACCGTACATCATGAGTTGATGCCACGACTTGCATGTGACCCACTTTATATCCCACTCACAGACCGTACATCATGAGTTGATGCCACGACTTGCATGTGACCCACTTTATATCCCACTCACAGACCGTACATCATGAGTTGATGCCACGACTTGCATGTGACCCACTTTATATCCCACTCACAGACCGTACATCATGAGTTGATGCCACGACTTGCATGTGACCCACTTTATATCCCACTCACAGACCGTTCATCATGAGTTGATGCCACGACTTAGCATGTGACCCACTTTGATCCCACTCACTTTAGATCGCGTCAACTTTTTTTTCCCCCCGGCAATCTATTTTTACTGAAACACAAGCCCTACCATAGACCCCTTCCCCCTCCACGCCCTTGTTTTTAAACTCAACTTAACATCTTAACCAAACAATGGCACTATAGCCCGACCCCCCCCCTCCCCCCCCCCTTTCGACCAACTGTTGCTACAGTATAACTTGTAGATGCGAGTGTGATAACATGAGTGCCGTGAACTCAAAGCGGCCGATTTTGTTTATGTCCACGCCCCCATCGGAGCTCTTTTCAACAAGTAACAAGTGAAGCTCGGGCAATTAGTCGTGTTTACGGACGTGCAAGGAGGGACCTGAAGTCAGATTCTCTTTTGTGGAAACACTACTATTAAAAAAAAGTACTCATGTTTTATAAGGTAGAGGGGAGAGAGAACAAGCCAGACCTCGAAAATATTTGGTTACGTGGGAACACCTCTGCCGTCTAGGCGCACAAATTGTTTGGGTACGTGGGGACACCTATGCCATCTAGGCGTATAAATTGTTTGGGTACGTGGGGACACCTATGCCATCTAGGCGCATAAATTGTTTGGGTACGTGGGGACACCTCTGCCGTCTAGTCGCACAAATTGTTTGGGTACGTGGGGACACCTCTGCCGTCTAGTCACAACTTATTTGGCTAATTTCAACTTATCTCATAATATGACCACATGAACAAAATATTCAGGCGTTATAGCGCTGCGGCATAGCGAGTGATGCCATTGGCGGATGGATTCTTTACGCGCCCAAGTCTAAAGTCTAGCATACAGAGTAGTGTCTCCGGCCTTGCAACGTAATGAATTTTTCGGCCATCTTTAATTAGCCAATCTGCAATCCGTGCATCCCCCACCACCAGCGCACCACCCCCACCCCCACTAATTTCGCGTATGTCGCATACCAGAGGCATATGTGCACAATCATATACATGTAGTGTGTGTAAATAGCATAATTTCTCTGAGCTTCGCTTTTTGTACCAACTATCGTTCTGGTCTCATAATAAAACCGTGGCCAATATTCAATTTGCATTGTTGGACAATGACTCCCGACGATAATAATGCGAAGTCTTTTATTTACTTAAGAGACAGATCACCTCTGATCTTTGACCTTGACATCTGCATATTTCAAGTGCCCCCTGCTTTGTTTTATGTATTTGTTTCAATTCAGTTCATCATTTCTTTTTACGCTTTCAAAATAAAAATGGACCAGTTAAAAAAAATAAAAAAATCTTACAACCATTTTGAAATAAAATAATTTTATTCTTGATTACGAGGTATAGCAAGCAGACTGCTAGAAATTTAAATTTAAGGCTCTGGTAAATGACTAAAATGGCTTGACTAAAAGTTATAAAACAAATTTCCCTTCAAAAGGATTTCGGTTTGTAACAGCTATAATACTTTAAATAAATGAATTAAATTAAAATTTAAAATGCACGGGTCACTAATTAAATACAAAGAATATGAATTCTCGCCATTGCCTTGTGTTTTAAATATCGATCACAATCCCCTCGTGACTTGAAATGATTATTGACTTGAAGGACACCCCACAAGGACACCCCACAAGGACACCCCACAAGGACACCCCACAAGGACACCCCACAGGGGCACCCCACGTAACTGAAGCAACGTTCAATGTTTGCAGAGACCGCCCGCTTAGTCAACGCATATCATTGGTTTTTCTAGATCTCCCATCCCTGCCTTTGTTTCTTTCCATCACTGTTTCATTTAAAACAATCAGGGCAATACCTCACCCTTGCAACTAAACAGCTTCACTTCAATGTGGGCATCGATGTTTCCTTCAAGCTGCGCGGCCTCGCAGATATCTGACCGATGCCGCGCAGTAGTTAAGAATTACAGCGCAACAAATTTTGTAAAACATTGCACAAAAAATGGATACTGTGCAACTTTGCACACGAGTTGTTTTTTTTCACTCTGCATACTGTCCAACGAACCATACAGGGAACATTGGTGCGCACGGTGCGCATGTATCCTTAATTAACCCTTTACCAACTCACATGTATAATGCGAGTAAACACGTATACACACTTACACACACCATCTCTATTACGGGGTATGTTTTGGTGTGACGAGAGAGCACCGCGTTTTAACGTGACACAAGACAGAGTAGCTAATGGATGGAGGTGAACAGGAAGTTTAACATTCTTACCTCCGTCACGTCTGCTTCCCCCGCCCCTCCCCTATAACTCAATCCTACACGCACATTGCCTCATCTTGAAGTGAATGATGGAAACGCCAGATACAAGCCCCCCCCCCAACCACCCCACCCCCACCCCACCAACGCCACTGTAACAGGCCCCGCATTCCGTAAATTCCCCCTTTTTTCCGAAAAAAACAAACTGAGCGAGTCAAGTCGCCGACGTTAAATGAAATCACCTGCGAGATGCACAATGTCACAAGTGGTGCTAACTCGGTGCTGTATATATATTAACATTCGCGGTGTGTAACTTTACAGTGCGAATGAGATTGCGAAACGCTTGCTGCTTGATGATAAATGAAACTATTTAAAAAAAAACTATTTCGCGGTTTCCTAGGTCCTACATAGACCTTTTAGCAACCCTTCATATCATGCACAACAATAATAATAGTAATAATACAATGAAAAGAATAAAATAAATTTTAAAAGAATAGGATTTAGGAGATTAAGAATAGGAACATTCTCAAAGCAAACAATATTTCAATACAACTACAACATTTGCCGCAACCCTCGACAAAAGGTTGGCTGCTGAAGCAATTTGAAACAATTTGAAGTAAGATCATTCGTTATTTAAAAACTGGAAAAGCGTTATTTTTTAAAATAACATTTTACTTTTTCAATAACTACAAACATTAAAAATGTACAACTTTTTCAATTAACGCAAATAAACAGAGGACAACTAGGATGCAAACAGGAAGCGTAGTTGGCAACACGATTAGTTTGGATTTATGTCCCGTGGAATCACATTCATAAAGTAGTTCTCTACTCCGCCACTTGGACTTAGGACTTAAGTATCATAGGCGGCTGGATAGCGAAGTCAATAGTGCGCTCGCCTCACAAGCTGAGGGCCGTGGGATTTAGCCAACGTTAAAGCCACAATAAAAATGTTGATGAATGATTATCGCCAAAAAAAAGTCATCCGCTGTCCTGCAGAGGATATGGGCGCCGCCAAGGTCTACCAAGCCCCGAGAAAGTTCCAATGGAAACATTAGAACCCCTACGACCACGAGGTTATGGGCCACACACACACACACACACACACAAAAAAAAATCATTAGGAAAATTTTGAAGTTTAAATTGTATTTTCTTTATTATCGTTTTTTTTCAAAGAGGCATAATTATATTGGAGTCTATTTTGAGCCATTGATTAAAACCTAACTAGACAGAGTATTGTTCACACCGGTGGCCCGCCACCCCAACCCTGCAAACACGTTTAGTTAAGCTAACGAGTCTGACCTGACGATTTCATGTCATTAATGAGCCGATAGATCAGGTGAGCTACAAAGCTGGTGACATGAAAAACTCGGGCCATCCACGAGGGCATTAACGAAGGAAGTGGCTGTGGGGAAATTTAAAAAAAACTATTTTAAACACCCTCTGAATCTATAATTTCAAGTTAAAGTTACAGGTCCGGAAATCTCGTTGGCTTCTGAGTTTGAATCTCTATTGTTTGAATCTCTATTGTTTGAATCTCTATTGTTTGCATCTCTATTGTTTGAATCTCTATTGTTTGAATATCTTGTTTGAATCTCTATTGTTTGAATCCTATTGTTTGAATCTCGATTGTTTGAATCTCTTGTTTGAATCTCTATTGTTTGAATCTCTACTGTTTGAATCTCTATTGTTTGAATCTCTATTGTTTGAATCTCTACTGTTTGAATCTCTATTGTTTGAATCTCTATTGTTTGAATCCTATTGTTTGAATCTCGATTGTTTGAATCTCTTGTTTGAATCTCTATTGTTTGAATCTCTACTGTTTGAATCTCTATTGTTTGAATCCATATTGTTTGAATCTCTACTGTTGAATCTGAATTGCTTGAAGGAAGTAGAACATTAAATGCGAAGATATTTCCATCGATGTTAGGAAACTTTATTTTAAAAAATCTCTACATAAAATAATATTACAATTTTTAAAAAAAATTATATAATTTATTTGTTTCGTTAAATGTTTTAGTGAATTTATCACGTCTTATTTATTAACAAGATCTAATGACTTCTTTTAAATACTGGGGTGAACTTTGAATGTTGGGCGTGTACAGTAAAGTTGGTGGTGTGTAGAGTAAATGGGCGGGGCTCGGACAGTAAAGTTGGTTGTGTGTGGAGTAAATGGGCGGGTTTGTACAGTAAAGTGGGTGGTGTGTAGAGTAATTAGGGTGAGAGGTCAGTGGTGCATCGTCTTTCTTCGTATGGTGGGCGGCGTCATAGTTCTCTGTTTAGTGGGCGTGGGGTTTTCTCCAAGGCAGGGGTGTCTGCCACCGTGGCGTAGCTTGGGGGCCAGTGCCGCAAGGGGTGGGACAAGATGTATCCTCTGGAATTGTTGTAGTTGTAGTTTATGCAAGAATGTTTAATGTCCCAGTTTTTAGACCCTGTTAGGTTACTTAACACAAACATGTGATTATATTTTTTTTAAAAACAACAACAAAAAACAAACCAAGTAACAGCAGCAAAAGGCCAGAGGTCTGCCTTAAAAACTAAAACGTAGTTATGTAGTGTATTATGTAGTGTTGATGCTACACATCCCAGGAACACATTCCTGCCAGACATAAGCAGATGACAACATTGAGTTGTCTACCAACTCATCCACCTAACCCAAGCTGAAAACACTGGGTCGGGGACGCCAAAATTACACTAGGAGCGGTTTATCAGGGTCAAATCTCCGTGGTAAGGTAATGACATAATTTCATTCCTCTCAGCCGGTAAATGTGAGGCCGTGCGACAATTCAAGCGCTCCTCTTATCAGTAGCTCGTCTCCGTGGTACATCGTTTATATTCAATTACAATTATCTAAAATGTTTCATTTTTGGAAGATACACACATGACACATAAGGAGACACATAAGGACACACAAATATAGAGATACATGTACAGAGAGACAGATGGATGAATGGATGGATGAATGGATGGATGGATGGATGGATGGATGGATGGATGGATGGATGGATGGATGGATGGATGGATGGATGAATGGATGGATGGATAGATGGATGGTGGATGGATATTGTGGATATAAAGCTACGCTGAAATAACATAAAATCCAGTAACATTCTTATAGTCAACCAAATAAAGGAATTTGTTTATTTCCTGTACATACTAATTTTAAATACATCAATATACATAATTCCCGTTGTCTGTATGGTTGTAATGTAATGTAATGCTGTTAGGTGGCGCTGCGATATGGGTGTAATGCTGTTAGATGGCGCTGCGATCGATTTTGTTTTATAGTGCTGCACCAAAAATAACTCTTTTCGAACGTTCCGCAAAAAATTGTTCAATATGATCATAAATGAATCAAATAAAAATAAATAATATAAATGAAAGTTCTGTATTACGTTATTTTTTAATCTGATGTGTATTTATTTTGAAAACTTCCGTCATTTTTGACGGGTGATACACTAGTAGGTAAATAATTCGCTAAATAGATTCCACAGTACAATAGATCAACTAATGCATGTGCCATTTAAAAACATTTAATTTTCCAACTATAAAAATTTAGCAAAGAGAAAAAGAAGAAAATCATTCAAACATGTAAGTGTTTAATGCTAAAATTCCTTTTTAAAAAAAAATCAACATGATGAGGTTTACGTCAAAATAGACGGAACATTTCAGTTATTTCACTATAAGAATATATAATGTTAAACGCCATGCCACGCTCAACATTGTAACATCGCCATGAACTTCCGCTTCTCGCGGTGGTCGACTGGCAGCGCACTCGACTGGCGTACCGATGGTCACTGGTTCGAATCCAAGTCAAGGCAAGTATTTGTTCCCGGTGCCTAGGGCGTCCCCTAGTCACCCAGCTCCTAACACTAGTTAGGCGGCTGGGAAATGCGTGGAACCCACAAAGCCGTGGCCTGTGAACGCTGCATCACTTGCCAACAGATCATCTGTCATGGTCTGTGGACGCAATAATCTTCTGCATAGAAGGAGCGTCTGTATTGATAAGATAAGAAGATAAGATAAGAGCTTCCGTTTCTGGTCATCCATTGTCACAAGTCATCTATTCTCACAGTTCACCCGTTTGTGAACTTCCCCGATTTGCAGAGGGATGATTGCTGGGGTGGGGGGGGTGTCTCAAATCCGTGCCTATGGCTATGGGCCGACATGATCATCTCCCTTCTGAAACTTTTTAAGAAAAATATTATATTGATCCGCTGCTGCTTGTAAATAATGTCCACCTAGAAGGTAACATCAAGTCTTGACCATCATATCTTTAGTCACTAGATGAATCGTATAGTGGCGCTGAGGTAAATGTATACCTGATATAAAGCTGCGTTGAGATAAAGCTGCGTTGAGATAAAGCTACATTGATATGAGGAATAAGCCATGTTAAACTAGAGTTCCACTGTTTTCTAGACTGAATTCAACAGTCCATCAGATAACTGCTATATTCAGATGTCTGTGTGTTTGCCTTGACCTTGAGCTCTCCGGTGTAGAAAGGGGAAACTGAGCATGCGAGGAGCGTGGGGTATGGTAGGGGGGGGTCTCAGTGGTTTTTATTGTTTCCACGGAATTTGGGGGCTCAGGCGCTCTCAGGTTTATCTCTCTATCCCAGGTGCTGAAGATGTGAGCACCGGCTTATCTACGTCAGGAAACCATGACAGGTTGTGTGGGGGGGGCGGTGAGGTTGTGTTTTGTAGAGGGATGTGATGAGTTGGAGGATTGAATTGCTTCCCTTTAACCCGTGCTGAAATTGTGGGACTTGTTCCTTACAGATATATTTTTGTCGTGAGTCCCCTTGTCGAAAGAGGGAGAGAGGAGAGAGAGAGAGAGAGAGAGAGAGAGAGAGAGAGAGAGAGAGAGAGAGTGTGAGAGAGAGGGGGGGGATTTAATCTTGTCGATGTCTACAACTATTAACCCTTTAACGATCAAAATGACCGGCTTGGGGGGGGGGACAAATGTCCTTATTGAGACAAAGGTCCCTAGTGAGACAAAGGTCCCTAGTGAGACAAAAGTCCCATTGTGAGACAAAGGTCCCTAGTGAGACAAAAGTCCCATTGTGAGACAAAGGTCCCCAGTGAGACAAAGGTCCCTAGTGAGACAAATGTCCCTAGTGAGACAAAGTTCCCATTGTGAGACAAAGGTCCCAAGTGAGACAAATATCCCTAGTGAGATAAAGGTCCCTAGTGAGACAAATATCAATAGTGAGACAAAGGTCCCTAGTGAGACAAAGTTCCCTTGTGAGACAAAGGTCCCTAGTGAGACAAAGGTCCCTTGTGAGACAAATGTCCCTTGTTAGACAAATGTCCCTAGTGAGACAAAGTTCCCATTGTGAGACAAAGGTCCCAAGTGAGACAAATATCCCTAGTGAGACAAAGGTCCCTAGTGAGACAAAATGTCCCCATTGTGAGACAAAGGTCCCCAGTGAGACAAAGGTCCCTAGTGAGACAAATGTCCCTAGTGAGACAAAGTTCCCATTGTGAGACAAAGGTCCCAAGTGAGACAAATATCCCCAGTGAGACAAAGGTCCCATTGTGAGATAAAAGTCTCTTGTTTTACAACCTTAAAGGACTCTATGAAGCACGTGAGAGATAGGAAGTCGATCGTTTATAATGTAGAGATATCAGTGTTTGGGGAGGTGGTAGGGCGGGGGGATGTTTCTGTACGTGGTCATCTTCAACTCTATTCCTCTGTCTTAGCAAACTAAAGACGAATAGCTTAGAGCGGACAGCGGGAAGCGAATAGCTAAAAGTTATTGCTGTATGTAGATAAATAATGTTTGGTGTATGTTATGAATGTAGGTCAAAAAATAAGGGGGGGAGATGGCTGAAGGAGCTTAAGAGTTCCTCTGATAAGGTGATCAGCCATTTTGATGTTGATTCCTGCCCCTCCCCATTTTTTCACACCAGCCCCCACCCTCACACCACCCCTCTCCCTCACACCCCACAACCTCCGCGGCCCTGAAGCTAAGATAACGTTTTGTTTACGCTAACCTCTCGCCGCGCGTTTGTTTCTCAGAGAAGTAAACCCTATTTCTCTTTTTTTTCGCTCTTGCTTATCTGCCCGTCACAGTTCATCCGGGGGTTTTCTCCCTTTGTTGTAGAGTTATTTCCCCAGGCGTTTGTTTATTAACAACCGTCGCTATTTTATATTATACACGTACTGCACTTGGTTACACGGTGAAAATTAATGAAAACGAAATTTTACTGCCCGTTACGCCCTCATTGACAGAGACGTAAGAGATACGACGGCTTAAATTTAACGAACGAGCTCAAGGGCATGAGCATAAAAACAAAATAAAAATTGGTTTTAAAAGATGTATACAAGATAATATGAAATTATGTTCCATTTACTACGATACAAGTCATTGCTGCTTATTTTGTATTTTTGTAATAGTCCAATTGATACTAACTAAAACGAAAGTGCACTTTAGAAGTAGGTTCTGTGAACTTGAATTTGTTTAATATAATGAAGAGATGAAGTTCATGAAGCAATTGTTCATTAAAGGCATTGATGCGCACCGTTTGGCCTTATGCTCGTTACACAAAGTGGAGAACTTGGTGTGCAACCGTGCAATGTTTGGCGTTAGCTGCGCTACAAATAGCGGAAAGTTTGGTGTGCAATGTTTGCCCTTAGGTGCGCTTAGTAGTACACCTCTACTTACATCAGCGAGCAGATATATGATGGACCGGGTGAATTGGGTAACTGGAAAAAGAAAGCCAACGTTTGAAAATACCTATGGTAAACATGAAATATACATTAAAATATTGAAATTATTACACCAGGGATGGACGAGCATTTTAGGATGCACGCCTGCACGCCCCATCAGGGCGACATTAAACGACAAAGGGCCGCACTAAAAAAAAATAGTCTCAGTCTCAGCATAAACATATCGACAGTAATACATATTTATTTGATGTTTTTTTCCCTTTAGAATTAGCAGCAGGCTTCTACAAGCCGTAGATAACGCCGCAGTTGACCGCACGTGGTCCGCGGGCCGCAGTTTTCCCCACCCCTGCCTCCCACTGAATAATCTTATCACGACATTGATAACAGCAAACACTTCACGTCAGACATTCGTGCCATTTTACTTCCTCTTTACTTCCCCCACCCCTCCCCCACATTTATTTTTACAAACGATGTTTGGTGAGGAGGGTCAAGGTTACTGAGAGAAATTTACAACTAGGCACAGGTGGGTGAGTAATTGAGTAGTAAACATACAAGTAAGCGATAGAGTAACTTCCTAGATTGCCTGCGAGGCGGGGGGGGGGAGAGAATGTGGTGGTGAATATGTTTTTTTTCTTCCTTCTATATCTCGCAGTAAGTCATTCAATTTGGAGTCTATGAGAAAATGATGAAATCATAATGGTGCGGTAAAGAACGGCGTGTGTGTGTGTGTAGAGGGGGGTGGGGGTGGGTGAGTAGCGGGCCTACAGCTCAAAAAGAGTTTGAAAAATTGAACCTACGTGTTTAAATGTAATAAAAGATTATTGAGAGCATATCCATATAGGTTTATGTGTGTACAGAAAATACTTAATAAAACCACGGGTATCCAGGATGTATACAGGTTAATTTGATCCTTAAAGCTGTCCATCATTCGTTTTCAATGTTTAAACCATTGTTTCACTCACTAACCGTCAACTCCATCAAAAGATGTAGGTCAGGTGTGTCTACGTCACAATAATAAACTCCAAACTCAAACGAGTTCCCGACTTCCATTGCTCGAGTTTCTCCGGCCTCGAGGTCCCTCGGACGTGGCTTATTTTGAACCCACTTAATTAGTGGCGCAAGTTGTGCCTGTGGCGAGAAAGATGTGAATTTATGTTTGGCAAGTTTGTCTAGGGGTATATTGTTTAAATAATCCTTCCCGCTCACAACGCATAAACTTTAGTGATCTCTCTCAATCGATAATCAACAGACCAAAGGGTGTAAAAATATAACAATAAATTTATATTTACACAATAGTGGAAACTGGTTCCAAATGATAACAGTAATACAACAAATTAACTATCCCTTCTTTGGCCTAGCTTTATCATCATCAAGGCTAAACCTTGTAGCCGAATGTTTATGGTGTTTGTACTTAAGTGCAATGGGGTCGTCGCGCCCCGCTCTGTGTAGCGGGCGGTTCTGCACGCTCCCTGGTCAGTAGGTGTGATGAAGCGTTCAGCTGGGTAGTGCTGCCCCACACATGGCTCCGTCAGTGCTGACGTGTGTAGTTGGTTCTGCAGGGTCCCTCTAGCTGAATCGTTCGATTCTTGGGCTCGGTAAACTGCTTCACCTATGGTTCCAGGTGACTTCGGTGATCACGGAAGTGTGAATGACCGGCTTCTATACGTATAGGGTGTTTACTCGTATAGGCTTCGACATGCGCAGTGTGCGTTTGTCGGCATCAGTTTACGTTGGACGTAATACTGGTAACTGTTGAGTTGTCCTCCTCAGGTTCCTGTCGATGGGTTGCAGGGCTGAGGTAGGGTGTCAGTCCAAGTCGCTTGGAACAGCGGTGGGTCCAGCTCTTGGTCCTGAAGGTTAACGACACTTCTCCCGGTACTGGCGGGTGCACAGAAACCAGAATGGATTCTGGCTAGAAAAGTAATGTCGGCTCTCTCGCTGCAAGGATGACAACAGATATAGGTGTATGAAAACAGTCACACGGGTACTACAGTCTGCGGGCGTCTTGTGCGGAAAAGAGAGTGATATTTGGTTTGCCTTGCCCTTTATACCCGATGGGTAACATATTCATCCCTTTTCTGATTGGCTGTTACTTGTTGTAGCTCGGTCATGCAACCGTGACCTGTCACATGATCCCGGGGCATACCTAATCAGGTCGGGTCGCCGCATTGTTGACGGTTTCGGGTCAGACAATAGTGAGTTTTCTTTTGTTCCACCCTATTTCCCGTGCGCAGATGACCTGGTCTTCATAAATTTCGTCACAGTGCCGAGGTCAGTGAGAGAAGGCGTTTATTATTATTACACGCTTTTATTTAAGTCACACTGTTTGTATGTTGTATCAATCCATCCTTCCTTCAAATCTTGTAACATAAAATAAAACCACTTCTGATGGTCCTAGAGATCTCAAAATTTTACCACATATAGATCGTGGATGACAATGCATTGTATCAAAATTTCAGATTGATCGAATGTACCGTAATTTAATTAATTCACTTTTAGTTTTTAGTTTTTGTCTATATAAAATATTATCGCTCGCATCAATGAACCATGCCTCAATTCGCCCTAGAGGGATAGAATTAATCTCAATGTGTTGACGTCAGATGTGGGTGGTAAAGAGTTTTTATTGTACTCTCTATCGTGTACAAGGCTGCCAAACATAAAAACAAATTTGTATGAAAATTAATAAACAGTTAAAGTTTAACAAATGTGACCATATAAATGCTACTATCACATTAATTAGAAATATTTATCTATATGTAAGAGAATAGTTGCATTGAGAAATGATTTGTGATGGGCGCCCCACGCTTTTATGTGTAGTAGATAGGTTCACCAATTTCACCTGTTTTCATAGAAAAATTTTATTTTCTTCTTTTTAGTGCACTTTCTATATGTAAATAAAAGCGTGTCCTTTAAAAAAAATATTTTTTTTTACATTATCTTATCATTAATTTTCTTGGTATTTTCCGATTTGCTCATCTTCACAAGATAGGGTTGGCTGAGGAGATGGGGTTGGCTGAGGAGATGGGGTTGGCTGAGGAGATGGGGTTGGCTGAGGAGATGGGGTTGGCTGAGGAGATGGGGTTGGCTGAGGAGATGGGGTTGGCTGAGGAGATGGGGTTGGCTGAGGAGATGGGGTTGGCTGAGGAGATGGGGTTGGCTGAGGAGATGGGGTTGGCTGAGGAGATGGGGTTGGCTGAGGAGATGGGGTTGGCTGAGGAGATGGGGTTGGCTGAGGAGATGGGGTTGGCTGAGGAGATGGGGTTGGCTGAGGAGATGGGGTTGGCTGAGGAGATGGGGTTGGCTGAGGAGATGGGGTTGGCTGAGGAGATGGGGTTGGCTGAGGAGATGGGGTTGGCTGAGGAGATGGGGTTGGCTGAGGAGATGGGGTTGGCTGAGGAGATGGGGTTGGCTGAGGAGATGGGGTTGGCTGAGGAGATGGGGTTGGCTGAGGAGATGGGGTTGGCTGAGGAGATGGGGTTGGCCTACCATCTAGTTTTCTCAAGAGCCACCAACCAGTTTGCCGACTTGCGTACAATCGTATGCGGGCGGAGCAAAGACGTACGATTATTGTAATTACAGAAGATTGAGGGATCCCGACTCAGAAGCAGCGCTGGATTTACCTATTTGCCAAACAGGACTAGGGTCCCCAGCTTCTTGGGGCCCCCCGGAGTTGTTTTTTTCTCTTCGTATTTGGCACTGACATAGAAGTATATCTGGACTTAAAAAGGGCACCATATCTCAAATACCTTAGGCCTCCCATCAAGTCTAAATCCAGCCCTGATCAGAAGAAACGGAGCGAATGTTATGATATTATGGATGTAATTATTTTTTCATGTTTGAACAAATTTTGACGTAGATCCATTCATTAAAAACGCTTTAGCTTCAAGTCATTATAAATAATGATGTAAAAATCCGCCGCATTTTTTAATTCAAAAGACCACACACACGTAAGGGGCCGTCCATAAAGTACGTCACGCTCCAGAGGGGGGGGGGTAGCGGTGTAAGAAAGTGTGACAGTTTGTAACAGGGGGAGGGGGGGGGTAAAAATTGTGAAAAATAGCGTGACGTACTTTATGGACGGCCCCTAAGTGGTTCCAAAATGTATGGAAGTAGAATTAGTAAAAGTATATATATATATAATATAATATAATATATCCTATATAATAAAAGGCTAAGTTCTGTCCCTTCATCTATAGCGATTGGTCTCTCAAACACACATGACTCCTACAGCCAATCATATCAAGTTTACGCGGACGTTCAAAACGAGTTATTTTTGGTGCAGTATTTCTTCCAAGACTTTATTTTGAGTTATGCGCGTTGGGATTTATAGTCAAAAGCTCTGTTCTTACGAGTTATTTATTTTAAAGATAATGAATAGTATTTTTGACGTGATGCACATGTATGCCGGTCGAGACGGCTGTTGAAGGGGAGTTAAAACATGCCACCGAATGGTGGCGGAACGTCCTTGGACGGACTTGGTTGCTCGTATATATATAAAAGGTGAAAAGCAGATTGCTACTGTGTTGTATATTTCAATGTAGGGAAAATGGACATGTCACGTGTTTTTTCTTTTCCGGATGGCTCCCTTACGGTCGCCGCCCACACACAAGCTTAAAGCTGCTGTTGTTCTCATCCATGTTCTCCGAACCCAACTCCGTGTTCTGAGAGGGTGGTGAAAGAAAGAGAGAGAAAGTTCTCATCCCCTCAGATTTGTTGACCTGTGATCTTAAAGGTCAGTTCCTAAACACGGGTTGTCCTCTTGTCTCCCTCCAGGGTAGTACCTCCCCAAGGTACAATATCCATGACCACTCTGTTTTTGTAGTGTTTTCCCTTCTTCTTACCCCCGAAAAGTCATTTTTACCTCTGCCCACAACCAGCCCGCCCCCTCCCCTAATACACCCGCTCCCTTCAATCCACTCTCATGCCCACTGGACTACGTCAAATGTCAAATGATCATAAACAAATTTCTGAAAGCTACTGGAGCATAGTTCTTTGGCTTGTTTAGCGCACACACACACACACACGAACACTCGTTTTAAACACCACTGCTTGATTGTTTCCCCTTATTCAATTCCAACCTTTGACACCCGAGCCCCGAGTACTCAATGATCACCAAGGAGCTTCGCGGAGTTTACAGGAACTCTTCTAGACCCCGGATATAACATTAGGCCTCGCCCAGGAATATGTTTCCAGAGAACGTTTACCGGACGTTGATGTCACGACGTCACCGCTGTGTTTGAAGGTTTCCCGGATTATGACGTTTGTGTAAAAATGACCCACATAAAACAAGAGTTTTAAAAAAAGACACAATTTAAGTGTATATACGAGCTAAGGTGTATGACGTATGAGCCTGTCACATAAAACAATCGTAACATTGCCACAATCTACATGTATGTACACACATAGCTGTATGATGTATGAGGCCATCATATAAAACATTAGCGAAAATTTCCACAATCTACGTCTATATCTAAGCATAGTTGTATGATGTATGAGGCCATCACATAGAACAATGGTGACATTGACACAATCTATGTGTATATGTAAGCATAGTTGTATGATGCCATCGTTTCACAAGCTCAGAGTTTGTATATAAATTTATGCAAGCGTATAGGACTTGTTTGTGGGAGTTTGTGTGTATGGGCGTGCGCAAGTGTGTATGTATGTGCGTGCTTGTATGGATATATGTGTGTGTGTATGTGCGTGCGTACGTGTGTGTTAAGTATTAAAGATTTTAACAACTTAACCTTGTCAGCGTGCGCAAAAAAAAAGGGGGGGGGGCGAACATGAAACAAAATTGTTTTAAGATATTAAAACGAAGCATTTTTAATTTCTGACTCTGCGGTCTTTACATTCTACACTCATCATGCAGTAGGCTGGCCATTACATTGACACTAAAATACAACAAGCTAACTTAGATAAATAATAGGAAATGGTCTGTAGAGGCAGTTTACTGACCAATTTATTGGATACTACAATGCAACACAACTTAAGTCAACTGTGGGAGAGATACTGTAGAGGCAGTAAATTGACCACAGCATGGACACAACAATATATCACACCACCTTAAGTCGATGGTAGGATAGGTACTGTAGAGGCAGGTCTGTACGCTGTATACAATCTCACCCCAGTGACACACCTTACTTTACACTGGACGCCATTCTCCACACACCCCTCCCAAAAACCGGAAACAGGAGAAAGCTTTGTTTGATTCGCAGTTTCCTCCCTGGCAATCGGAGGACGACAGACGCAGATAAGACTCCGAGCGTCTTGACTCCTGCCCGCTCTGACATCAACGGACACAGACAGGCGTGTCTTGCTTATCTGGACGCATGTTTCCAGCCACCAGCGGGCAACACTTATAACAATAACACGTTTTGTTGGTCTTATACAAAAACATCCGAAAACAAAATAAACAAACATGTTTTTGATTGTAAAAATAAATAGAAGTAAAAAAAAAGATTTTTAAAAACCACGTTTTTATAAGCGGACTAAAAAGAAGAAAATAATTTAAAACTTAAAAGTTCAAGTACTTCGATTTAATATGACTAAAAACGTGGGACGGGCGCTTATGAGGTTTAACATATGCGGTTCACTCATTCTCTCACTTATAGATCTCTCTTTTGCCTTCTAAATTAGAAATCTTTAATTTTTATACCAAACACCCACCCCACGTTTTTAGTCATTTTAAATCGAAGTACTTGAACTTTTAAGTTTTAAATTATTTTCTTCTTTTTAGTCCGCTTATAAAAACGTGGTTTTTAAAAATCTTTTTTTTTACTTCTATTTATTTTATTCTTTTTAGTCCACTTCTAACAACCTGGTTTTAAAAATATTTTTTTTACCTCTATTTATTTTACCAAACACCTCACAAGCGCCCGCCCAACGTTTTAAAAACATTGTGATGTGGTCACGGGGCGAACTCACAGATGTCAACAAAAGCCGACGGTACAGATGCTTTTATATAGACTAAAAACTAAAAAGTTCAATAATTTAATAACGGTACATTTGATAGATCTGAAATTTTGATACAATGCATTGTCATCCAAGATCTATCTGTGGTAAAATTTTCAGATCTCTAGGACCATCAGAAGTGGTTCAATTTTACGTTGGCAGATTTGAAAAAATATTGGACAAACAAACAAACAATGCCCAACGAAAGCGAGTTAATAAAAACGTGGTAAAAAAAACCCCGTAAAAACAAAGTTTTCTACTATAAATCCCTTATAATTTAGTCATAATTAAAAGTATTGATTATGTTTCAACGCCACAAATATTTACGGACTGACACCGAGTGATGTCCCCTGTCTTTTAACGGGGGATAGGTCGTGAGGGGGTGTCGGCACGACGGTCGACGTCTAAGCGTCAACTCAAACTCACGTGGAAAAAAACAATAACAAACCGTGAATTTGAATTACATACCTCATATGAGGATAAACTAAAAATGCATTAATTTAATTACGGTACGTTCGATCGATCTGAAATTTTGATACGATGCATTGTTAGGTTAGACGGGCCCGTGTGCTAAATTTCAGCTCGATCGGATCACTGGAAGTGGGTCATTTTCCACTTTTGTTTTTCCGCCCGCCCATGAGATGATGAGATGACCGGTGGTGAAGTTAATATAAGGGATTTAATAAAACAAACCCGTAAAAACAAAGTTTTTGACTATAAATCCCTTATATATGAGACATAACTAACAGTATTGATTATTTTCAAACGCTACAAACATTGACAGACTGACACCGAGTGATGTCCCTTGTCTTTAATAAATGGAAGTGGGACGTGAGGGGGTGTCGGCACGACGGTCGGCGTCAACTCAAACTCACGTGGAAGTGGAAGAAAAAAACAATAACAAACCGTGAATTTGAATTACATACCTCATATTAGGATAAACTAAAAATGCATTAATTTAATTACGGTACGTTCGATCGATCTGAAATTTTGATTCGATGCATTGTTAGGTTAGACGGGTCCGTGTGCCAAATTTCAGCTCGATCGGATCACTGGAAGTGTGTCATTTTTTACTTTTGTTTTTCCGCCCGCCCATGAGATGATGAGATGACCGGCGGTGAAGTTAATATAAGGGATTTAATAAAACAAACCCGTAAAAACAAAGTTTTTGACTATAAATCCCTTATATATGAGACATAACTAAAAGTATTTACAAATATTTACAGACTGAATCTGTCGTAACTCAACTTTGCTTCATAACCCTGGGTGGGGGGGGTGGTAGAGGGGGAAAAGTCTGGTCACCGATTCACTTGACCGAGCTCAGCGTGACACGTAAAATGTAAACAAAAGCACGCGGGTACGTCGATGGATCGCCTCAACGCGTCAACTCAAACTTTCACGTGGAAAAAAAACCACAATAACAAACGGTGAATTTGAATTACATACCTCATATAAGGATAAAATGAAAATGCATTAATTTAATTACGGTACATTCGATCGATCTGAAATTTTGATACGATGCATTGTTAGGTGAGACGGGTCAGTATGCCAAATTTCAGCTTGATCGGATCACGGGATGTGGATCATTTTTTACTTTTGTTTTTCCGCCCGCCCAAGACAGAGAGAGATGATGACAGACAGACAGACAGAGAGAGACGGCGGTGAAGTTAATATAAGGGATTTAAAAATGCTTTAAAGCGTAATTCAAATATATGAAATGTAAATTTTAAAGCCGACTTAAAAATTATTATTATTTTTTTACTTCTGTGATCAAAATCTTTTTCATTTCAAACAACCCAAAATAAAATAATAATAATCTAACATTAAGGTGTCATATACTATTAAGGAATCACTCTAAGAATCGTCTTTATTCTGAACGGATTTAAAACACCGAAATAGAAAGATATTGCACCTACTTTTGTGTGTTTTGATTATCGATCATGCCAAAATCAAATATGATGTCCTTGAGGGGCTAAGACCCATATATATTTTGTTTATGATTGACTCTGCGTATGGATTCGCAGATTATCCAAGAAATGTTAATCCCAAATTTCAAAAATGCTGTAATATCCTTGTTATCTTTATACGAATATTTACGTTTAAAAAAAAATTATAAAAAAAAATAAAAAAATAATAATTTAATTGAATGATGCAATTAAAAGATATTTTTAAAGAAAAGTTTTAATTCGGCAAGTTTCACTTTCAACGTTGATATAGCACCAAATCTTTTTAAACCCATAATAGTTATTTACTATAATTAGCAGGACTAACAGAAGCGCACCGGATGACACCAACCCCTGGTACATCACTATGGTCTGCGCACCGGGTGACAGCAACCCCTGGTACATCACTATGGTCTGCGCACCGGGTGACAGCAACCCCTGGTACATCACTATGGTCTGCGCACCGGGTGACATCAACCCCTGGTACATCACTATTGTCTGAGCTGGAACACTTTAAGATAATTCCTGATAAACTACGCTGAAAAATAAAAACCTGATTCTACTGCTACAAGCTCCTACACTATTGACATTGGGTCATACATTCGTTAGAGAACCTCTGTATCGCGAAGTTGGCATGAAAGAAAAACAAAACAAAGACAAACAAACGCAGCCCCTCCCTTCATAATTGTTGGCTCGTCTTACTAAACTTACTTACATCGGCGTTCCCAGAAAGCATCTCACTCAAAGATGATCTTGGTAAACAAAATGTCTTCTTGGTTTCCATAGCGACGACGCATTGTTTTTTGTTTTTGTTTTTTTTTAAATGAGGGGAAAAACAAGCCACCATAATAATGAAGTTAATCAAGCGTTTTCTTAAATGTGTTTCTATTTGCACGCGTGTTTCGAACGTTTATGTCTTCGAGGCTATCTCAAAGAAGACGCTGCATAAAGTTGCAATGATAGAAGTTATGTTTTAATCGAACATCGCCTGGTCAACATTGGCGGGAAAAGCATCTTTTAAAGCATAAAAATTCGAACTTTTTCATTTTAAAATAATCCTTGAAATAATTTTACAGAGTTTGCATATCGCAGGTATCAAATTATGTTTCGTTTTGTTTTTTAATTGGTTATTATTTTGATGCCGTGGAATGACATGAAGAAACACGTTCAGTTCAAGCGTAATTGAATCTGTAATACTATCCCGATCTGTTAAAATAGCAAACAACGAATATAGAATAAGCCATCATTGGCGCATACAAGTTTATTAAAAAGATTATTAATTTTTTTTTAAAGTGAAATCAATACACATTTTAAAAATTGAACTGATACTTTTGAAGAAAAAAAAACATTTCATGCTATTTTTTTAATAAAAATATATAAAATTAAGTATATTCTGACAGCACCCGCTATGATTTCTACATACCTCGTGGAAGTAGAAAAAATTCGTGTGAAAAGGAGTTTATTTTGTATATGTCATTTGAGACGCTACCACTTTTTTGAATCACCGACCACCACATATTTACATACACATTTACATACACATTTACATACATATTTACATACACATTTCGGATATTCTAACTCTAACGTAACTAATACAACTAAGACACGTTTAGCGACTCTTAGCCTGAAGAATAAGAACATTCGGTAAATTCAAAATATCCCACTAAAGGGGCAAGGAGGAAAAAACAAAACAAATTCGATTGTCGTTATTATTCAGGCTACATCTCGTCTGATGTGACTACATATTTAAAATGTTTGCGTCGATAAACTTGGATACTTTGGCAGCAGTAGTCGACTGTTTCTTGTTTTTTTTAAATATTGTTTGTTTTAAACAAATTTAATAATAGTTTCTGTATCTCTAAAAATGATATCACATTCTCTGTCGGGTACGTTAAACTCTTAGGACCCGGCTCATTTTATCGCACGTGAGCCTCATCAAGTGGGAATCGCCTAAAGATAATTTTCCACAGGTATCGGAACTTCTCCATCCAAGTCCCCGGCAAGCTCGGGGCACTCTACAAGATGTGTTCGACAGTCTCATCGGAGTTGCCACATAATCGACAGACAATTTCCCTTCTCGTGTGGGACAGTGTTCAGTGCTCATTCGTGTGATGAGTGTCTGATTCCTACGTTCAATTTCCCACCAGGGATCGCTCTTGCTCGGTCGCTGCATAAACTGGTAAATCTTTCTGGCCGTGTCTCCAGATGCAAAGCCCTCGAGCCACTTCTATCGGAAGTGGTCTTTAAGCCACGATCTAACCCCCAGCTGGGTCATCGGGTGGTCGGGTTGGGTCTGAGCTGACCCATCTCTTGCCAAATGTATTGTATTCTCTGCTAAATGTATTGTTTTCTCCACTAAATGTATTGCTTTCTCCTCCCACACAGGTGTTTTGGGTTGGTCCAGTGGCTGGGGCGTTGCTTGCTGGTCTTCTCTACGACTACATCTTTGCTGCTGGTGCCACCTTCGCCGGAGCCAAAAAATGCCTGCTCAGAACAAAAAAGCCCAGAAAGCAACCGGAACCGGAAAAGGCACCACTGGAGGAGGCAAAGAATGAAGTCATAGAAATTGATGAGACGAAAATTGACGCGGAAAAAGGGGAGGTTAACGAAGCTGACCCCGAGAAGGGGAAAGAAGCTGTTGAAGAGGCTAATTAAATGGGAATAACTGGTTAAAATAAACATAATGTAAAGAATTCCTCTTCTGATGTTTCATTTTGAATGTTATTTTTTTAAGCAATATATCCAATTATTTTATTTGGTGTTGTCTGTGGGATTGCCAGTGTTATTGTGCTATCAAGAAAATGTTGATTCGTGTCACGAGGGGGAACTACTCATTTTTATTATAGGTTTTAAAGAATTATCATGTGTATCATCTATTCATATCTATATTTTTACGAAACATCATATTTCATCATCGTATTTAATTATCATTTAACGTATGGCATTAGTTGACCCTGCATTCATACTTTCAGAAATACATTTAACCCATATTTTCCCGACTGTACCATAATAGTACGTGCAATTCAAGTTATTTTTATATGCTCCTTACGTTTTTAAAATGACGTAGATCTACATAATTATGCCCTATTTTATCCAGTTTATAAATTCTAATTTAACTTTCGTTTCATTAGCCATGACTGTCTGCAAGTCTTTGAGATTGTTTGACATATTTTTATTGTCGCACATTTTGTCTGATTCATCCGTGGTCTTATTTCGTAATCATGTTTTATAACATACATATTTTTTTTCCAATACAAATACAATATAAAGATTTGATTTTGGTTTGTTTATTTTATGCATTAATGTATAGCTTGTGTCTGTAATGTTTAATTAAAAAAACAACATTAAGGTAACATTATGCTGTTAAATCATGCATAAACAATATAATAATAATAGCCCAAATCACTCACTCGCTCACTGGATGTATGTATCCGTAACACTATGACGTCATTGTTTGAGCTTATATTTTAATACAAGGTGTGCAACAAAACAGCGAACGTTTCGGCAAAGAGCCTTCCTCAACGAACAAATAGTACACAAATAAAACGAATATAACGAAAGAATAAAAAAAAACTTAGCTGCGGTGAAATCCAATTAGTCCAGTAGAGAAAAACGCGAGCTTACCACAGCTTGATATTATTTTGACTATATGGTAAATAACTCCCATGAGATAAGTTAAAATAAGTCACATTATTAAAATTACAGAAAATACGTCACAGGAAACACATCGTTTAATATATTTGAAAACCTTGTCCTATGAATGTGTGGAAAATAAATATATATCCAAATATTCTTAGTTTTTTTTAAAATATAATTTTTATATTATATTATTTTTTTAAAAAATATGTTTTTACTATCTTCATTAACCCCTTGTCCAACTCAAATTTTTGTTGTTTTGGTTTAATGAACCGTTGCCAATAAAATGCATAATCTTCTTTTGGAATGAACACGTGTGTATGTTTTACAAGAAAATCAAACTTTTATTTTTCCACTCCGTAATATCATAGTATACAATATGCCCCATCAAACTGTTGGATGAGTTGGATTGTCTGGAATAAATGGAACACCACATCATTTTCTTCACCTCGCCTATAAGCGAATATTTTATGTTGTTTATAAAAAAAATTTATTAATAAAAATCGGATAAGTGAGACCTGCTCTATGTATCTTCTGTATGGGACCCATCAACCAAAGAAAACATTGCTAACTAGAACAAATTCAAAAAAAAATAGATGCTAGATTCAGTACTTGAGAAAATTCAAAACTGAAAATAGTAGGACCATTAGTTAAATCATTAATATACACTAGATCAGGGGTCTCCAAAATTTTCTTCCGGAGGGCCGCATTAACTGTCAAACATCAGTTTGGGGGCCGACTACACAATAGAGGTCCACATAAGATAGAATCAAAACATATATGTTGTTTTTAATTATATATTTAATATTATTATATTTATAATATTAATATTATTTAATATTATATTTAATATTATTTAATAGTAATAATACATTGATACGCTACATATGAACACATGTATTAGTGGTAATGGTGAAATTGTTTCCTTGATGCCAAAATAGTAGATATTTGTGGCTTTAGATTTGATGTCCCTAACATCAACAGTGACCCGAGATGAGATTATCATCAGACAAGTTAGTTCTCAAATTGTTCTTCACGTATTTCTGTTCGCAAATGTCTGTTCGCACAAGTGTGTTGTTCAAAAGATTGTAAGGTACCTTGATGAAAAAGCTTTGACATTAGGAAAGTCTTCCTTGGTCAAAAACTGGTAAAAACCAAAAGTCTTTCTTTTAACTTGTCCCTAAGGAGGTCATTTGCTTGCAAATCAATTACTTCATCAATCACATCTGTCGCTCTGCCTACACTGTCATTCGTCAGATTAGCTCAATCCGTCATTACTTAACAGTTAGTGCAACAAAAGCTCTAGTCTGTGCTCTCGTACTAGCTCGTATGGATTACTGGAATTCTCTTCTGTCAGGTGCACCAAAACAATGCATTGAAAAACTACAGAAAGTTCAAAATTCAGCTGCCAGATTAGTTCTAAAGGGAAAAAAAACAAAAAAAAACAAACCATGAGCATGTTACTCCGCTACTTTACTCTCTTCATTGGCTACCTATACAAGCCCGAATTGATTACAAACTGGCCGTTCTCTGTCACAACTTCTTTATTGACTCATGCCCATCCTATCTTACTGAGCTTTTGTCGGTCTACTCACCAAGTCGTCAGCAACGCTCTTCTGCAGACACGCGCATTCTCTGTGTTCCTAAGACTCGAACTAAAACTTTTTGCGAAAGGTCATTCTCTTTTTGTGCAGCCAAACAATGGAATTCTCTACCGTTACACATCCGCAGTATTTCATCTACCAAGTCCTCCAAGACTGCACTTAAGACGCATCTTTTCAAAATTTATTTTTAAAATTAAAGAAACAACATTTCTTTTTAATGATTAGCGTAGCTTATGTGTAACGTACTGTCATTTATGTGGTTATTAAGATAAGAATTTTTATTTAATTATTATATGTATGTTATTATCTCCATGTAAAGCGCTGTGAGCCCGGCTCCTTGTTGGGATACAGCGCTATAAAAATTATCAATTTATTATTATTATTACTTCAAGCTGCAGTTCATCTGAGAAACTGGCCTCATCTGCTTCAAATGGATTTTGTGTTATTCGTGAAGTTTTGTGGCAAACTACAGATAAAAATAGTATCGTTTTTTATTTAGATTTAAAGGGCTTCAGGGGCTGGATGATAGGGCCTTGCGGGCCAGATGACATCTGGCCCGCGGGCCGTAGTTTGGAGACCCCTGCACTAGATAATAGAAGGACAAAGAGCAAAGTAATATAAGTAATAATGATAAATAAGGCTATTAATTCTAACTTAGAATTAATACGCAATGATCTTCTGTATAGAAGGAGCATCAGTAAAAGATAAGACAAGATAAGTCAGATGGGGTAAGTGGCGCTAAGCTGTATTTCACAATTTTAAGACAAATTTTATTATTTAAAAAAATGCAATTATTCTTTTTGTTGTAAAGCCGTCAAACCACGCATTTTTTTTATCAAAATACTTTTCGGTTGTAGCTTTGGGAAGGGGGAGGGGGCATCTTTTGTGTTGACGCCCCTGATATGTAATTACAAAGACGCTAACAATTATTTGCTCACACTATTTCCCTTTATCTTATAAAGCTATTGTCTATTGTATGACACAAAATTTCCAGTACTAAATAGTAGGGCTGGTACTGATTAAAAATGTTGTTCGATTAATCTGGAAAATTATATTTTTATAACGCATTTATAGATCAAGTTGCGATTCATTATTTCGCGAAATCGGTTAAGTCGCGGTAATTCCATTCAAAAATTTTGAGACGTAACACCGCAAATTCGTTCTGCTATGCAAGAAATAAGGAAGAGAAACATTTTTGTTTACTTATGCACGTCTAAATAAATAATAATAATTATAATACGATGGAAAATTATGTAAGTAACAAATAATATAAAATATTATTAATAAATTGCAAAAAAATTTATTATAAATATTTTAAAAAAATTTAATCGAATTTTAATCGATCAAAATAATTTTTAATCGATTAATCTTTTTTAACGATTAATCTATTAATTAATTTTCAATTTCCACAGTCCACAGTCCACAGACCTACTAAATAGCCTAATAAATTGAATACATATTTTTTTTCCTCATATTTTTTTTTGCCATTTAATTTTAATTAGTTAAATTAGTAGACGTAGAAGTAACTGGACCACTAATGAAAGCGTTATTTTTTTTGGGATTATGAAAGTGTTTTAAATTTCCTAATTTGTTAATTATTTTGAATTTTTTTTGTTAAAAGTCATTGTATTTAATTAACAAAATGATTCTAAACTATTTTTTGTTTTCGTTATTAATAATAATATTACTGTTAGATCAAATTTTTAAGAGAAATCACAATGTTTATTGTTTGTTGTCGTAAAATTGTGTTTTATTGACATTTCACATTTTACGACATTTGCATGTCTCCGGGTAACAATGGACGCTACTTCGAAGTCAAAATGAAATCTTACTTAATGTGAGGTGTTACTTTATTGTTTATGAAATAAATATTGCGTAAAAAATTTTTATTATGTGTTTCACAAATTTTAATTTTCTACTCTTTATTTTGGGTTTATGTTAGGTGCACGCGAGGTGTTTCTTTTATAGGCTTAAGTCACCTAGGCTAATTTTCTAAACTAAACTTATCTTCAACTCCAAGGCCCAAGGCCACGGCAAATGACCAATGCCAATGATTGTGATAATAATTGATAATGCTATTAGTGTCAATGTCCATTGCCGTAGACGTGGTCTGAGTGAGACAATTTCCAAATTATTATTGAATATCAATGACATCTCAGAGTGTCAAGTCACACACTGTTTACACAGACTGATACTGATACTTCTGAATCATTTTCATTTATTTAATATTTGCTACTTAGCCTACTGATAAAATAAAAGTTTTGAAAGTCAATGATCAATTCAATGTTTATGAATTATTTAACTATATTTATGATTTATGATTTTTTTAAAAAGTATTGCTTCCTCCTTATCTTACCCTGTGCTGTCATCAACATTAATGTGACAAGATAATGTCAGTCACATACTCAAATTCAAATAATGTAAATGTTTTTAAATTAATAGTTTTTATGATCAGTAATTGTCATTAAAAGATGAAAAAAGATGAAAAAATATACCCCATAGTTTGACATATATTTTGTGAAACAGGGGCCATCCATAAATGACATCACGCACCTAGGGAGGAGGGGGGTAACACATTTGTGACAATGTGTAATTAGGGGGAGGGGGTTAAGACATGTGACGTCACATCAAAACGAGCAACTTTAAATAAAAGTTCAACTTAAATATTTTATTGCTTACAATTTATTTAATGACGTTTTAAATGGTTTCACGGCCCACGGGTGTAACAATATTAGAGTGCAGGCTCACACTAAATACATACTTAAATGACGAAAAGGGATTTGAAACATGCTCATTTCAAATAGAAAATACAGCTTTTATTTGGGGGGGGGTGGGGGCAAAGTTTTGTGATGTCACATTGGAGTGGGGGTCTAAGTTTTTGTGACGACTTGTGATGAGGGGGGAGGGGGTAAAAAATAGGCCAAAATCGCGTGACGTCATTTATCGACGGCCCCACAGCCCTTAAAATTTAACTGAATTATTTGATCTGTGCAATGTTAAAGGTATTCTTTTTCAGGCTCTGAGAAAGTAGTAATAATTTGAAATCTGAAAATTAAAGACATTCATTAAATTTTAATTAAAATGTGTTAATGAATTGTTTCAAACTTAATAAGGTATTCTGGAAAGAAAAGTTCAATATGTAAACCACTTTTTTATTTTATTTAAATCATGAATTAGATATCAATTGGGAGCATTTATATAATCAACAAACTGGAGCACAAAAATGCCTCCAAGCAGAGCAACGAAGGACAGGGAGACCAAAGATGCACGAGTTCTTGCCAACAGATATGAGATTGTAAAAAAATTGGGCAGTGGAAACTTTGGAACAGCATTTTTATGCAAGGATAAAAAGTGCAATAATGAAATGTAAGTTAGTTTGAGAGATAATTTGTATAATACTCTTATACATGTTTATGCATTTCAAACCATTCTGTAATGTTTTTCAGTGCATCCTTAACAATTTCTAGCTTTATATCTCATGCACTTGTCCATTTAGGGTATTTGGCATACCGTCAGGGTCCATTCTCTATTGAAAATCACACTTGTAATGATACATTTTAGAACTATACTTACATATTTTTGTAACCTATCATCATCTGTGGCACTTAAGTTAATTTAGGGCCCTGGTCTGCTTGATGACATTCATCCTTTAAGTTGGTCCTTCTACAACTTCATCCACTTCTTGATCAGCCTGTTTAAAAAGGACATCTGCGCTCCTTAATCATTCCTTTTCTGAAGTAAACATTTGCAAACAGTTTGAAGAATATTTATGAAGGGCTTTCTTTAAAAATCAAATTAAAATTATATGGAGTCTTTTTCCACTTTCAAACGTCAAGGAAAGTGCTGAAGGAGATCTCTGTCGGTGACCTCCAGCCTGATGAAACTGTGGATGCCATGCACGAGGCCAGACTTCTTTCCAAGTTGGATCATCCTGGAATCGTCAAGTTTCACGACAGCTTTATTGATGGGGAGTACTTCTGTATTATAACAGAATACTGTGAGGTAAGTGAAAATGTTAAAAAAGATGAGAGAGTTTTATTAAATGTTTAAGAGGTAGATATTTTAATTGTTACTCAATATACATTTCTTTTGAAAATATTCGCCTTTTTTATTTTTAAAGAGTCAAAATAATCACTTTAGAGTACCATGGAAAACATGTGACAAACTCCTTGTCATTAAAGACTAGGGCTAAATTAAGATTTTATTAAGCTAATATTAGAACATTTCTCATAGAAGCTTCTATCTTAAATTAATATAGCTCTTATATCTTAACTGATGCCGCTTGTTTGAAATGGTATGACAAAGTATAAAAATGTAATTTTTCTTATAAAATAACTCATTTAGGGGGGAGATTTAGACCACAGAATCACAGAATACAAGAAATCAGGGAAATCCTTTGAGGAAAAGATTGTCTTAAATTGGATAATACAACTTGTCTTAGCTGTTGAGTACATGCATAGCAGAAGAGTGCTTCACAGGGACCTAAAAACCAGGTGGTTCAAACCGAAATCTATCCTCTCAAATTATCTACCAATATATTATGTAAAACTTCATAATCTGAATTTTTCTTTTCATATTAACATAGAAAAAATCGGAAAATATATTTGAGTAGCAAAGTATTTATTATTAATTATTTACATCGTTCACAGAAATATATTTATTCGTAACAACTTAATGAAAATTGGAGATTTTGGGATATCACGTATCCTTATGGGCACAACCGATATGGCATCAACATTCACTGGGACACCGTACTATATGAGCCCTGAGGTCTTAAAACATGAGGGTTATAACTCAAAGTCTGATGTATGGTAAATAATCATTTATTAATCTGATCCTAATTCATATTGCGATAATGAAATAATCTCACTAGTCCTTGGATTTATTTAAAAATGAGAAATTTATTTTGGGTTTTACCTAAGACATCTAGAGTTAGTTGCCTGTTTTTAAAAATTCAACTAAACCAATTTAACTAAATTTCTGAAAAATATTCTGGCTATATGCATGGGAAAATCCTTTGAATAGTTCTTTTGTAAATATTAAAATGTTTGATATAAATGCACACATCATGAGTCTTAGATTCTACTTAAACCATGTTTTTAGCCTTAAAATGGGCACTTAAAAGTTTTTTTAAAAATTGAGATTAAATTAAAATACAGTGTGACTTAAATAAAAACGTGTAAAATTAACCCATCTTTTCGGTGATTATTTTTTTTTGGTCTTAGCCTTAAATTTAACACTGAAAATAATAAAAAAATGAAAATTGAATTATTTCCTTACACCAAAACCAGGTCAATCGGTTGTATAATGTATGAGATGTGTACTTTGGAGCATGCTTTCATGGGTCAGGGACTTATGGCTGTCATGTATAAGATTGTAGAGAAGGAAGCTCCTAATCTTCCAGAGAAATATTCCAAAGAGCTGAATGCAGTTTTCCAGAAGTGAGTGACTTTTAATTTTCTTGAAAGGACAAGAGTTATTTAGATTTTTCTTATCAGGAAAATAAATATTTCATGCTATGTTGGCGGCGTGTTTAAGGAAATTCATTCAGAGTACTATATAACTAGTCTGAGATAAACAGACATATTACAGACAAATGAAGAAAATCTCGTTAGCCATGGATACTGCTAGTTGATATTCTTGTAAAAGATCATGTGTCAACTAGGCCTGTCCACGGGTACCCGGTACCTTAGGAAATACCTAAGACGTCGGCCGTGTGAAATAAGGTGTATGGAAGGTGGCTAGGTAACATTGTATAGCGGTCATAACGGGGGAAAATTATGTGATGTTTCGATCGGGTAACCCGGGTACCCGTTCGAAATTTGGACGGGTACCCGGGCAGCATTTTTCAACAATATTGACAGCCCTAGTGTCAACATATTTTAAATTTTTTTACAGAATGTTAATAAAAGATCCTGAAAAAAGACCTTCAGCCTCTGATGTCCTAAAAGTCCCCTTTATAGCAAGAAATATGGCTGTAAGTTGTTCATTTAAATATGGCTGTAAGTTATTCATTTAAATATGGCTGTAAGTTGTTCATTTAAATATGGCTGTAAGTTATTCTTTTAAATATGGCTGTAAGTTGTTCATTTAAATATGGCTGTAAGTTTTTCATTTAAATATGGCTGTAAGTTGTTCATTTAAATATGGCTGTAAGTTACAAAAGTTATTCATTTAAATATGGCTGTAAGTTGTTCATTTAACTATGGCTGTAAGTTATTCATTTTCTCATAATGCACTTGAAAGTTATTATTATTTTTTTTTACCTTTAGGCAAAGATTATCCTCATCCTTTTCAAATTGCTTTGTTGCTATGACAAATTTTGTAAAACCAAATTTCTTAAAAAATATTTTAATATTTAGTTTCACTATCAAAGGCTAAACAAATTTCTGTGATTTAATATTACTCTTTAACCATTTAATAAGAAAAGGAATATTCTGAATGATGAATTTTTTATTGACCGAGCAGAAGATGAAAGAGACTCTGACAGAGGAGTACAAGGCCAAGCACAACTTAAACCCTGAGACTGCAGACAGAGAAGCGTCAGAACTTGCTCTGTTATTGTGAGTAGGACGCAAAAATTCAATTTAACTTACGCATCAAGCAAATGTGGTGTCTAGTTTTATCTTGGCACAATACTTAATAAAACCGCACACACTTAATTTTACTGCTATGAATTTAAAAAAATATGCCTTATAGACACCACCTTTGATGGTACTCTTTATAATATCAATTATTGAAGATGAGAATAGTTCTTTCCCAAATTTTTAAAAATATAAACATTAAAAAAAATTATGTACAATTTAATTAGCCTGATAATTTTATTTCTCTTAACATAGAAATTAAGTGAATTGGTTAAAGATGAGATATTTTATTTCTCTTAACATAGAAATTAAGGGAATTAGTTAAAGATGAGAGCATTTGAAGTTATCTTCTTTTATTAAAAAAAGTTATAGACTGCTAGACTACTGCTAGACTGCTAGAATACTGCTAGACTGCTAGACTACTGCCTGACTGCTAGATTACTGCTAGACAGCTAGACTGCTAAACTAAACTAAACACATATTCTGTAGGCCTGAGACTAATCTCTTAAGGCCTTGGCTAGTACCTGGGAAATCTGCTCCATCTGTTGAGCATTGCCATACAACATTGTCTTTACATGGGACTCTTCCGCCTCCCTCACCTCTCCCGGCTATATCAAGCGCCGGGCAAGACGTCACCAGGTGTACGACCGTCTCAGAGGCTTGGCTGCAATGACGGCAGTTCGAGTCCCTGTTGTGGTCTAGCCTGTGAAAAGTATGAGTTGGTTGGGCAGTGTTCTGTTCTCATCTGAGTCACTAAACTCTGGTGTTTGCGACTCAGGTTCCACCACTGGTCTGAACGGCTTGGCCTGGGCATGTTAGCGAATACCCCCCTGGCTGTCGTGTTGTTAGCCCACTCCTGGTACCACTTATTCCGGAAGTGGTCCTTTAGCCAGGTTTTAGCCCCAAGATAAGTGACTGGGGCCTCTGGTTGGGGCAGGGCCGCTCCTGCTTTGGCCAGGGAGTCTGCCTTTTCATTGCCGTTAACATTCACGTGGCTCGGGATCCACTGCACTGTTACCTTACCTCCAAGTCTTTCGAGCCTACCCACGTCCTCCAAGATGGCGTCAACCAAGTGGGTACTACGCTTCTCACTAGCCAGGACTTCGAGAGCTGATCTCGAGTCACAAAACAGTACCGTGTCGAAACCGAAAATTTTCGACCCCTGCAGTGTCCGGTGCACACTTTCCAGGGCCCTGTGTATAGCCTCAAGCTCCGCATCGTAATTCGATGCCATAGTCCCACAGGGACCTAGAAGTTCTTCTTTTGGTGGCCCTTCCTATTGGGTATAAGATGAGCGCACCATATCCTGCAATTCCTTCACTTGAACTGGCAGACCCATCCGTGAACACTTTCACTTGGGTTCCCGCGAACCCTTCTATTGTCTCAAGGGCAGCCGCTTTCTGTACATGTTCAGGGCTGCGTTTTGTCACTGCCGTGTCAGTCAAAGACAAATGTATTTCGGGACGTGTGCATTCCGCATAGGGCGGTTTGAGTGGGACATTTATAATTTGTCTTCTATTTCGTGGGGGTTTGACGTTCCTATCAAGTTCCGTTACTTGATGCATAAATGAGGAACGTTTCAAACACCCACGTCCGCCCCAGTTGTTCTGCATTTGGTAGCAGGGCTCCCTAGTGTCTAGCCTGCGGTACCTCTCTGACTGCTAGACTGCTAGACTGCATATTTCACAATTTTCAACAAATAAAGCTTATTAGTATGGATGCCATAATAATGAACTTGATTTCAACGACCTCACCTCAGACGAGAGAAATCCCACCTTGATGATGTGAGATCGACCCTTGACAGATCTACTGACAAAAATCAAGCGGGCAACCAGGCAGAAAAACCAGGAGGGAAAAAACTAACAGCGAGAGAACGACTTTTGATGAAAAAAAGAGAAGAGGCTGACAGACGAGGTCAAGATCTGAAGTAAGAAGAATTTACACAGACCTTTAGATATTTTCATTGTTTTATTTACACAGACCTTTAGATATTTTCATGTTTTTATTTACACAGACCTTTAGATATTTTCATGGTTTTATTTACACAGACCTTTAGATATTTTCATGGTTTTATTTACACAGACCTTTAGATATTTTCATGGTTTTATTTACACAGACCTTTAGATATTTTCATGGTTTTGATCATGTTCAACTATTGAGAGCTTGAAATTATATGACAATAAATTTTTTCTCTAATGGGAAGTAATCAGATTCTGAGTAAATAATTGTGAACAATCATTTAATATAAATAGAATCTACATCATAAAAATAAACATTTTGAAAGGTCACAATGACCACATGTGGAGCACATTTTTTTTCCCAGGAAGGCCACACAAATTCAGCTGGTTGAAAACACAATGAGGAGAGAGAAAATAAAAAAAAATTTGGAACAATCAACTGTGAGTTGTAAATTATTTTAGAAATGTTGTGACTTCAGTTAGCGAATTATTTTTAAAAAAATAGCTTCCGTAGCTAATTTATTTTCCATTTAAAAGAAAAAAAAATTATAACATAAGTGATGAAAAAAACATTCTAGATAATTAACTCTCTTCATTATTTAATTTTAATTTTTTTTTCTCTCCGCGTGGGACAGTTGGCTGCTTGGAAGGGGGGGTATGGAGAAGGCCAGGTGCTGAAGGAGGCTCTCACAGTCAAAGACCCTCGGTTAGAGCAGCCGTACTCACCTAAAGAAACTATAGGTAAACAAGTAATGGTCAACAAGACATTTATTTATCTTGAATTTTTAAGTATTTAAAATGTTTTTTTTTATTGTTGTTGTTTTCTTTTGTTTTTTTCAAAAGCAGAAATTTGGTTCAGGGTTTTGCAAATTTATCTCGTTTCAACATATCAATCAATGAAATATATCAGCTTGTAAAAGCAAAAGCTAAAACCATTTTCTCCATGATACTGTTTCTACCAGGGGGACTTTACCATGGTTACGACAGCTCGGAGGACGAAGACGGCAATACAGTGGCACAGCAAACCATCATCCGGCGTTACTCTGAGAAGGGTGCAACCGGCTCCACCAGAAGCGAAACAAGATTTAGTGACCGTTTAGTGCGGTCAATGTCCCACAAAACCCCCCGCACCTTGACTGACCACACCCCCTAATACACTCAGTATGACCATGGGAGCCAAAGTGTCTGAGGAAAGGGCAATTACTCCCATGAAAGACTTGATGGTTTACGGCAGGGAACATTCGTCCCTTGATTTTAAAGATGGTTAGTTCCGCAGCTGTTGTTTTATTATCTTCTTATCTGCTACAGATGCTCCCTCTATACGGAAGATTTTTGCGTCCTACACTTTTCCATGGTTTGTGTCTAGTCCTGCATTCTTATTAGAGTTTTAAATGTTGATAAAGTGCTGTTTTTCCTGGTTTCTTCATGCAACCCATTCCACGTCCAAACTCCGGATGGGAAGAACAAGATTTTGTATGTGTTTGTTCTTGCATACAGAATTAGAAAAGTGTTTTTATCCTTATGTCCATTTAAGTTATCTTTGTGTTGTATTTGTGTTTTAGGAATGGGAACCTGTCTCATGATGTTTTGGGCTGTGTTAAAGCGAAGCAAAGTCAATTAATAGTGGAAGAAGATAATGTTCAATCTTTAAAATATCTTGTTCCACCATTTATTTTCCTCATAATAAGAAAAACATGTTTTCAGAGTAAATTCAAACTGATAACAATTGTAACCTAATTGTAACCTAATTGTAACCACCTAATTCGACCCAAACACTTTTTTTTTCACAATTTTTTTAGACAAGGCAATCGTCTCCCTGGATGAAGTGAAGGGTTATTTCTAAATAAGTTATAGACACAGTGCTATGTATTCTTTAATATTACCTGATTGTACCTCTTATCTGGATATCACATTACATCTCAGGCTTATAAAGTTATCAATGACATTTAGTGGGAAAAGAAATTAACTGATTTATCTTATCAATACAGACGCTCCTTCTAAGCAGAAGATAATTGCGTCCACAGACCATGACAGATGATCTGTTGGCAAGTGATGCAGCGTTCACAGGCCACGTCTTTGTGGGTTTCACGCTTTACCCAGCCGCCTAACTACATGTAGTGTTAGGGACCCATTCGGAGCTGGGTGACTCAGGGACGCCCTAGGCCCCGGGAACAAATCCTTGACTTTACATGGATTCGAACCCGTGACCATCGGTACGCCAGTCGAGCGCGCTGCCACTCGACCACTGCGTACAATTTATATTAATCTTTCTCACAAGATGTCCATTTGCTGCCAAACATATATAATATAAAATAGTTGCAAAATATAATTTTAAAACTTAAACTGTTTTAGATGTTAAATAACTGAGGCAGATTTTTTTTAAAGTGAAGTTTTGCCCTAACTCTGGTACACCTCTAATTCTTTACATACCTCTAATTCTTTACATACCTCTAATTCTTTTTATACCTCTATTTCTTTATATACCTATAGGTCTGTATATACCACTAATTCTTTATATACCTCTAATTCTTTACATACCTCTAATTCTTTACATACCTCTAATTCTTTATATACCTCTAGTTATTTATATACCTCTAATTCTTTTGTACCTCTAATTCTTTAAATACCTCTAATTCTTTACATACCTCTAATTCTTTATATACCTCTAATTCTTTATATACCTCAAATTCTATATGAACCTCAAATTCTTTATATACCTCTAATTCTTTATATACCTCTATTTCTTTATATACCTCTTATTCTTTATATACCTCTAATTCTTTATATACCTCTTATTCTTTATACACCTCTAATTCTTTATATACCTCTAATTCTTTTATACCTCTAATTCTTTATATACCTCCATTTCTTTATATACCTCTATTTCTTTACATACCTCTAATTCTTTATATACCTCTAATTCTTTATATACCTCTAATTCTTTATATACCTCTATTTCTTTTTATACCTCTATTTCTTTACATACCTCTAATTCTTTATATACCTCTAACTCTAACAACATACAGCTAATAGAAATAGTTGCCATTACATATATCGTAAGATATGAGTGAGGTTCAAATATCTCTAATATCTGCAGGTATACCTGACAGCCCAGACCTGGCTGAAACCTACTATGAACAATTTGATGATTTTGTCGTTGACGATGATGATGATGTCATATTGGGGGGCAAGAAGAGCCGTTCTGTTGATGATGACGATGATGACACCATTGGAGCGCCGAAAGATGATGAAGAAGATTTCATTAACTGCCTGGAGAGAGCTCTTGATAAGAGAAGTGCAGGTCAGAAGATGTTTGATTTAAGATATTAGAGCCTTATGACCCCAAGGTGTTATTGAGTTAGGCTAAACAAGTAAACAGCTATGATTATTTAGACTGCTGTTGTTCATCCCTTGTAGTCGACGAGGACCACTCTCATCTTGTTAGTCCAGTGCTTAGGCAGCGACACGTGTCCTCTGGTAGCTTGTTAGCCTTATTCTTGCATGATAGGTGCGTCTGCATGTCGGACAAGAGATGGATGGTATGCCATCAGGACGGTTTTGAACTTGATCCTTCCTGGTCTGGCCCCTGGACTTGGCAGCCTTTTGTCTGTTTGCTCACAGACTGCTGCGCTGTTCTGTATCATAAAACACCAGGGGGCGTGGTCATACCCAATGTCCAAGGCCTATAGTGCAGTTTTAAGCGTATCCTTGTAGCACTCAAGTGGACCTCCCATCAGTAAGCTTGCCGTAGAAGTGCCTCTTTGGGAGCCGATGATCCGGCGTGCCCACGACATGCCCCGGCCAGCGTAGTTGGCACTGCATGAGGCTTATGTAGATGCTGGGTTGTCCTGCCCTGACTAATATTTCGGTGTCTGGAAATTTTTCCTGCCATTTTATGTTGAGAATTTTTCTTAGGCTTTTTGTGTGAAAGTGGCTTCGCAACCCTGCATGGCGTTGCTATGATAAATTAGGCTAAACAAGTAAGCACAGCTAAGATCAATTAGCTTACTATACTGTAGACACGTCTGCATGCATCAGTAGATAACATATGATCCTTGCTTCCATTAGCGTATGATTCTTGCTTCCACTAATGTATGATTCTTGCTTCCACTAATGTATGATTCTTGCTTCCACTAATGTATGATTCTTGCTTCCACTAATGTATGATTCTTGCTTCCACTAATGTATGATTCTTGCTTCCACTAATGTATGATTCTTGCTTCCACTAATGTATGATTCTTGCTTCCACTAATGTATGATTCTTGCTTCCACTAATGTATGATTCTTGCTTCCACTAATGTATGATTCTTGCTTCCACTAATGTATGATTCTTGCTTCCACTAATGTATGATTCTTGCTTCCACTAATGTATGATTCTTGCTTCCACTAACGTATGATTCTTGCTTCCACCAACATATGATTCTTGCTTCCACTAATGTATGATTCTTGCTTCCACTAATGTATGATTCTTGCTTCCACTAATGTATGATTCTTGCTTCCACTAATGTATGATTCTTGCTTCCACTAATGTATGATTCTTGCTTCCACTAATGTATGATTCTTGCTTCCACTAATGTATGATTCTTGCTTCCACTAATGTATGATTCTTGCTTCCACTAATGTATGATTCTTGCTTCCACTAATGTATGATTCTTGCTTCCACTAATGTATGATTCTTGCTTCCACTAATGTATGATTCTTGCTTCCACTAATGTATGATTCTTGCTTCCACTAACGTATGATTCTTGCTTCCACTAACGTATGATTCTTGCTTCCACTGAACAGAATCAACATTAGTCAGCGACGACACAGTTTCTGGTGCCTTCGGGCCACACGCAAGAGAGACCAAAATAAAAAACATGAGAGGGTGAGTGTATATCAATATCCTTGTGGCATTTTGAAATTTTTTTAAAAACATATATAAAAAAAACATCACTGAATGCTTGAATAATGGGTTATATACATATTTATACATTTATATCTTGAGGTTTCTAGATTAGTTTAATATGTTTGATATTCTGATAGAACTGTTTAAAGATTGAATATGTCCTTGTGTTTTCTTTTAGTGTGTGTTTTTTTCCGCACTAAATTTCAAGGTTTTCCATGATCACCTCGTATTAGGAAAGTTCCAAAACTAACTTTTTCATGCAATTGTTTAATCGATATCGGCTAATGAATTTTGAAGATTTAAATCACAGAATACATTTCTTTGTGTAAAAAGAGATTTCAGCCAAAATTAGTAAACATCTCATTGGAATAGAACTCCACTGGGAACAAGATCCCAAAGGGAAATAATATTCCACGGGGGAGGCTACCAGGACTGTAATCACACCAAGAATTGATCCCAAAATGGATCTCAATGTGACTGGGATCAAATTGGGGAACAGAATGTCAACAGAAATTCATTTGGGAATGGGATCCAACCATTAAAATATGACCCCACGAGTGAACAGATTCCCACCAGAAAGGGATTTAGTGTCAAAATGGGATACCATCAGGGAAAGGGATCCCTTTGGGAAATGAGATTCCATTTGAACACATTTAGGGGAACAGGATCCTACCAAAGTGAAATTGAGTCTAGTTAGAGTAAAAATAACATTTAAGTTCAAATGAAAACACTTGTGACTAGTTTATTAAGAGTAGAGAAATTATATGTACACCTCATATTATAATTAATGTGCGGAAATTGTTCGTCACAGCATGTGTATCAAAGCCCTTGGAGAAGAAGAGTTCACCAAGGCGTACAACTATCTGAAGACAGCCCGCAACTCAAAGAAAGGAAAGGAGAAGTCGGAGAAGGAGATCATGGAAGGCTTGAAGAAATTTGTCAAGAACCCCGGAGACTGCTTCCTGGTGGACCAACTTCTCTTTCTGGAAGAACAAGCCAAGATCAGCTAGTGTTGATGTCACATACTATACGCATTGTGGATCTATCTGTGGTCGTCTGGATGCTGTGTGTAAATTGTTCTGTCCTCTCAAATATCTAGGTCAGTGGCAGGACAACTGTGTTCACTGTGATGACAGCAACAATGATTTCTGTTCTACGAAACTCGTATGACGTTAGGGCGAATGGTAAATAGCAGGACAAAGTGTCAGAGTTTGTGTTGTTGTTGGTTGTATGTGGCCATGTTGTTGGTTGTATGTGGCCATACGTGTTGTTGGTTGTATGTGGCATCGTGTGTTGGTTGTATGTGGTCATACGTGTTGTTGGTTGTAAGTGGCCATACGTGTCCACTTCTTATGTGAGCGTTATCAATATTTTCTTTTCATGGAATGCAAAATAATTTTTTTTAAAGTGGTGCAACACTGGCTTAGGATTCTATTGACAATCTTTCAATCATTATTACTGCAGTTCCACGCAGTAATGTAGTGGTGTAAAAAAGTAAATCTAATTGTATTCAGGCTTATTCTAGACATTCTCAACATTAGCTGCAATATTGCATGGACAGTTTTCAACTTTTTATTCTAATGTTAATACAAAACTGCCAAAGAAAAGTCAGTTTAAAGTCCTAGTCAATTATTGACAGTTTTTTTGAGTTATCTAGAACAGTGCCACTTAAGTATTGGTGCAAAAAAATACAACATTTAACTTTCTCTGCTGAAAGAGAAAAACAGAAAATAAACAGTCCAAAAAAAAAGAAACAGTTGCAGGTACCTTATGATACCCCCCCCCCATCTCTGACACACAATGATTAACTAGAGCTGCTGTCACAAAATGATATGTAAGGAACACTTATCTTAATGATATAATCTTTTTTCTCTTATCAAAGATCTCTATTCAACGAAAAAAAAATTTATCAGGAGAGACTTGTCATTTCAGAATTCAGGCAGCTTTACATTTAATCAACTATTCAACCCAATTTTTTAATTCAGAACAATGAAGAATTAGACTGTTAAATGTTTTCAAGCAGATTTTATAATAATTTTTTGCTGGTTCAACTTTCTCATTTATTGAAATACTTATAATTTGAGGAAATAACTTAGTCATGAAGAATTTTAATGAAAGTGAATGTCTTCAATGTTGCCAAAATTTATGATTACTTTTAAGTCATTTCAGTTTTCATTAACAATAACAAAGTTTTCAGATGTGAATGTATAGTCTAAATAGAAATTATGTTTGGGTTGTAAGTTGATGTGTTTTAAGTTCACATTCCATCTATTATAGGCTTCATAGCTTAAGTAGTAATTTGATTATTTTTATGCTTTTGTGTTAAATATTTTTCTGCTGTGAGGTTGTACCTTTTACTACAGTGATCTTTGTAAAATTTCTGCCGTCCACACATGTGATGTTTATCCATATTTTTATAACCCTGTATTACTTTGTAAATCTATATTTTTATAATATTTTACAACTTTGTTTCATTGTTTTAAAAAAAGATTCATATTTGTGTACTGGGTTTATGTATATATTTTGATTACAAAAATGTTATACTTTTTATTATTTCAGTCCCGTAGGTCAGTGGTCGCCAACCTTTTTAACGCCGCGGACCACTAAAAGTTCGATAATTTTATCGCGGCCCACTAACCTGTATGGGTGGGGGGGGTAGGGTTTGCGGCTGCGTTGATTGTTTATACAGGTATTTAAATTGTTTTGATTTTATAGTTTTATTTTAATTGTACTTGAACATGCCTTCAAAGTAAAATACAGTTACACAAAAAGTTAATTAAACATTATTTATTATTTTAATTTACTAGAATGTGAAATCAATGAGAACCCTGAGTTTGTTTCTCCGCAACGAGACAGTTCAATCTGGGGGTAATGGGAGTGTGCTGCTTATGTCCATTTTATTCCGTTGTTTTGTATTCGTTGCTGTCAATACAGAAAATCCAGCTCCACGCAGATAGGATGTCGGGAATAGCAATAGAGATTTAATTGCTTTGGTGGCAATCTCAGGATATTACTCTATGACTTTAATCCAGAAGACTGGAAGAGTTTTCTCGAACGTAGTTGTAAGGCCACCGTCATTTGCAATCTCGAGCTGTTACACTTCATCATGCACAGTCGTGCTAGATTCACCTGGTTTGTTGACAAATGGGTCACGGATCCATTCCCTACCAGTTCTTGGGTCTCTTGTGGTTGGGAAGATCAAACTCTTTTAAAAGCAAACACGGGTGATCGTGCACGAACTGTGAAAAAGAGAGCTCATGCTTAGTCTCACCTAGAATCCCCGCTAATGTTTGAAACATATACAAAATTCCTTTGTTCACTCGCCGTTCCCACAACTTTAAATGCAGCTACTTTTTCAGCCATCTTTAAAACAGTTGTCATTTTCCCCTGAAGAGACAGATTGATTTCATTGAGCTAGCTGAATATGTCACACAGGTAAGCAAGTTTTGCGACCCATGCCTTGTCACTGAAATATGCTGCCAGCGGTGACTTCTTTTCTGGGAGAAATCTTTGCAATGGTTCTCGTAATTGAAATACTCTGTTTAGCGATTTTCCTTTGGAAAACCATCTTATTTCTGTGTACGAAAGGAGGCATCTGTGCTCTGCGCCCATCTCCTCACAAAGCTGCTCAAACAGGTGCGAGTTAAGGGCGTGTGCCTTGATGTGGTTAATAAATTTAACGACATCAATCAATACACTGTTAATTTCTGGTGACATTTTTGAGCTTGCCAACATTTTCCTGTGAATGATACAATGCATAGATTCACACTCAGGTGCAACCTCCTTAATCCGAGCTGATAAACCAGACAGTCGTCCGGTCATGGCAGCAGCTCCATCTGTGCAGATGCCGACACCACAAGACCATTTTAGGTGTCCTGACATAGAACCATCCAATGACTTGAACAGTTCAGCTCCCGTGGTGTTGGTTGACAAAGATAGAGCACATAACAAATCCTCATGTACAACCTCATGAAAAATATATCTCACATAAACAAGTAATATTGACTTGTTGTCGATGTCTGTAGATTCGTCAACCTGGAGTGCGTACCACGGTGATGAATAAATGCTCTCCAACAATTGTATCTCATTATCTTCGGCTATTTTCTCAATGCACCTAGTTACAGTGGTAGCCGACAATGGCACATGTGCTCTCTTTTTAACAGCAGCCTCTCCTAGAAGTTCACGGCAAATGTCTTTAGCAGAGGGCAAGATTAATTCTTCACCGATAGTGAATGGCTTTTTAGTCTTAGCGATGCGGTTAGCCACCACATATGAACCTCTCATTGCGTTCTCATTTACTGATGTGGTGACCCTGAGAAGTTTCTTTCAGTCCTTCACGTTCCAGTTTTTTTCCTTTCAAAATACTCCATGGGCTTATCTTTTAATCCAGGGTGCTTAGCGTTCAAATGGCGAAGCAGTTTTGAAGGTTTCATCGCCACATTAGAAAGCCGGTCACCGCAAACTATGCAGAGCGGTGTTGGTATGTTGGTGTCAACTACCTCAAAATCGCGCACAACAAAAGAGCGCCTAAATAAAAGCGCCGTGCTAAGAACGCCGACACAGAGCGCAAAGAATGATTGTAGGCGGTTTTCCGCTCTGCGCTATGTGTCATTGACGTCCTTTGGACGTGGTGCCGCCAAAACGGGTAACAAGCTTTTCCATCTTGTGTATGGAAAGACGCACAATCCCTAGAGAAATACACCACAGTAAAAAAAAATGTAAATAATGTAATGTTCTTTTACTTGCGGACCCCCAGGCACATCTCCGCGGACCACTAGTGGTCCGCGGACCCCAGGTTGGGGACCACTGCCGTAGGTGACTTTGCCCTGTCTCATAAAGAATTTTATCAATCATTAATTACTCAAACACACAAATTTAATCAATTGAAAAACTTTCATTTCTTTTGACTAAAGCGAATAAAATAGCTCTCACAGAGAATTAATGCCATAATTAAGTCTTTATTTTATTTTTTGCACTTCATTTGAAGCTAATTCAGTGTAATTAGATTTAACACATTTTTGTCCACTGTCAATAAGAAAACATAATTTTACATTCAATTAGTGACAATGATGTTTATCATTTAATACCCATGTTATACTGCAAAACAGATTGACTCATTTAATTGACAGTATTATGCATTTGATGAAATGTTTGTTCACTTGTCTCACTTACTGCTCTTACCATCTTACTGCTCACTGCTCTTACCATCTTACTGCTCACTACTCTTACCAATGCAGAATTGTATTGATTTTGAGATTTTTTGCATTGTGCTTATATTTGACAATAAATTTGTATTAAATTTCTTGTATGGAAAGTGGTGGATGGAATGTTAAACCCATTAACTGCCGATCATTGTGAGTCTCTGATCAGACTAATTAATTTATCATTAATTTATTTTGACACAGCATGAGCATTTTTTGACTTATCAGGCTGTAACTAGTTTCATAACGTCATAGTATTACTGTTTTCTATTAGTGGATCACAGAAATATTGTCGCTTGTTCATGTTTCCCCCAAAATTGTTGTTTAAATGAAAATTTGTTATTATACAAGGTTTGATAATCACGTGACTGCGGGACCAACGAAGTGTTTATAGCACACTACCTAATAGTGTCAATGTGGAAAACGTGTTTCATTTTTAATAAAAGTGACACCCAGTAGTGTGTTGTGTGCTCAATATATTGCACCCCTCTATTGATTGTTGTCACATGTTCACCAATCAACTTTTCTCCCTCAATGAAACATTCAAATATCTATGTGAGTTCATGAAAATTTGATACAAGTACTTATATCCTCATCCAACTACCATACTTAAATATCTCTTTCTATATGTATTGCAATTAAATCAAGATAATATTTGTATCATGTCAACTAATTGAGAGTGTTATAATGAATTCCAAGTTATTCGCCCATTATATCCATCTGTGACTTCCATACTAATGATAACTTGTACTGTTATTTAATTTCCTTTCTTTAGATCATGCAGTTTTTTTGTTTTTAAAAAAAATCTAATTTGGTTTATAAAAAAAAACTTGATGTATAAAAAATTATGAAGCAAATTTTCTTTTCTTTTTTTTCCTGAGGAATGACTTGAAACACAAGAGTAAAAATCATTAGTTAAAGTTTCACTACAGTTGAAAACAAAATAGAGGAGTCAGCTTAGTTGCCTTATTAAGTGATGTATAATAAAAACCCAGGACAAAAATTAACTATTTCTTGAGTCACTACTCACTTGTCAAGAATATTTTATAACAGAAAAAAAAATGTAAGATATTTAAATTTAAAAAAAAAGAAGATATTCTTTGAGGTATGTCTGCTCTCAAAATATATTATTACCCTCATAAACTAAACCAATATCTGCTTCTTTTCATAATTTAAATGAAATGTAACTAAATTTTGATAATTCATTAATAAAGCTAATATGTAACAATATAAATGATTGTTATGTATTATATTTATTTTAAAAATAAAATGATACATTCAAATGTTAAGAAAGGGAAAGTATTCATTACGAACAATTTTTACATTTGATTTACTCATGTTTTTTTAAAATTACAGTACGTCAACTCACAAGTTCTTAAACTTTTTGCCACGCTGCACCTCAGTAATTATCTCAAACGCTCTCCCCACACCCTTTCCTTTAATTTGAAAACATTGTTCATTCACCATCCAAGATTAAAATGATATAAAATAATAATTTTTTTTAAAATGCAAATAAACCTGTATTTCTGAGACTTCAAAAACCAGCACAGGGTTATGGGACATGAGCCTTAATAGTAACACTGAAACGTGTTCACTGCCCTCTATACAGTCATCACTGCCCTCTATACAGTTATCACTGCCAAACCAGGGAATTTAATATAACAATAAAATATTGCCAGGTTGGAGGACCATGATGTTCCATCTTGTCAAACATTGTAGAGATTGACTTTGGTTGAGACTTACAATCAAAATTTTCACATGATATATCAAAATTTTACAACACTATTCTTAAAAACTAGTGGAAACATCAAATTAATTCAAAACATTTTGACCCATGTTGTTTACTTTCCATTTGTGAAAAGTCAATAAAAATGTCAGTTTTTAACAAATATTTAAACTGGTGTAAAGCACTTAGTAAGAGTTAAATAAACTATCTTAAGTTTTTCTTTTCTTTTTGGCTGGGACTTGTGATGTTTCTTTGGTTGATAACTCATTGACGGATGGGACACTGAAACCGGGAATCTAAGGAAAGAAAAGGAAATTGAACAAAATCATAAACAAGAATCAAAGGTAGTAAAATTTAAAACTAAGAATAGCATTGAGCTTGGTAGAGATACCAATTTTAATGTAAAGAAATTAGATAAAGAATTAAAACTATTCATGTTACTAATATTTGTTGATAAATGTGAAATTCATTTATAACTCATAAATTTTTTTCACCTAATGGTACTTTATTTAATAAGTTTAGATACAAATTAGTGTACAGACAGAGATTTCTAAACCAATACAATGTGTGCCTAATCACAAAGTAAATTTCCAAAAAAAAATAAAAAAATCCCATGTCTGTAACTTAAATGGTTAACCAGTTGTTTCTGAATGGACTGTAGATTATTGTCACTTAGTCTACCTTATTTGAAGTTGGCTGTTCTCTTATGATTTTATTTATTTATATTTGGTGATGTTTTAAATAATTTACTACTAATTATATACAAGTTTGGTAAATGTTATAAACTGACCACTGGTCGAACCAGTTTCAATGAAAGCTTCATGTGTTGAACATTTGACCTGTCAATGCTGAGCTGGACTATAACTGGATCAAAAACATGGATGGTCACATCTCCGGCTGATTGTGTGTTCATCTGACAAAAAATGTAGAATACTTTTGTCATAATTTTACTTATGTACGGATTAATCAGGTTACACATGTTTACATATATTATAGTATATGAAGTTATTACTCTAGTGACAAGGAGGTAAATGTTAATAATATTTCCTTTTTAAAAAAAATTATGAACAGTAATAAAATAAAATCAAAATGAATATAATTACAGGGTCGCACTAGATGTCCTAATAAGCTATTGTTTATTTCCTAATGTAGAAAGGCCATTTTATTTTTGAAAAGACCAGAGACTTACCTCCTCATCATAAACAAATAAACTTGAAGACTTCTGATTGTCATCATTGAGGAACACAGTGCCTTCCAGACCATACTTGGAAATGAGAACTTGTAAGGCATTTTTACGAACAAACAGCACATGACCTTCCTCATCTTGGATTCTGGTTTTGAAAAATAGCTACAAGAGGAGAGAAAATAATAATTTACTGAGTATTAATTATCAAGCTGGAGCCCTCTTAAACTTTAATTTTTAATATTTATTTATTTATTTATTATTATTTTGTTTACATATAGTGCATCCAATGAAAATAACTGAATATCGAGAAGACCAATTGTTACCAATGAAATATTGGCCTACAAATCCATGTTTAAGTCAAGGAATAAAAATTGTATTTGTATGAAACAAATAGCATTTGCATTATACAAATTGTATTTGTATGAAACAAATAGCATTTGCATTATACAAATTGTATTTGTATGAAACAAATAGCATTTGCATGATACAAATTGTATTTGTATGAAACAAATAGCATTTGCATTATACAAATTGTATTTGTATCTTTTGTATCAGGAGAATGTTCACAACACAACTATATATTAAAGAAATAAATTGTAATTAATAGTGGACTTTCTAACTAGTATTTTATAATTCAAATATCTTACGAAGGGTTAAACACTCAGTTTTAAACAAAATTTTATTAATGTGACACGATTCACATGTTGCTTACATGTGTGTGCAGATTAACAGAAGCTCTGCCTGCGTACTGAGCCATCTTGTGTCTGTAGTTCAAATTGTTACACAAAGACTGAGGAAGTTGACAAGATGATAATATAAGCATGTCATCACGCTTCATTTCATTTGTAAATAAATTATTTAAGAAATATTAATTTTATATTCCTGTATAAGTTCAGAAAAAATTCTTTTTAACAACTTATCTTATGTGTCTTATTTACAAAATAAGAAAAACAAATTAAGTTGAATAAAAAAAATTTGTATCAAAATGTAGATTTTCTCAGTGTGTGTAAAAACAAATGCAGTGGTGTAAATATTCTTTTTGTGGAAACATAAACATTGATCTATTTACTGCCTAATATTCCTTTGAACTTACCTGTATTTTAGTTTTGTCCAACAGTTCAGAATATGAAGCATCAGCTCCTATACTGACAGCCAGTAAACGATGAGCTATGATGTCAGAGTATCTGAATACAAGTCAACACCTTTAACACTTGGATCAGGTTATTTTAAAACGAAGCAGAAGAAATAATGTTGGATGTTTTGGTTTTCTTATTTATATCAGAAATTAAACCACTCAAATATCAATATACATAATTCCCGTCGTCTGTATGTATGTATGTGTGGATGTAACAGATATGAAGTCATATAATATTTTTAGGTTATATCGATTTTGTATAAAAATATTAAATGACGTCATTGTTTTTTGCTTATATTTTAATTTTTGAAAAGGGAACGATGTAAAAATAGGATTTGAGGATTTATAATTATTATGAAATACTTTGTGTACATTTCAGCAAGTTTAATATTTCGTATTTATCAAACACTGATAAGTTACTTATGTTAATTATGTATTTTGATTCCCATTGTCTGTATGGATTGTATAAAAATATTATATGACGTCATTGTTTTATGCTTATATTTTAATTTTTGAAAAGGAACGATGTACAAATAGGATTTGAGGATTTATAATTATTATGAAATACTTTGTGTGCATTATTACATACATACATACAGACAACCCATCACTAAATCATTAGTCAGCTAGGGTCAGCTAGTTGAAATATAATTTTGTATCCCATAATTAGGGGTCTACCGATATGCCTTTTTGCCGATACCGATATTACCGATATTTTTTTTGCCGATATGAGTGCCGATATGAGTATTTGTTAGGACAAAAACCAGCGGTCATATTTGATGACGTCATTATTAAATTCATCACTCCTAATTATTTATATTTTATATTAGGGGTCTACCGATAAGCATTTTGGCCGATATTACAGATATTTTTTTCCGATATGAGTGCCGATATGAGTATTTGTTAGGACAAAAATAACAGCGGTCATATTTGAGGACGTCATTCTTAAATTTATCACTCGTAATTATTTATATTTTATAATTAAGGGGTCTACCGATATCCAGTTTTGCCGAAATACCGATTTTTTTCCCGAAACAAAGTTTCCGATGTGTTTACAAGTTCCAGTTCATGACCTACATAGGACTCAACAAAACGAACCGTCCTTTATAAAAATGTACAAGCATATTAGGTACTCCTTTTGAAACTTCAACCTTGACTCATAATTATTAATTCTAACCAATAGTTTAATGGCTTTTGCACACGGCCACCTTTTATGAATGAAACAATGAGAACAAAGTACAATAGTAATAGAGTGAAAATGAGGCTGAAGCTTGAATGGTTGCCAATGACAACAAGTCTTCACACGGTACATTTTATTATTCCATACGAAACGAAATGTTTTAGACATCTGCGATTCTCCGTGCATCTTTGCTATTAGAGCAATTACGTGAACATAATGTTTACATGGTATCCATTTATTAGAGCAATTACGGTATACTTGGCATCGGCACTATTTACACAGTATTTCTGAGTATACGAAAATCGGCCGATACCTAAACAATATCAAAGCACATGGCACACTGCATCGTGGCTGCCCATATTAATACTAGGACTCTTTTGACTATTTCAATACCGGTATCGGGGTCGATATATTAATTTGTCGAGATATTGTAAATCTTATTGATAGTTTTTTTTGTTTCCGTTTTTTGGGGGGTCAAAATGTCACTTATTATGAAATATCGGTGACGTCAATATCGGGACCTTTACATGCTACCGATACTGATATTGCCGATATCCAGATATCGGTGCCGATATATCGGCTGGCCGATATATCGGTAGACCCCTACCCATAATTCATTATATAAATTTTAAAATGCATCTTATCACAATAACAATTTATATGATAATTACCGTGCTATATTTTGGAACTGTGCTTATCTAAATTGTGGCCAGGGGTCAATGTTCCCTTTAAGCTGTGTGGCTTTTCGGCTGCGCAGATACCTTACCGATGCCAGGCATCAGTTTAGAATTGCCTTGCAGCAAATTTTGACAGGAAAACTATAATATCTGTTTTTATGCACACACACACACAAAAATGGATGCGGTGCAAATTTGCACAAAAGTTTTTTTATGTTGCGCATGGACCAATGAACCTTAGAGGGAACATTGCCAGGGGTATGTGGGAACATTGCCAGGGGTATGTGGGAACATTGCCAGGGGTATGTGTGAACATTGCCAGGGGTATGTGGGAACATTGCGCAGGGGTATGTGGGAACATTGCCAGGGGTATGTACTTTATGATCCCTTAGTTTCTTTTAACAATATAAAAGGAACAAATTTTGAAAGTAAAACCCTGGAGCCAAGAGTGGACCCGAGTCCATCACACTAACCAAATTTGAGAAGCACTGCTTGAAACAACATATACTAATGGATTATCTTCTGACCTTCTGATGGGCGAGGTGAAGTGAGTGTATATAGGAGTGGCCAGACCATAATGCAGGTAGTCTGCAGGCTGCAGCATGCCACTGCAGAAGTAAACAGCCTGCATCATACACCGGGTGGTCACGATGCGCAGCATTGTGTTAAAATATGGATTCTCCGGCACGACGGCCCGGTCCAGACTGTCGGCCAGGCCTTTGCCAGACGTGACGTCGATCTTAAAACCCTGATGATATGAAAATCAACATAAGTAAAACAGAAAAATGTTTGTCATTGCTGGACAAAAAATTAATTTGACAAATTCTGTTTAAACAAAAATGCACGTATAAGAGAACAGCCAAAAAATATGTCAAACAAATGATAAATCGGACGAGATATTTACTATAAAACCTACTTTCATATGTATTAAAAAATCATTGATGTGAAATTGAAATATAAAAATGAATGTTTTCATGAATAGATTACAACCTTTGATGCAGCAGCTTTTATCAAGGGATCAAAATTAGAGGCGGGTGGGGGAGGGTGACGACGTAGGAGAGCATTGTCTGGAAACTCCTTCAGAATCTTTTCAGCGACTGCTATGTTTGCCAGCAACATGAACTCTTCAACCATGGAGTTAGTGTCTCTGAAAGGATAAATTATCAAATCGTTTTAGTGATAGCAGCAGGCCAGAAGCATGATAAACATTTTTATTGATAAGATTTGATTTATGCATCAGGAATTTTCCAACAAAAAAAAAGTATTACCGTCCTAGTTGAGGTTAAAAACCATTCATTAAAAAGGAATGTACTGATTTACAAACATGTACTGTACTGTAGAGTTATCTCACCTGAGAACCTTGGTTTGTACATCAATAGGGTCATTGGTTTCACTGTCCACATGAAATCTCACTTCTGTGGAGGCCAGGCTTAGAGCTCTGAGATAGACAAGATTGGTAACAAGTGCTGATCAAAGTGTGCATTTAAAAAGCTACTGCCCAAATGAAAATACATGTAACCAGCCATTTCAAACATGAAAAGCTCTGTTGCTATAAAATAAACTGACCCATTGTCCAGCCTCTTCTTCTTGAGAATCTTGGCAAGCGTGTTGAGCCCCCTCAGGCTCAGAGTTAAACTGTCATTGGAATTGGGGTCATCAATTTTCATCTGTGCCTCTGCGTATGTTAAAGATGCCTGTGTGAAGAGAGGAGATAGCATCAACTAAAGTACATCACACGGTGGTTTGGGCCACGGAGTGTTGAAATACTGTGTTTAAGCATGAGTTGCTAAAATATTTATAGGCTTAGGACCAGAGTCAAAAGAAAGTTCAGTTATGATTATGAATACTCATGGCGTACTTTAGAGTCTATGATGCTCTTTGTGAAGTCTGTACTAATGATGTCAGCCGCTGGCGATATCTCCCACAACACAGAGAAGGCAAACCTGGAGGAAAATATCAGTTTTGATAAAACATTTAAAAAAATTTCCTGCTACAAATTATGGTTTCTGACGTTGTTAAATCTAATTTATCATTAAGAAACACAACACAATAGTTGCTTGAAGATTTATTCCCTTTCGGTGAAAAGATAATTTTAAATTTAAAATATATTTCAATTATTTTTTGTGTTACATTTCACAAGAATCTTAGAGGGAAAGGCATAAAACCAGGATCTAGCTATCAAACATATAGTGATCTATCCATTTTGCCCATTTTGTCAACTTACCTGTTGACTCCACTTCGGAGAGAACAAAGATTGGAGCTGAGTAAATCTGGAACCATGTCGATTCTCTGTAAGATAAGGTTGCAAATCAGACTGGTAGTTTTATATCTAAATACTGGCAGTTTTATATCTAAATACTGGCAGTTTTATATCTAAATGGCTAATTAACTACAACACAACTATGTTATGGAAAATACAATCTCTTATGGGCACAAAAGATTTTGCTATTTTATGTAAAGTTGATTGCTAAAATATTTCATCTGGAAGTGGACAGTTATTCCCCTTGAATAATTTTACTCTATATAGAAACTGTACAGAAACTGACAAAATACCTTATCTGTGAGGTAGACCGTAGTCCCCCTGTTAGCTGCCTCCTGGTCAAGGGCATTGCCTGGCCGAATGAAGTGGGACACATCGGCTATATGGACACCAACCTGAAGAAAAAACATGTTTGAATAATTAAATATTTTAAAAATCTTTTTTTGAAAAGGACACGCTTTTAACATAATCACTACTTTTAGTTATGTCTCATATATAAGGGATTTATAGTCAAAAACTTTGTTTTTACAGCTATTTTTTAAATCTTATAATAAAAACTCTTTAAAATTCACGTCTGAAGCCCACACATCTTTTTTACCACTATTTTTTTATACTAAACACCTCATAAGCGCCCGCCCAACGTTTTATACCACGGTGTTGTGTTCACGTGGTGAACTCATGGATGTCAACAAAGCAGACGGGTACCGATGCTTATATATAGACTATAGATAAACTAAAAATGCAATAATTTCAATACGGTACATTCGATCGATCTGAAATTTTGATACAATGCATTGTCATCCAAGATCTATCCGTGGTAAATTTTTTTTAGATCTCTAGGACCATCAGAAGTGGTATAATTTTACGTTTCAAGTTTTGAAGGAAGGATGGATGGATGGATACAACATACAAACATTGTGACTTAAATAAAAACGTGTAAAAATCCTTTCAGTTTTGAAATTGTTCAGTAACAGAACTGCTCTCTTTCCAAAAAAAAATATAAAAAATTATAAATGAGTCCTATTTTAAGTGTGTAATGCTGCACAAGAAAAAAAAGGATTATTTTATAAGTTAAGCCTTAAGTTAGCACCATCTCAGCTGAGGGAATTTTCCTGCAGGCGATGCAGTCAATAAAAGATCACCGTTTTGTATTCTGACCTCAAAGTTTCCATTTTTTAGTGGCCGACAATGAAGGGCATCATCAATATCTGTACAACCAGGTGGGTCAACGCTGCAAATATCGAGGTGACGGAGATCTCGTCGTCTTTTCAAATCCTGTGAGACACCACAGAAGATCATCACTCATAAGTAACACATTTATAAACCAGTAACCACCTCTGGACACTTTATTTTCTCTATAATTTCTAAATGTAACATTAACATACAGTTTCATTGTGCCTCATCATGCGCACATAAAAATTTTGAGAATCATATGAATTATAAGATCTATAATAAACATAGTCATCTTTCTTTCTTGTTATTAAAATAAACTGAATTTTCAACCATTAAGAAAATGTTTTGCAATGTTGAGTAAACAATAATAAAAATTTTCTCATTGAAATAGTCATTGAATTGGCCTTATATAAAAAAGGGGTATATCTAAACAAAGTCTGTAAGACAGGTTGTACTGAACTGACAAACACTGACATCTGTTATTGTCATATCTAAACCAAGTCTGTAAGACAGGTTGTACTGAACTGACAAACACTGACATCTGTTATTGTCATATCTAAACCAAGTCTGTAAGACAGGTTGTACTGAACTGACAAACACTGACTTCTGCTGTGATTGTCATATCTAAACCAAGTCTGTAAGACAGGTTGTACTGAACTGACAAACACTGACATCTTCTGTGATTGTCCAGGGCATTTTGGGTAGAAAGCTGAGAACAGCCTCGGAGAAGTTCGAGTGTGGGACGTCGTGCTCCAGCAACAAGACCTCGTTCTCCGTGTCCTTGTCTCCCACACCACCCAGGCACCTCACAAAGTGGCCCTGTTGTCATCAAGAATAGGAAAACATGGCAATAGTTAACATTAAAAATTCAGGTACATTTTATCATCTTAAAAAATTTAACCAAGAAGCAGTTAAAGTTAATAAAAAAAGAATATTAAAAAAAAATAAACTTTCTTATCTGATTGGATAAGGTAATAAAAAACTTTAAAAAAAACAAAAAACTTATCCGAAACAATTAAATCCTTTAAAATTTAATTGCACCACTTAATGCTAAGATCAGGCATTTTTCATTTAATCTCTGATGTCAGACAACTTTGTTTACCAGTGGGTATCTGGAGTTGCGTGGCCAGCTGTCTATAGCAACAATAATTCTCTTGGAGGCCAAGGTCTCTGCCTGTCGAGTATCTATACGAATCTTTGGAATCCTTTTCTCAGCAGGCACAAACAGGTGACGAGTTCTCTGTAGAAAGCGTCAATAAATATAATAACAACCAGAGCTTCTTTGGTGCATCCGCTGTGTTAAACCTTCATAAACAGGTACAGGTTCATGCACACCTTGACTAAACAGAACAAGAAATAAAATGCTAGCGTTGTTTGCTAGCTTTGTTTTCTTTTTGAGAATCTTTTTTCTACAAAAAACAAAACAAAAAAACCACACTAAAATATATATCCACTTTTGTGTGATAATGAAATCTGAGTGAGCTTAAAATGTTATTTAATGTGTAAGTCATGCTGCCTAGAACCGATTCAAAAACAAAACTATTCAGGAGCATTGTAAGCTGACCTCCTTCAATATAGATGGCTGCAAAATGCCACAGTATTGTCTCCAGTTCCTCTTAATGATGCCAACTACTCTGCCTGTTGGTTGCCTCAACTCCTTGGGTACTTTGTTCTTTATCAGAGACTCCTGATGGGAAGTAAGAAGTTATCAATATCAGCCTTTTGATTATATGCATGTTTGTCATATCATCTGACCACATAGCAATATGTGTATCATTTTAATACATGTGCATTCAGTGTAGAAGAGATGTCAGTTTAAGAAATTAGAGCACTGGTGTTATTTGTCGTAAATGTATTTAGGAATCTTAAACTTCAATGAAATATTCATAGACTCCCTGTTCTTTCTATAACAGAATAAAATACATGAAAAGAGTAAATTTTTGCAAATGGTGAATATCTATAAAAAGATAATAAAATGGACTAACATTGTCTAGCAAAGCTCTGTTCTCCTCATCTTCATCATCCTTGCCATTGTCTTCTGTCAGCACCAGTGAAGACGGGCAACTCCACTCTGACTCAGGGAGCATCTCAATAGCAACAATATCGTCATTAACTGCCCTGTTGAGACTGTGGAGGCCTTGGATAAACACCTATAATCAAATAAATAACTGATCATGTTCATTAAAGATTATGTGAAATTTTTTGGGTGTGTACGTTTGTTGTGCATACAATTTACATGGCCTGATAGACAATGGAATAGTTTGGACCACCAAAACCAGACAGGACAAAAAAAAACTTACCATATGATCTCTGTCCTTCACGCTGACATTGGCTTCCAAGTAGTTTTCTCGACTGATGAGTAATGTCCCCTGCAAGTACTTTCCTGTCCGTATCCCTTTCTGTATTTCAATGAGGCCCAAGTGCTCAGCAAACAAAACTTTATTGGTGCCATCGAGAGTCTGTCAACAAATACACAGACGTAAACATATAATAATATTTGCAAGAGCTCAGTTTAAAGTGTCGAGTTTCTTTAAAAATAATTGACGTTTCATTTGCAAAATATTTTGTTAGTGATCATGTTATAGACTTATAAATAGTGTTTCAGGTGGACTTACAGATTGGTTGAGTGGGTTGGCCAGTAGGTCACTCAGAGAAAGGTTGGAGAGTGACCTCACGTAGTCATGAACTGTCATAGACATAAATAAAAAAAATAATATTTTAAGACAAATTAGGCTATTTGGAAACTAATATTTTAAGACAAATTTTGCAATTTTGAAACTAATTTTTTAAGACAAATTTTGACATTTTGAAACTAATATTTTAAGACAAATTTGGCTATTTTGAAATAACATGGCCTAAAAGATAGTTCAGATTTTTAGAAATCAACATTGCATAATTTTCTTGCATGCATACTTACAAAATTTATCACAGTTAACACCTACTAGTATAAGCAATTAAGTCCTCAGCCAGAGCCTTCTTTCTGTTGTCAGTATCATTGCTCAGCAGCACAACTTGGACTCCGCTTTTGCTCAAGTGCTTAGCGTACCAAGCTACAGCTTGACGGATGGCTCGGTCATTGCGGTCATTGGCACTCTCACCGGGCTTGCGTTCTACATACGTGTGCCTGGGACAAGCAGGGACAAAGATGAAGATTATTTAACATTATCTAACAAAGCAAATGTTTGCAGTTGTATTCTAAATCTGACACTACTAGTGGTCCAGATAAAAAACTACTTACTTCTTTAATTAAGAGAAAAACAAAGAAAATGCTGATAAAAAGACTTACATATTAAACTCATTACAATAGGTGTAGAAATGCTTTTGGGAATTTCCAAGTATATCTTTAACTCTTTTGTAAACTGGGGCACTTCTGTGTCTTATCTGGAAATAGCACATAAATAATTTTGAATAAATGAATAGATGCATCCAAAATATTTATTGTTCCCATCTCCCTTCTTTTCGTTTCTGAGTTAAAAAAAAATATTTCCTTAATTATTTCTTTTTCAATTGCTAGCATGTAATATATAATGTAAATTTAATTTAAATACTTGCAGTGTGTATTAGTCTATTAATAAAGATTTAATTTATGGTTTTGATCACACAATTCGATTGTGTATCTTATATTTTGATTCTGTCTATATGCTGCGTAAATAATACAAAATAAATTTAATATTTGTTTATGTACCTCATCCAGGACGGTCTGGAGAATTATGACATTTTTCACAGAGGGATCCTCTAGGATGTCAATCTGAAAAAAAAATCCTTCAAATTACCTGATATATCAAGTGTTCAGGTCCAAATGTCCCGATTTTAATGACAGTTAGCCAAAAACTAATTTTCCTTAACTGACCTTCATTGTCTGGCTGCAAACCCAAATTTTTTTCAAATACTGACTTATAGAAAAAACAACATTCATCATTTGATATTTGATAAAGCTATTTATAACTGGTCAATACATATCCCTCAATCCAAACTGGAAATAATTGTTCAATTCTGGGATTAATGCTCAGAATCAATTCAGTAGCAAGTTTTTAATATTTTTGTTTGGTTCAGTGTACATTTATAAAACATAAATATAAACATTCTTTATATATTATTTATAATTGGAGTTACCTGATGGAGAACAACATTTGTGTCAGGAACAAGGTAATGAGGCTCCGGCACCAACTTGCTGTCACTAATTGGAAGCTCTTCTAATGGTTCTCTGTCCATTGGATCGCAGTCTTCAGTGCAGGCAAGTGAGCCACAACTAATGTCATCTCTCAAGTAATGCTCTCTAACAATCTTCATCACCCCGCCTAGCCTGGTCTTTTTTATGAAAACCTTACTGGTCAGCATTCTTTACAGTCTACAGGCTTTTCAAAATATATATTTTTGAAATATATAGATAAGCACGTCTGAGGATAAAACTTTTTTTAATAAATATAAACAGTTTTACTACATTAATTTTCAAATATAGGCCTAAACTTGTAAAATGTGAAAATTTTGATTTCTTTTACTTAGTTGGTTATACATTTAAATTGTATAGTCTTATCTTATCTATTACAGACGCTTCTTCTATATAGAAGATTATTGCGTCCTGCATTCTGATAAGAATGTATTGGCAAGTGACGCTGCATTCACAGGCCACAGCTATGAGGGACCATGCTATTCCAAGCCACCTTTGTTTCTGCATGGTCTGAAAAGGGAACTGACTTTACTACAGTAATAAGATTTCAAAGGGCAATAGTGTTAGCTAATAATAATAGGCCTACTGGTAAAAAACAAAGTTACTAATGCACTCGTCTGTGTTTACATTTTTATGGTAAAAGCAAAGTGAGGTGAATTTTTGGGAATTAAATATTGTATTCATACGACTGTAAAGGCAAAGGGAATAAACATAATAATTTTTAACCAATAAATGTAATTTGGTTTGTGGTTTTAGGTTTAGGCCAGGGTATGGGTAAAGAGACTTAGGTTTAGTTGTCTACTATTTTAACATTAAAATATAAAAAAAAAGATGGCAGCAACAAATTATTTAAATTATCAAAATTGTCTGCTGCTACGACTAGTCGTAGCAGAAGTTTCCTGGCTAGTGTTACGACTAGTTGTAAAAATATGGTATGTGCTTACGGTTACGACTAAAGCTGTATTTTAATTATGCTAATACTAATACTATTTTTTTAATTCGCGAGTTGATCGGCATCACGCGCAAGAGAAGTAAACACGACGTTACCAACGGACGATGCGTGCGTTTTTAAAACTAAGGAAAAATACCTTGTTAACTTTAACAAACAGTTTAACTGGTCCTCTTATTTAGAACGGTTAATCACGAGTCCTCTAAAAAAAAATTTGACTATAAACCATCACTGTTTATTTAATTGTTTGGAAGATTTTTAAAAAAAAATATACTGAATTGAAGGCATTGAGAAAAAGCTGAACGCAAGCGGGGGAAGAGGGCTTTGATGTCATTATCAGACGACGCAAGGCAAAAATTTGATGCATCCTCTCGTTGGTTCTCAAAATGTAAGGAAAATATGGACCGGTATTTTTTAGAACGGTTAGACAGTTCTCAAAAACAAAGCGGTCTTAACAACCTTAGTTCAAGGTGATGCCGGCGAATTTGTTTTTTTAATATTATTTATATTTTTTTATATAAAATTAAAATATTTTGTTTAACCATAATTAGGGTGTTGGCAAACCTGGTGATTGTAATTTTTGTACTGCTTATAAGTTATTCTGTAAAGCGGATATGTTGATTAACTATATTTAAATAAATTGAGATTTTAGAATAACTGTATTTATCCGCGTATAACACGCACCTTCATTTTAAGAGGGAAATTGCAGGAAAAAATAATAATTTTCAAATAAAGAACTTTTAAGCAAAATAAGGGTAGCTCAGAACTTTTTAAAATTAATATTATTACCGTTGCCTACTGATTGCCGTTACTCACACTCCACACGCTGCTACTGATCCACTCGCTGCTGTGCGGTATGTACATTATATCGGCTGTGTTTATGGTGTATACGGTACTTGTTAATACTGTAAAAACATCGCTTCTTAACATTATATCGGCGTATAACATGCATACATCATTTGCCCCCTATTTTCAGGGGGAAAAAGTGTGTTATACGCCGATAAATACGGTAATACACACATAAATAAGCCCAGATCTATTAATATCGTATTATATATGCGTATAAAATATTAAGAAGAGTTTGTTAAGATATTAGGCTATAACTATAGTTATAGTACAAGGGGCTTAAAAAATTCACCAAAAAAAAAGATAACTTGACTTGTGTTCAAAATAAAAAGATGAAATTGGTGTTTATAGAAAGCTTAGAGCTAGCCCTTTAAATTTTAAAATGATATATAAATATGTTTTAGAATAATATGACAATATTTAAATATCTTGTCAAAGTACCTATTATATATATTATATAGTTAATATAGCGACTTAGTTTTTTCGAAGTGTCTACTGCTAAGACTAGTTGTAGCACTAGCAACATCCCAGTTTCATGGCTCGTAACGCTAGCAACATCCTATAATTTATAATTAAAAAACTGTCAGTGAATCAGTATGAGTGCAGCAGTGCAGTGACTGTACTGTGCACACTTACTCTGTTACTAAATATTCAGTGTTACTCCGAGTCTGACACACAGTGAGTTCAGTGACACACCAGTCGTAGCAGCAGTGTCCTGGCTCGTAACACAACATCCTAGTCCTGTAATTAAAAAAACTGTCAAGGAATCGGTGTGAGTGCAGTGACTGTACTGTGCACACTTAGTCTGTTACTAAGAATTCAGTGTTACTCCGAGTCTGACACACAGTGAGTTCAGTGACGCAGTAGGCCCAGTGATCACTGAGTGAACTCAACCGTACTCAACGTTTACAAGTACAGTTTCAGTTATGAGTTAATTTTTAATTAGCAGAGTCAGACTCACTTCAGTCAATAGACTCAGTAGTCTATCTCAGTTAGCCAACCCAATCAATGCCACTACATATTAGCCTTTGTTCTTTTTCAAATAAATTTTGAATAATTATTGCAGTACTGTTCATTTAGACTTTAATAGAGAAGCACCATGTGCTATTGTAAACATAGAGGTAATAAGAGTTACGGAGTGTATCCGTGATCTGTAAACACAAGTAAAGGTTTCCATTGCAATGCATCAACTGTAAACATAAGACGCAAAGCATTTTGTACGTCCACTCATACAATGCTGCTTAAATCAAGCTCTAGTCCTCTTCTTTAAAAAATAAATTTTATAAAAAAATATTATTTTAAAATTAATCGCTAAGAAAAAAAACATCAACATCATTTACATTTATTGCCAATAAGTCTCAGACTCTGGTTGAATTCTGAAGACCAACATGATGAGCAGAGCCTAAGCCTAAACCATCATGGAATATATCCATATTTCAGATCATTGAACCCTAAAAATAATCAAGCCAAAAGTGCACAATGATGTTATGAAATTGCCCCAGCACTGACAATCTTTATTTAATAGGAAAAAAATATTTTAAAAAAGCAACAAAACATTCAGAAAAATCTTATCTTATCTTATCAAAACTTTGATTGTAGTTTCTCAAAATATATTTTTTTAAATTATAAAATTATTTTAAAAGTATAAAGCTCCATTAAAAGTGACTGTCAAGAATTTAAAGAAAAACTTGTATTGTAGCCCAAGGTGAGAAACATTCGATCTCAGGTGTCAAGGGTCAGGTATTTATTCATATTCATATATCATATTCATATTTCACACTAATTTAATTGTTTCCGTTTGTAAAGACTTTTTTTTATACTTAACAAATTTTTATTATTCAATCTTTAAAGATAATTTTAAAGCATTACCAGAGGAAAAATTGATTCAAGAATAGTTATTTCTTATGAAATATTTTTAAAGTAAAAGAAAATGGATTATAAATTTCGAATTAAATAGATTATAAATTATAAAAGTAATTCATTTTTGTAGATGTTAATATTGTTACGTTTCGGTAATAAGTCGGACCTATTTGTACCGTTCAGTTGTCAGAAGTTATAGGTTTTTAACTTCAGCAGTGGACGTGTAATACCGTTTTGATTTATTACATATTTAAACAAAAAATGGTATGTACGCCACATGAAAATATTACCATCAAGGCATGGCTTACTTATGTTGTTAAACTATATTTAGATGCTGCTTATCTACGTCATTTATCAGATTAAGTGTCTCAAGACACTATATAATATTATAATAATTAATTAATTAATAATATATTATAATATATAGGATGTTGCTAGCGTTACGACATGTCGTAACGCTAGCCAGGAAACTAGTGCTACGACATGTTGTAGCAGCAGGCGATTCGGCGGGATGTTGATAGCGTTACGATATGTCGTAACGCTAGCTAGGAAACTGCTGCTACGACATGTCGTAGCAGAAGTTTCCTGGCTAGTGCTACGACTAGTCTCAGCAGTAGAGTAGACACTTCGAAAAAACTAAGTCGCTATATACAAAAATAACAAGCACATTCATTGTGGTTTATTTTTTAAAAAATATTCGAATTTGCCACCATCTGGGTTTGAACTAAAGTTTTTAAGTCCGCTCGTTTCTGAGAACCGCTTAACAGTTCAAAAGAAAAATACCGGTTAACCACCGGTCCGTATTTCCTTTTATTTTGAGAACCAGCGAAAGGTGCATGAAGATTGAAGTTTTCGCCTCGCGTCGTCTGATAATGACATCAAAACATGCTTCCCCCGCTTGCGTTCGCGATACCTTCAACTTCAATTCAGAGAATTAAAAAAAACAACAACTTCCAAACAATTAAGTAAACAGTGATGGTTTATTGTCAATTTTTTTTTGAGGACATGTGATTAACCGTTCGAAATAAGAGGACCGTTTAAACCGTTAGTAATAGTTAGCGAGGTATTTTTCCTTAGTTACGACTAGTCGTAACACTTGCTACCACTAGTCTTAGTCACTTAGTATGTACTCTTAGAATCTTAGAAATTAATAATTAACACTTCGATTACAGTACTTCGAAAAAACTGAGTCGCTTAATTTCTATAATATTTTAACTTTAACAAACTCTTCATAATATTTTATAATATTAATGAAATTCTAAAACCTAAATAGATTTAATCAACGGATTCAACGTATCCGCTTTTCAGAATAAGTAGTTATTAAATCAAAATTACCAGCACACTCATTGTGGTTTAAAAAATTTTTTTTTGCCGAGAGCGAGATTAGAACCCTCGTATCAGTTGTAACTGAAAAGTATTGTCATTCACTATCACATCAGCTAGCGAAGCTCATGTCAGGTGGAGATTTTTAAAAATAATAATTGTTTGTCAAAAAATAACACCAATCAAGTTTTTTCTAACCTTTAAATTTCATTAATCATGAAATTTAATTATGAGAACTAATGTTTAGTATTAAAGTATTAGTATTAGCATAATTAAAATACAGCATATTTTTTACGACTAGTCGTAGCAGCAGACAACTCGACGGGATGTTGCTTGTGTTACGACATGTCGTAGCACTAGCAACAGCCCGTCTAGTTGTCTGCCGTTACTTTGTCATAGCAGCAGACACTTCGTAATATATAATATTATGAATATAATATATTATATTTAATTATATAAACTAAACTAAATTAAACTATAATCAGTATAGTATAATCCAAGCCATAATAATAAGACTTAAGACTCATAACTCATAAGTAAGTACAGACAGTACAGTGTACAGTCAGTAAGTTAATTTCAGTAATATTTTCCTTCCTCAGGATTACTCAAAATTTATGGATGATAATTTTGATGCTAAGGAATGGGTCAATGCAGCATTTCGCAACCAGAAAGATTCTGGGGTTTCCAAAGATGTAGGTACATTTATAATTAAAAATAAAAAAATTTCAATTCAATATTTTTATACTGAATTTCTTAGAATATGATTATTTGTTTCTTTGGTTTACAGTACCGAAAGCGCGTACATTAAAATTTGTTGTTGAAAACAAAATTTGTAAAACAATTTATTAAAACTTTCACAAAATAAATACAATGATTAAATAAGGTAAGTGCAGATGTTAAATACTATTTTATAGGTTCTGGTACAGCAGTCGAATCTTGTAGAATGTAGACAAGGACCTTGATGATCTACAATAACAACACTGATATTCAATGTACATGCAGAAATCACCTATGACCCACTCGTAAGCCGACCCCCCAACATTTCCCCCTAGATTTTGTCCAAAAAAATTCGGCTTTCGAACGAGTACCGTATTTATCGGCATATAACACGCACTTTTCCCCCCTGAAAATAGGGTGCAAATGATGTATGTGTGTTATACGCCGATATAATGTTAAGAAGCCATGTTCTTACAGAATTAACAAGTACCGTATATACTATATACACCGCCAATAACACATCATCAATCATAGGTTGTGTGTATGTGAAGCTGACGTTTGGGAAATGCCTCACTACTCATGATTGGCTTTGTGCAGAATGTAAATTTACACACCCCTGATACTACCTTACTTTTTATAAAATTTAAACTTAGGTACCCTTATTTTGCTTCAAAGATCTTTATTTGAAATTTATTTATTTTTTCCTGAAATTTCCCTCTTAAAATGAAGTTGTGTGTTATACGCCTGTGCGTGTTATACGCCGATAAATACGGTATATACGGTAATCAAAGGCACAGGGGTTGAGTGGCATGCATGCTCTGCTGCTGTACCAAGAGTTTTGGGTTCAAATCTCTGAAGGCAAGGGTTTGTTCCAGTGACTAAGGGTGTCCCTGAGTCCACCCAGCTCCGAATGGGTACCTGAGACTAGTTAGGGAAACAAAGGCAGCTGGACATTGTGCCGCCCAAGCTCTTAGCCCAGGCCTGTAAATGCTGCATCATTTGCCAACAGGCCAGCACAGTCTGTTCATTCTTATAAGAGCGTAGGATACATGAATCTTCTGCACAGAAAGAACGTCTGTAATTTTTAAATAAATTACAAACAAATCTCTACCAATAAAATATCATGAAGACAGCCGTATAACTTTTTGTGTTTTACATTAAAATAATTAGTTTATCCATTGTCTTTCAGCAATATGCAACAACAATGGTAATGAAGCTGCAAGTTTTTATTCAGGTTAGTTATTGGCAATTTTCTATAATTGTTGTAATTGTTAATTTGTAATGGAAAGATACAACTTGGTAAATTAAAGTAAAATAAACCTACTAAACTAATCTTAAATATAATTGCTATTGAATATACAAGAATATAACAGTACATGTACATGTATATATGCTATTTCCATGTTTTTTACAGGAGGTAAATAATATTTTAGAAGAAGCAAGTCAACAGGCTTTACAGAATCTGCCAAGGTAAATTTATATCATCCACTAATTGTAATTAAAATATATAGAAAAATCACTAAGAAGATAGTAAATTGAAAGTATATTATTTCATTTGAGTCTTTGACTTAACTTATACTTATGCCTTTGATATAATTCATACATCATTTGAAATTATTCTTTAGTTGCTTTATAAAGTAAGGCAAAATGGATATGATATACTTTTATTCATTTTACCAATATGTTAAAATTTCAAAATTGATAAGTACCTCACAAATAATTTTAAGTTTTGGTTTTCCACGATAATGAAGAGTTGTCAGGGAATTAGATGCTGTCAAACAAGAAGCAGCATTACTACAGGATCAGATGAGGGTCGTCAAACAAGATATTCAAAAGGTGAAGTAATCATTTGACACGACCGTTCTTTTTTTTGTGTTATACACCAGGTGTGGTGATTACCTTATGTAGTGTATTCTTTGTGAGTGGGAAGTGTCCTGTAATTTATTATATTTTATTATAGTGAAAACACATTTTTTAATGTATTACTAATAAAAAATCAATTATTAAATAGATAATAAATATTCTTTCCAGGTGGAACAAGACACATCTCAGTCCATGCAAGTGCTGTTAAATCTGGACAGGGTAAAATCACGTATGAAAACTACTGCAGATGCTCTGAAGGTGATTTTTAAAATATGTGTCTATTTTCATTGATCTCTGTTTGTTAAATCTATGAATGCAACAGGGAGCCACATTTTATGTAATCAGCCTCATGCTTCTAATTTGTGCAGGAGGCAGACAACTGGACCACTCTGAGTGCTGACATGGATGAAGTTTTTCAGTCTCAGAACATTGACGATGTGAGTAACCTCCTCTTATCACAGCTAACATGAGAAATGAGGATATTATTGACAGCTAATCGGCAAATCCTTAGTATGGTTCACGGGATGGGTATATTATAAGCCAATCCAATACATGACTAAAACTAAACACATATTCTGAAGGCCTGAGACTAGTCTCTTAAGGCCTTGGCTATTACCTGGGCAACCTGCTCCATCTGCTGAGCAGTGCCAGACAACATTGTCTTAACGTGGGACTCTTTTGCCTCCCTAACCTCCCCGGCTATGTCTAGCGCGGGACACGGCGTCAACAGGTGAAGGACTGTCTCAGAGGCTAGGTTACAATGAGGGCAGTTCGAGTCCCTGTTGAGGTCTAGCCTGTGGAAGTACGAGTTGGTTGGGCAGTGCTCTGTTTGCATTTGAGTCACTAAACTCTGGTGTTTGCGACTCAAGCTCCACCACTGGTCTGATCGACTTGGCTTGGGTATGTTAGGGAAAACCCCCCTGGCAGTCGTATTGTCAGCCCATTCCTGGTACCACTTGGTAGCCAGGTCTTTGCCCCGAGATAAGTAACTGGGACGTCTGGTTGGGGCTGGGCCGCTCCTGCTTGTGCCAGGGAGTCTGCAATACATGACTAGCTGATTAGACTAACTAATGGAAAATATTTTTCAATAACCGCCACAGTGTTCTTGCCTAATTATAGAATGCCTTATAAATTTATTTTTTTTATACACAGATTACTTCCAAGCTATGTGGAATGCAACAGAGTCTTGTGAGTAGATATTTTACAGTCATTTGTCTATGAACAAAATAGACATAGTCTTAAAACTTAAAAAAGTTATTTCTTTTTAAAAGTATGTATAGAGACATTTGTTTAATTAAAGATGTACACATGTATTTAAGCTGATGTTAGTGGATACTCCAGACTATGTAGACAAGTGTCAGCATCTAGAGAATCTAAAGAACAGGTTGGAGACTTTGCTCAGTACACAGCTCATTTCTGCCTTCAACTCTCAGTCTTTAGGTAAGTTCATTTTAAAGAGTTGTTTGAATTATTGTTTGCCCCTGGTCTAATGATATTTGGTAGAAGTAGCTCAATCAGACAAAGTTTCAATAATACAAACACAAAAATTTATATTAAAAAGAAATTTAGTAATGTCATGCTAATTTCAAGGGCAATAAAAATGAAGAACTGAAAAATAATAATCTGACATGGCTTATGCCATTAACTTAACTTTTGGGGGCGATTGCATACAGATTTTATTGCAAGATAAATACATTTCTCAATTTATTACTTCCTGGAAAGATATTTATCTTGAAATATTCCAGTTAGTTCCATCAATTTAACTAGAAAAAATACATCATGACATCTGTTGTTTACAGTGATGTTGGCTATAATGTTCATCATTCAACTTTAATGTGATACTTTTTATTATGATAAAAATAATTTTCATATGCATCAAATTTTAAATGTAATTGATTAATGATTTTGTTTTTAAAAAAAGGTTCATAATATAAATAATGATGATGATAATAATAATAATGTTGTAGTTTACTTGTTAAATTTAGAAACAAAATACTCTATTGTTGTCTTGCTATTTATTTAAAAAAATTTGATTAAATTTTGATTTAATCTTCATGAAATGATTGATTACATTATAATTGTCTGCCCACAGAACAAACTCAGAGATTTGTAAGGGTATTTGAAAGTATTGAGAGATGTTTGATTACATTGTAATTGTCTGCCCACAGAACAAACTCAGAGATTTGTAAGGGTATTTGAAAGTATTGAGAGATGTTTGATTACATTGTAATTGTCTGCCTACAGAACAAACTCAGAGATTTGTAAGTGTATGAAAGTATTGAGAGATGTTTGATTACATTGTAATTGTCTGCCTACAGAACAAACTCAGAGATTTGTAAGTGTATGAAAGTATTGAGAGATGTTTGATTACATTGTAATTGTCTGCCTACAGAACAAACTCAGAGATTTGTAAGTGTATGAAAGTATTGAGAGATGTTTGATTACATTGTAATTGTCTGCCTACAGAACAAACTCAGAGATTTGTAAGGGTATTTGAAAGTATTGAGAGATTGCCACAACTCATCAAGTATTACCACAAGTGTCACAAGGTCAGATCAAGTATTGCATTTAGTTTTTTAAAAGAAACCATTAAATTTAAAACGATATCTTTAAGAAATCAATATTGGGATGAAATATATGTACATAGAACAAGCTACGATTCAATAACTCATTTAAATAGCAAGGAAGCTATTGATTGTAATGAAATCTTTATGATCTAAATAAAAAAATATATTTTACATATCTCTAAATATTTTACCTCTATGATCTTACATTTATTTATTTCTTACCATACTATGCTATTGTCCACTTTACTAATTATGATGGGAAATTGTATTGTTAAATGAAGTTAAATTTGTATTGTTATTCACCATACTCCTGTCAGAACAATCTGCTACAGAACTGGAAAACTGCCTGGGATGCCAATCAAACAAAAATGGCACTGAGTGACCTCTATGACCTGCTTCTTTCCACCTGGCACACTCAAGTTAAGTGGGCAGCACAGGTCTTTCCTGACCCTGTAAACATAGTCCTTGACCTCCTGAGCCAGACTTTAAATGACTTGAGCCCATCCCTTCCCTCTGTGTTCACCACTTTGGTTGGTGAGAAAGACAAGCCCCTGGATGCACTGATAGAACTTAAACAGGTGGGTCATTTTTGTGTGGTAAAGGTGGGTCATTTTTGTGTGGTGAGGGTGGGTCATTTTTGTGTGGTAAAGGTGGGTCATTCTTGTGTGGTAAAGGTGGGTCATTCTAGTGTGGTAAAGGTGGGTCATTCTTGTGTGGTAATGGTGGGTCATTTTTGTGTGGTAAAGGTGGGTCATTTTTGTGTGGTGAGGGTGGGTCATTTTTGTGTGGTAAAGGTGTGTCATTTTTGTGTGGTAAAGTTGTGTCATTCTTGTGTGTTAAAGGTGGGTCTTTTTTGTGTGGTAAAGGTGGGTCTTTTTGTGTGGTGAGGGTGGGTCATTTTTGTGTGGTTAGGTGGGTCATTCTTGTGTGGTAAAGGTGGGTCATTCTTGTGTGGTAAAGGTGGGTCATTCTTGTGTGGTAAAGGTGGGTCATTCTTGTGTGGTAAAGGTGGCTCATTCTTTTTAGGTAAAGGTTACACTGATAAAACTTAAGCAGGTGGGTCATTCTTGTGTGGTAAAGGTGGGTCATTCTTGTTTGATATAGTTTGATATTGTGATCTTGTTTCATTTGATTTTATAGTTACTTTTTGCTCTGGCAGATTTTATTTGGATGTGCAGCCCTTATAGCCATTTAGAATAATCATATAAAATCATGAAAATAGATTGACCTATGAATCCCAGTAAGAGCTAATCTACATACCATTCCCAGCCTGTCTGATAAACAAATTCAATATACAATATACAATATTCGATATACAATATACAATATTCACACACACAGATTTTTAAAAAGTCATATCTTAAATTTTAAGAATATTGAAACCAACTAAAATGTCTTTCACTTTTCAAAAGACTATCTTTAAATATTTAGTTTTATGGTTGATAAAATTTCATGTATTTTTTGTCAACAGATTTCAGACCGATGTGTCACAAATCTTGAGAATGCTTTGAATACTTATGTTCAGGGTATGTGAGGATATTCATTCTACAATTGTTATTTAAAAAATCTTCAATGTTTCCCTTCAACTTTCTGTTTGCTTTGACTGTCACATATCTCATTTATTATTATTTTTAAATTTTGGACAGTTAGGCAACTGATAGACTCGAAGTTATTGGGTTGTTCAACCTTACTTAGTGCCAAATAGTCATATATCAGGCTTTTAATATATCTTCATTGCATCACATCAACACTATTAATATAAGAACTATTACAAGTCTTTATACTTTTCAATCATTGTGTATAAAAAAATATTGTAATAATCTAATATATATATTTCATGGTAAAAATGTTGGATTAAAAAAATAATGGCATTGAAATTGTTAATTGTTTGTTTTTAGGCTCAAGTTTCCAACATTCCTATAGCCTCCAGCAACTCCTGAAATCTATTTACAGCCCATATCAGTCTTACACCAACAAGTACAGGGTGTTTGAGGAGGTGGCACTAATCAAACACTTGGATGCAATCAAGCTGGTAGGCTCTCTTGTCAAATACTGTTGCCCCGAATTTTATTTAGTTATTTTTACATTTAGACATTCTTTACATTACAAAATTTAGGAGCGAGGAGAAAAGGGCCAGGGGAAGGGGAAGGGGGGGTAGAGGAGCAGGAGGAAACGCCATCATCCCATGAGGATGGACGGATGCCATAGTATTTTTACATGCCCATGAAGTGTTTTAAATTAAAAAATCTTGTTTTTAAAAAAGTTATCATTTTAAACAATTCTTCATGAAAAAAAAATTATGTCAAAGTGGCTATTTTTTTTTAACTTGGAAAGAAAATATGTTTATGACATTAAAGGGTCTCACTTTGTATTTCTGGAACAGGATCATGAAGAAGTTATCGACACGGTCCAACTCCTCTCAGAATCTGTGACTAAACTTTTCTCAGCTGCCATTGCCGTAAGTTTGCAGCACTTATCAAACTGTCAATGTCTTTACAAAAGACCAAAAGAAATAAAACAAGGGGCAACAATAAAGTAAAATGTTGACTTCCTTACCAATGCATCAAATGAGACGAGTGATAACAAATAAAAACTCATATCCTCTTCACTCTGAATTAAAAAATGATGATAGAGTGCAAATTAATTCCATAAATGAAAAATGTTTGTAAAAAATGTTAGGTGCTACACAATTTTGCACAATAGGCCAATGAGAGATGTCAACAACTAACTAATGGGTTCTGTTACCTTGGTTTGTTGGATGCTTACAAGGCAAGTTATTTGAACTTGAGTTTGTGAACCAGTCAGTGTAACTTCTGTTTGTGAACCAGTCAGTGTAACTTCTGTTTGTGAACCAGTCAGTTTAACTTCTGTTTGTGAACCAGTCAGTGTAACTTGAGTTTGTGAACCAGTCAGTTTAACTTCTGTTTGTGAACCAGTCAGTTTAACTTCTGTTTGTGAACCAGTCAGTTAAACTTCTGTTTGTGAACCAGTCAGTTTAACTTCAGTTTGTGAACCAGTCAGTGTAACTTCTGTTTGTGAACCAGTCAGTGTAACTTCTGTTTGTGAACCAGTCAGTTTAACTTCTGTTTGTGAACCAGTCAGTGTAACTTCTGTTTGTGAACCAGTCAGTGTAACTTCTGTTTGTGAACCAGTCAGTTTAACTTCTGTTTGTGAACCAGTCAGTTTAACTTCTGTTTGTGAACCAGTCAGTTTAACTTCTGTTTGTGAACCAGTCAGTTTAACTTCTGTTTATGAACAGCTCATTATATCTACAGTTATTTAAATCATTTTCAAATAATTTTAACTTCAGTTTTTGTAATTATTTTTTTTCAATTTGTGAACATTTCGTGTTAAATTCAGTTTTTGTAACTTTTTGTTTACAATTTGTGAACATTTTATTTTACCTTCAGTTTTTGAAACCAGCTCTTTAAAAAATGGAGTTTCAGGAGAAAAAAAAATAACTCTTTTTAAAAACGACTTAGATAAGATTTAACTTAGTTATATTTCTAATATTATCTATCCATATAAAATTGTTTATGCATTATTTAGACCTATTTTACTGCCTACACAAGAGAGTTCAGGCGAGTGCTCATCAACATCAGAGAGAAATGTCGCACAGGCTCAAAGGCAGACTCTGAAGATTGGTCTGATTTTCAAAATTCTCTGAGGATTGTTCAAACTTGTGGTAATAATACGATTTTTTAAAACTATCTACAATTATGTTAGGATTATATTGTAATGAAATGTGCCAGATTATTTTTCTTATCCTAAAATATAATTTTAGTTTTAAATTGCATTTTTTAAATTTTGAAGCAGTGTGAATATTTTTTGTTCATATAAATGTTTATTATGGTTTTAATTTGAAGCTCGGATATGGTAATCAGTTGTGGATTATTTATTGATACAATTAAAACAACCTTAATCAGGCAATCTCCTGATGCAAACAGAGGAACTGGATGCTATTGTGTCCAGCAGTCTACTGCACAGCTTAGGTCACCTGGTCACGTGTCATTCACCGGTCAAAGAAACCCTCAGTTTGTACGTACTATGATAAGGCATAATACAATAGTGTTAGCTTAAGTTGTCCACCTGAAATTGTTGTTGTTGTTCGTCCGTCATGGTCGACGATGACCACTCTCATCATATTGGCTAGGCTGCCACATGTGTCCTCTGGTGACTTATTAACCCTATTCTGGCACGAAATTGGCGTCCGCATGTCGGACAAGAGATGGATGGGGTCCCTTCAGTAAGGTTTTGGATACGGTCCTTCCTGGCTTGACGTTTTGACTTGGCAGCCTGTTTTCTATCAGCCTCACAGACAGCTGTGCCATTCCATATCATAGAGCGCCAGTGGGCTCGGTTACTGGCTGCTGCTTCCCAGGAGTCATGTCCGATGTCGAAGGCCTTCAGAGCAGTTTTAAGTTGTCCACCTGAAATAAGTTGTAGAGGGAAGACATAGTATGGTTCAATTAACCAATTGATAACATAGTGCCATGAAATTGTACACAGAAAAGTTTAGCAGGATTGGTGCGAAAACAGTGGGAAAGGCTTTATAAAACTGTTGTTGAATTATTAAATACATATTACATAGAGATGTCATCCATGTATATAAATGTCATATGTTGTTTATTTTATAAATGTCATCCTGCCAGAGTTGTGTCAGCCTCACATACATTCCAGTTCCAAGGTTCCATGTTCCTGAGTTCCCACAGTGAAGTTGAAGCCCTTGAAGCTGTTGTACACAAGCTGGAAGACGGTTGGTGTCATTATTTTTTTTACAATTCTCCCTGTCTATAGTTTGCTTTACAAATTTGGCTTGACAAGACCTAAAATATCTTTTGTAAATTTGGTAGAATCATTGTTAGAACATTTTACAGGTTTAAGAATTCAAGCATGTCTGATATTCCTCATACACAATATTTATAATTTCTTTTACGTTAATGCATGTTCTGCGTACATTTTTTGAAATATTTAGTTAATTTTTTTATCATAAAATATTCTCCTAGAATATTATATTATTCATATTTCTACTGTTCAGAAGGATATTACCTTGGTTCGATTGAAATAGTTCAAGACATTTTGGACATTTATGTGAAAGGCAAATTGTGAGGTGGCTTATACTCTTCAACAGGGGAAAGTCCACCAGTGTTTGCTGACATCCTCAACGACCTGAGTAAACTGAGTGGAGATGTTCACAAGTTTGCATTTGACATAGTGTTTGGTCAGCTCAAGACATACCTCAGCAGTGTTTCTTCAATGGAGGTAAGTGTTTGGTCAGCTCAAGACATACCTCAGCAGTGTTTCTTCAATGGAGGTAAGTGTTTGGTCAGCTCAAGACATACCTCAGCAGTGTTTCTTCAATGGAGGTAAGTGTTTGGTCAGCTCAAGGCATACCTCAGCAGTGTTTCTTCAATGGAGGTAAGTGTTTGGTCAGCTCAAGGCATACCTCAGCAGTGTTTCTTCAATGGAGGTAAGTGTTTGGTCAGCTCAAGACATACCTCAGCAGTGTTTCTTCAATGGAGGTAAGTGTTTGGTCAGCTCAAGACATACCTCAGCAGTGTTTCTTCAATGGAGGTAAGTGTTTGGTCAGCTCAAGGCGTACCTCAGCAGTGTTTCTTCAATGGAGGTAAGTGTTTGGTCAGCTCAAGGCATACCTCAGCAGTGTTTCTTCAATGGAGGTAAGTGTTTGGTCAGCTCAAGACATACCTCAGCAGTGTTTCTTCAATGGAGGTAAGTGTTTGGTCAGCTCAAGGCATACCTCAGCAGTGTTTCTTCAATGGAGGTAAGTGTTTGGTCAGCTCAAGGCATACCTCAGCAGTGTTTCTTCAATGGAGGTAAGTGTTTGGTCAGCTCAAGACATACCTCAGCAGTGTTTCTTCAATGGAGGTAAGTGTTTGGTCAGCTCAAGGCGTACCTCAGCAGTGTTTCTTCAATGGAGGTAAGTGTTTGGTCAGCTCAAGGCGTACCTCAGCAGTGTTTCTTCAATGGAGGTAAGTGTTTGGTCAGCTCAAGGCGTACCTCAGCAGTGTTTCTTCAATGGAGGTAAGTGTTTGGTCAGCTCAAGACATACCTCAGCAGTGTTTCTTCAATGGAGGTAAGTGTTTGGTCAGCTCAAGGCGTACCTCAGCAGTGTTTCTTCAATGGAGGTAAGTGTTTGGTCAGCTCAAGGCATACCTCAGCAGTTCTTCTTCAATGGGGGTAAGCTTACCAACACCATTTTTATCGATAGAATAGATGATGTTTTAGAAAAGAGTTGAAACTGTGGCTTATAGGTTCAGAGTAGATAATAGATGAACATTTAGTGCTTAACTACTTGGAACACTATTTCTTTGATATCTTCCCCGGCTTTGAAGTGACAACTTCTGGCAGGGAGGAAGCCTGTTGGTTGACTATTTCTCCTTACCCAGACTCGGCATCATTCTCAATAGAGAGAAGAAGAAGCAGACCATTAATTCTGTCTGTGCATCATCCAAAATATTCACTGTCTTAAAATACTGAATAGGACTAGGTGTTCTGTTTGATTTCTTGCACAGAGTTCAGAAATGGGTGAGCTAATAAATTTTATCAATGTGTTAAAAATTAATTTAATGAAAAATAATGTAATGTTAAAAGAGAAGTAGAGAAGATAACTTTTGTTTATCCTTTTCTCCAGATCTGGACATCCCAAAGTGCTGGTGGTGCTATGACCTCTGACCTTCCTACTTTCAGCCTGTCTCCCCAAGAGTACATCACTAAGGTATGTTGATTTGATTTCTTTGCAATGTTTAGTTCATACGTAGAATATGTCATTCTCTGACATTTATGCCCAGTTAAAATCATCACACCACAGCTGGGTTTTTATTGAAATCTTTATAAATTATCTACCTGTTTCAGTCTGATTCAAAATGATCATATATCACTGTAACATCCTACAACAGGTGGGTCAATATCTAATGACCCTGCCACAGCACCTGGACCCGTTCACCTTACAAGATAGTCCTGCACTTACAGTAGCCCTGAAGCATGGAAGACTTCCATTCACAAATCATCAAGGTATGTAGTGTAATCCTTATAAACTGATTGTTACAGTGATGTCAATGTTTATTTTCTTACCACACCTGTTCCATATTCCCTCATTCAGCTGAAGTACCTGAGCATCTTGCAGACTTGTGGTTGGAGTCTGTTGCCATGGGAACCATGCACACTTATACAGAGGAGATTCTCAAAATACCCCAGGTGACCCCTCATGGATGTAAACAGTTGATCACAGATATAGGTATGGCGACTGCTGGCTTCGAGGAGTTACCTTAATTATTAAGCTCTTGGATCCCAGAGCTCAAACTATAAATTAATAATTCATCGAACTGATTTATTTTCATATAATTTATCAAGCGGCCTAAATAAATATTAAAGTGAATACAAAAAGAAACAGTTAACCGTACTGACACAACCAGTCAAACAACATACAATCCCATACATAATATGATACTATGTCACGAGAACTGAGCATATTATTATTTTAATTGAAACTATCTCATACCAAAATAGGTAGATAATGTAAGCCATTCATTTTTTTTCTTCCTAAAGATAATTTATTTATCACATGGATATACATTTATAAATACATTTATAAATACATTTATAAACCTTTTGTGTTCAATTAATTTCCACAGATTATTTGTGCAACGTGCTGGAGGACTTGGGCCTTAGGGCATCTGAAACCTTAAACAACATCCACACACTGTTGCAAGTCAAGCCTGAGCAGTATGCCGACACTGCTGAAATTTTGCCTCAGCGAGTGTCTCACACCATCAGTTACATGCGAGGCATTCAGCTGTAAAAGGGCAGAGTTTTGTTATTTAGATATGCAGTATAAATTATTCAATAAAAACTGTGGTTAGTAAATATCATTATAAGCAAAATAAATTTGTTCTGCTGGTCATGTTGAATAAGAATGTTCAATTGTTTTTTATAGGCTGTGACGTAAATAGAAAAAAATAATTTCCGAGGGGTCATTTCATTACTGGTTATTATTATTATAATATTAATTGCTTTTCAATGACAAATCTTAGCTAATTAAGAAATAGGAATATAAGAAAGTTTTTTATAAAAAAACTGAAACTGTATTTAGCTTTGGAATTTTAAATTCTTATTAGTTCTTAAAAATTGATTTGTAGTTGTTTATGATTGTATATAACAAAATTTGGATTGTTGAAAAGAAATGTTGAAATGTTTCAATTTATCTTTTCAAGCATATTTTTGTGAGTTTCTGAGTTAATTTTTTCTTTAATAGCAAAATTAAGTTCCAAAAAACGGTTGCTTGATTCCTGTTGTCTAGACATGGTGAAAAAGTTTTGACTGAACAGTTGCTTAGAAAAAATATTTGGTCAATTTAAGGAGGCTTAAGATTTTTGTTTCTTACTGGTGTTGAAAATATTTGTTTAGGACAAGGTTGTGCATGCATTAAGTGAACTGCACTTAAGGTCATCACAAGCACTCACAACATTTTCTTCTCATCATGCTCCTTTTTTTATAATGTAAATTTCAATGTACTTGTAAATAAGATCTTTCATGCTGTTTTATATGGGAGATAACCAATAAATTTAATTATTAAAATTATTAAAAAACGTTTGATTTGTTGTTTAATTTGATCTTTGCAGTGCATGCATTAAATAAAATTTTGAATAAGGACGATGCTGTTCTAGTTATTTTCTGCAAATTATTTAAATAAAAATGAAACTTCAACTATTATTTATATTTCTGTGTAAGGGGTTGAGGTTTAGGTAAAATCTACACCCATCCATTGACGAAAGACCAAAATTCGTTGTTGCACCTGATGTGATGGTGGAATTCAAATATTAGCATTGTTAACATGAATTGACAAGATAGATGGATAGAAAAACAACACAAACTCACAAAATAAAAGAATTTACTGGATGAAAATAATTATTTGCAAAAAAAAATTTAAAGAATTTTCTGGCTTGGAAAAGTTTAAAAATTAGGTAAGTGGCAAACTAACTTGAGTGTCGCATGATGAAACAAAAAAAAACATTTTGTACCATTAATTGCTGGTCAAATTACCAATAACCACATTCTGAATTTCATACTTAAGGGAGGTGACTCTGTGTTCTCTTGTCTTGTTTTGTTTATGGTGGTGATCGATTGATCCAGGCAGATAACACGGCTTACACCGCGCACTCTAAAACTGAAGCAGATCTCATAAAGCGAAGCCATGTCTATTCGCAGTTGATTACATAAATGGACAGGAATTTGAAACGAACTCAGGTAAATATTGTTTAATTATTAGCTGAACTAATTTAATTAAGAAATAAATGCTCATTGAATCACACATTTTTAATTTTGTTATTGAAAAATGGAGGCTTATACTTTAACTTAGAAGTCGCCACAGTACACAAACTAGTTTGGACTTTGGACCCGTCCTTATTTCAGGATCTGCACATGACAATGATGTACACAGTATAGTATCAGTATCATAAATATAAAGCAAATACAAATATTTAATGGTGAGACAATTTTTAAACTTGAAATTAGGCTTAGGATTTGGCTTAGGTCTTAGTACTCTTAGTCTTAGGTCTATACTATGACTATGTAAAATTATAGTTACTTAGTTACACATTTTGCTAAGAATGCCTAATTCTACTAAGACTACTATGAATATGAAAATAGTTCATTCATAATTGTCACTACCCACACCTTTAACTTAACAATTAACAAGGCATGCATACTTAACTTAAAAAGTAATCCAGTAATTAGTTAAGTCTAAGTAGTGTAGGTTTAAAGTTTAATACTACGACTACAAGTTACAAATGACAAATAGGTTACAGTTACATGACATGTCAATGTCAATGTTACTCAATGTAACCTAATTAATAAAAAAATAAAATTAGTTTAGTATTATTAATTAATATTTCTTAGAACTCAATAATAATAGGTAGGAAAATTTGAATAATTATCATAATAATATAAATTTAAGGTTAACTAACCTTAAAATTAATTTTATATTATAGGCATAGGGCTCAGATGTTAATTTTAAGTAAATTTTAATTAGGCCTTTGCCTATGCTATTACTACAATTGTAAATTTTTTGGGGATGTTAGGTAGGACAAGAGAGATTTAATTTAAATTGTAGTATAACTATATACGACACACAGCGTAGCATACACCACAGACTTGCTCATAGATAGTGTTAAGACCGGTGTTGGGGGGGGGTAGGGGGGAAAGAGCAGACACAAACAGCAGCATGAAGAAATGAAATGATTTGAGTGAACGTGGGGGAGGGGGGGGCATTGCCGACGCATTTTTGGTCTAGAGACATGCCGACTGCGGCTGTTGTTACCTGACCCCTTCCCGCCCGCCCTTTACTACCATCGCTTGCCAACCATAAACTGTGATTGGTTGACCCTAGCAAAGGTCATTTGTCATGCTTCTTTGCACACGTCTTGTGCATGTCCTGGTGAATTATGTACAATGTATACATATTTATACACTAGGCCTTTTATGTAAATTTTTAAAATGGCCTTTTACATAAAATGAAAAGCTATTTAAATCTTTCCCCTTTTTCAAATCAAATTCTACTTATTGCTTTAAAAAATGTACAATATAAACAAGATGATAAAAAAGCCTTTTAAAAAATAAGTTTCAGAACCATTGGTCGAGAAATATTGGTTGATTTACTATTATATGTTTACATATTAAATTTTAACAAATTATTTTATGTAACCTACACATTCTTCTTCTATATGACATCAATGTTCCCTCTAAGTTTCCTTGATCCTTGTACAAAGTAACACACAAAAATTATGTTTTTCCTATCAAAACTTGCTGTGCGATAATTCCAAACTGCTGCACAGTGTTGGTCACATATCTGCTGCACGGAAGCGCAGCCGTACAACTTAAAGGGAACATACTGTATGTCATAAATATAACTTTAATCATTTGTTCTAATTTGTAACTTTTCAAAAGTCAACATGTAGTCTTTTTTTAATTACAAAAAATTGATTCAGTTTGTCATAAAATCTTTAGGAAAATAAGCTGACAGTCTTAAGAAAATGAATACTCTGCATGAAGGTTTTACTTTTAAGTGACATTTTTATTCTTATTTAAATCTATTACTTAAAATTAATGCTATTAATTAATCTAAGAAAATAATTATGCCTGACTCTAAATTACAATAAATGTACATTATTTTGTGGCTAATTTTTCCTATATTTAAGCTTTTAATATTTGTTTGGTTCTTTTTGTTTTAGGTCAGGATGTTCACTTCATGAGCCAGTCTTAAAGATTTCACTTAAAACAGCCAAACTGGATCAACCACATGACTTATTAATCCCTGTGGGAATGGAGAGGACTGACACGGTAAGTAATGCACGGTGGTCAAGGTGCATTCACGCTGGGCTGGCATACCAAGAGTGACAGGTTGGAATCTCAGTTTAGGCAGAATTTGTTCCAGGGGCCAAGGGTGTCCCTGAGCTCACCCAGCTCCGAATGGGTACCTGACTTGTTAGGAAAACAAAGGCGGCTGGGAATAGCGTGGTCTCTCATAGCCATGGCTTGTTAACGCTGTGTCACTTGCCAATACATACTTAGCAGAACATAGGGCGCAATAATCTTCTGTATGGAAGTAGCGTCTGTAACAGATGAGACATAAGGCAATGCTGCAGAACAATTGCAAAAAATAAATCATCAACTTGGTCATCACGTCCTCTCTTTAAATGAAGATAATTTAGCCTAGATTTTGACAGCCCATTAAAGATTTTCCTGACACACTTTTTGGGCATGATAACTCCCTTGTAAAAATTTGTGATCATTAGTAAAAAAAACAAAAAACAATAAGGATTTTTTTTCATAGGATTCTATCTCTTTCTGTTCATCTTTTTTTTACCACAAAAAAAAACCCAACAAAAAAACAAAAATATTAATAAATATGTTAAGCTCTGGTTGCGTAGAAGCTAAGCCTTATGTAATACAGAAATATAAAAATATTAGTGTTTATTGAAGGGAATTTCTAGAAGTGCTAGGTGTTGAGTTTAGAGCATAATTGTGGGGTGACTCATGGTTGTCTTGCTTATAACACTTTCATCTTTTTAACACCACAACCACCATTAAAAAAATATGATATAAAAATTCAACTAATATCCTTGGAGAACCTTGTGTCTTCTTTAAAAAAGAATAATTTGTTCTTGTCGTATCTGATTTCTCCCCCGCCTCCCTGCCCCCATACTTGAAAAGCTTTCATAATTATTGGTAGGCCCCAGCGTTATCCCATAGTGGATGTTTATTATCTCTTTGATAACTTTCTGATATCCTGATTTTCATTAGGTCTATGCTGTATTGATGGACATTCTGTTGTTTTTTTTGTCCCTGGCTTCTCTCCACTACTGTCAATTCGAGTTAAGAAAGTCTTTTAGCTAGGCATAAAGTAAAACTAGGTCAGTTAAATGGAGATGAAAGAACATGCTTGCCCACGAATGCTTTGAAGCAGATACTAAAATACTAGTGTTTTATATTTTGATAAATTAACTTTTTAATTTTTAGGCAGGAGATAAATAGAACAGCTGGGGAAGCATTCAGTCTAACATCCATAGCACCAGAAAAGGTGAAGGTGGTTGTTACCATGACATGAAATTAAACCTTCTCCCTCTGCCACCTATTCAGTTTAAGCACAGATCCATTCAGTTTACGCACAGATCCATTCAGTTTACGCACAGATCCATTCAGTTTACGCACAGATGAATTCAGTTTACGCACAGATCCATTCAGTTTACGCACAGATGAATTCAGTTTACGCACAGATCCATTCAGTTTACGCACAGATCCATTCAGTTTACGCACAGATGAATTCAGTTTACGCACAGATCCATTCAGCTTACGCACAGATCTATTCAGTTTACGCACAGATCCATTCAGTTTAATCCATGCCATCCCTCCATCCCTGTGGCGCTACAGCCCATGTAGGGCTTGGGCCTGCCTCACGACCTCCATCCACTCGGTCCTTATCAATGCCTTTCTTCTCCAATATTGGATGCCCAGTTGTTGTAGATCTTTCTCTACGTCATCCATCCATCTAAGCCTAGGTCTTCCCTTGAGCCGTTTTCCTCTGGGGTTTTGGTGATGTACCCTCTTTACTCCTCTATCATTTGACATTCTTTCTAGGTGTCCTGCCCAGCGCAGTCTGCCCTTTTTTATTTCTGCAACTATTGTGGTATCCTGATATAGATTGTATAGTTCATGGTTGGTTCTTATTCTCCATTTGAACTCATCCTTTGTTGGTCCATATATTTTCCTGAGAACTTTCCTCTCCCATGTATTTAACAGATTTTCTGCAGTTTTTGTTACGGTCCAAGTTTCACTTGCATATGTTACAGCTGGTCTGATGACCATTTTTAGAGAGTTTTCTTTGTTTCCCTTGTAATGTTCTTGTTTTTGAGGATTTTCTGGCTACTAAAGTATTCTCTATTCCCGGCTGATATTCTTTCTTGGATTTCTATTATTAATTCATTCCTTTCATTTAGTAGAGATCCTAGGTATTTGAACTGATTTACTTTTTCAAAAGTCTGGTTCCTAATTTTAATGTCTTCTCCTGTCATTTCTTCTCTTTCTAGGGTCATGTATTTTGTTTTTTTGGTTGTTGACTTCCAGCCCTGCTTGCAGTGATGCATCTTCTAATTAAATGTATGACTTTGATATGTCTTTAGTACTTTTAACAAGCAGGGCTATGTCATCAGCATATGCAAGGTACTGGATGGGTTGGCTATAGAAAGTGCCAATAGCTGTTGGTTCTTGAGTTTCCCTCATGAAGTATCCAGTTATTGTTCCTTGAGTGTCGATATTTATTTTCTAATAACTCTTTCTAATGTTAAGTTAAAAAGCATACAAGACAGTGAGTCTCCCTGCCTTAGTCCTTGTCTAATCCTAAATTCCCTTGAGTATTCTCCTTGAACCTTAACTTTGCTTTTTGAGTTGTTCAATGTGACATATATGATTCTTGTCAGTTTGTTGGGTATGCCAAACTCCTGCAGCGTTTCATATAGATATTTCTTTTTGATGCCGTCATAGGCCATTTTGTAATCTACATATAGTTGATGCTCTGGGATGTTGTATTCATAGCATTTCTCGAATATGCATCTGATGTTGAAAATTTGATCAGTCGTTGATCTATTTTGTCTGAATCCACATTGGTAGTCTCCTAATATTTCTTCAGCATATTGTAGGAAACGTTTAATAGGGAGATTCCTCTGTAATTTGTGAACTGAAGTTTGGATCCTTCCTTGTGTGTTGGGGTTATTAATGCCGTTTCCCATTCTGTTGGTATTTTCTCTTCTTGCCAGATTCTAGTTAAGAGATTATGTATCTGAATGTGTAGTTCTCCTCCTCCATACTTAATAAGTTCTGCTGTGATAAGATCTTCTCCAGGGGCTTTGTGGTTTTTCATACGATTGATTAATTCAGTTTAAGTTTAATGGCGATGTAAAATGTTGTAATTGCCTTAAACCACTTAAAAGAAGCGACAGAGTCTTGTTTTATTGGTTTCATGATTTAAAAAATTCATTAAAATATACATAGATCAAAGTTTAATGCCAAACTGGCTTTTTAGTATTGACACACACACACGCAAAAATGGCTAATGATGAGACCAGCTGGTAGGTAGGAGATCTGTAAGTTTATAGTAACTTAGTTTTAGTGTTTATAGTAACTCAATTTTTGTGTTTATAGTGACTAAGTTTTTGTGTGAGGCATTGTCTACTTGAATATCACTTATATACAGCAATACTTTTGAAATTAATATTATAAACACTAATGTATAGATCATTATTATGTTTTTGCTATTCAAAATAAATCATTCACACATGGCATCCTTGGAAAACCAGTAGGTCACATGTTTCTCAAAGACTTTCCTTTTCCTATATTTTTGTAACCTGATCTTTTTAGTACAGACCTTTGGTGACACATTGCCCAGTGACGTTTGCAGTTTAATTAAAACATTTCAGTTTGAATTATTTGGTATCCACCCTTAACTTCTTTGGCTTGATTGATTTAAAAAAAAAGATGCTTAACAAAGTCGAGTTGCTTCATAGTTGATTCTAAGTTTTTCAATTATTTATCTGCTAAAAAAGAAACTTGGCCAAAAATTATTTTAAAATAACTTGCATTTTTTTAAAAAGCCTTAGCATATCTTGTTCTGTTATTTTAAAATTAAGTTCTGTTTTTAAAAAATTGATTAATTTCCTTTAAAAAATGAAGGAAAGAACTTAGTATTGACGCATGTTTATAAGACAGAATGGCATCATCAGACCCAGCAGGGCATTGTGGTGCAAGTAACTAATAGTGGCACAATAAAATATAAAAGTATGTTTATAAGACCGAATGGCACTATCAGACCCAGCAGGGCATCGTTGTGCAAGTAACTAATAGTGGCACAATAAAAGTATGTTTATAAGACTGAATGGCACTATCAGACCCAGCAGGGCATTGTTGTGCAAGTAACTAATAGTGGCACAATAAAAGTATGTTTAAAGTATGTTATGATATCTTAACTCCAGTACTAGTACTTTCTCTAAGCAGGAAGACTCCCATTCTCGGTAGCAGCCTTCCCAATTACCCTGATCATTAAAGGAATCTATATACAGTATATAATTCACCAAAGCGAGTATGTGCAATAAGCATGATGAATGACCCTTGTTTGGGTTGACCAATCAGTTTATGGTCTCGAGACCAACAATGGTACTTGCGTTGTTCCTTCACAGAACAACATGTGATTAATAGTGTAGTGGTTATCACGTTCACCTTACACGTGGGCGGTCCTGGGTTCAAGCATCAGCGATAAGATTTTTTAATTTTTAAAAATGTGTGCTTGTGCCAGTTCTTTTCCCCCTTTTTTGCGAACATGGCTGACCTTGGCTAGGGTCGACCAATCACAGTTTATGTTTGGCAAGCTAGGGTGGTGAAGGGTGGTGGGCAGGTAGATAACCTAAGTGCGAATGTCTCGAGACAAACAATGCGTCAGTGGTCCCAACCGACGTTCACTCCCCTTGTTTTGATTTCTTCGTGCTGTAGTTTGTGTCCGTTCTACCCCCCCCCCTTCTTTGCACTATCCATAAGCAAGTCTGCGGCGTATGCTACGCACGGGGCACATCTAGTATTTCTTAATTCTTAGAATTAAATCCAATTATGTTTTTTATCCTCAACACTTTGAACAATATAATATTTGATGAAGCGGATGGAAACTTAAACTTTAGCCTCCGCAACAATGTGAAATAAACTAATTTAATTTTATTCTCTCATTGTATCAGAGTGTGGACCCTCTGGGGGAGATGACCGTGTTTATACCCACTCATGTTAATGGTCTCAAAGCGCAAGAGGCTGGGCAGAAATTGTCCAATGGAGTGAAAGAAGAGGAGGAAGAAGAAGAAAGGGAGCAGTGGTCTCGTGGCCTCGACTTTATCCTGTCTCTGATAGGCTACGCTGTTGGGGTCAGTAATTTGTGGAGATTTCCGTACCTGGCACTCAGAAATGGGGGCGGTAAGTCACTTAATTTATTGCATTCTGATATTAATTTTTTTATATCTTATGTAACTTCTTCTATTAAGTAAGTGCAGTTCAAGGCTGAATTGCTAATAAAAAAATTAGTTGTTTTATTTTCAAATCAATATCAGTTTTCCTCTAAGACAAAAGCTGTACATTTTTTAAATTAAAAATTTAGCTTTTTGGAAGATTGACTAATATTTTTGTTTACCAAAACATTACCTGACCTTTTCCATTACAGACTTTCCTTCTATATATAAGATAATTGCAGCCTACACTTATCCCTGGTTTATGTGTAGTCTTGCATTTTTATTTGAGTTTTAAATGTTGATAGAGTGTTGGTTTTCCTGGTTTCGTCAGGCAACCCATTCCATGCCGGAATTCCAGATGGAAACAACAAGAATTTGTATGTGTTTGTTCTAGCATGTTAATGACAAAAAAGCTTTGACAGCTGGTTATTAAACCCTGTACCACGATAGTCTTTGTTTTCCGTACTTGGTTGAGATCTTTGTCCTAAAGAGGAGCTGCCTAGTTTTGCTGATTAGTCCATGCCAAGATTTAATGGAAACTATGACCTTTAAAATGCTGCACTGTTTACTCTAATTAACCTATCAGAGCAAGCCATTAGCTTTGACCAGATTTGAATATTTGTATATAAGAAATGTCATTGGTTAAATGCTATTCAGAAATCTTTTTATTAATTTGGTTTTAAAAGAAATTTTCTGCTGCTGCAGCCTGTTACAATCAAATTTATTAAATACAAATGGATGATTTATGTAGATTTTGGTGTGATGTAGTTAGAGTAATACCCTCAACAAGAATTTCTAATAAGAAAGTAGGCAATCAATAAAAAAAAACCTGTAGAAACAGTTTTCTACTATAAATACTTTACATATGAGACGCGATCAATATTTATTTAAATATTTGTTTTCTTGACTATTTTATCGTATCACACACATTCACTTGATTTACATATCATCACATTTTTGGACGGATCAAAATTTTAAGTTATATTGAACTAAAAGCATGTTCTATATAATACGCACCTTGCGACAGACTAGCATAAACATTTACATGCTACATAGAGATACATAGAGATAATCTAAAAATTCATTAATTTAATTACAGTAAATTTTATCAATGTGAAATTTTGATAGATCATTTTTATCATCGCCATGAGTCTGTCTACAAAATTTCAGTTCGACAGGATACTGGGAAGTGGGTTAATAATCGATCCAAAGTTTTTGCAACATACACACTTCAAGTTAATATAAAGGATTTAAAAATGTATGAAAATACTTATGGGCTAGACTACAGTGAAAACCAAATTTAATTTGTCAGAGAATCAAATCTTCCACCCCAATAGTTGAGTAAGAGGGGAAAAAAACACCAACATAATGTTTGGTTAGAAATTGGTGGAGAAATGGAAATTCAGATAACTGTCCATTACCAAATAATTGTCTCATACACAATTGATCTAACTGAAAATTGTTTCAACATAGAACACTTGACATGATCATATGATCCATTAACCAGCAGGAAAATATCTTCTATGTGAGCCTTTAACATGGTTGTGGGTAGATTTTTGGGAGGGTGCGGGAATATACATTTATGATTGCTCTAACACAATCAAATTTGCATGAATTAAAAAAAACAAAAAACGACCTGAGCACTTTAGCTTAAAAAAAATTTAAAACCTTCAAAACAAAAATTGATACACAGATTTTTAGGCAGATTAAGCTTAATGATAACAAATATCACTGATCAACTGATACAGTAAATGTGGAGCTTTTTTTAATAAAACAAAATATAAACACAGGTCCTGCAATGAGACCTACTCATTTAAAACATGGTAACAAAAATAATAAGCACAAAGAACTCAATAAATTAACAATTCATTATGTTTCATTTTTGCAGGTGCATTTTTGATTCCATTTTTTTTCTTCCTGACTCTGTGCGGTATACCACTGTTTTACTTGGAGGTCTGTCTCGGACAGTTCTCTGGGATCAGTTCAATGTTTGTTTGGAAGTTGTGTCCCTTGTTTAAAGGTTAGTGAACTTTGGTTTGTTTTTGCTTTTACCTCCCCTCCCCACATAGCACATAGTAAATGGATAACATGTAAACAGGGTATGAGTTAGCCTGACAGGACGTAACTGTTTTCTTCAAAATAATGTGGGTGAGAGTGCAACCAGTATAATAAATGAGTATATGTATGACATGTAAACAGGGTATGAGTTTGCCTGACAGGACGTAACTGTTTTCTTCAAAATAATGTGGGTGAGAGTGCAACCAGTACAATAAATGAGTATATGTATGACATTTAAACAGGGTATGAGTTACCCTGACAGGACGTAACAAAAAATAAATGTTATCCATTTACTAATCTATAAGCCTGATCGCAGTCTCACCCAAATTATGTCCACATAGCACATAAAATATTTTCTTGAACAGAAAACTGTTTTAAAAAAATGTGTAAGTGTAAGCTGATTTCAAATTATGAAACACTAAGCAAAAATCTGTTTGAGCTTGCTTGTCTCCCATTACAGTAATATGTTCTTGTTTTCTCTGAAATAAAATTTATCTCCACACCAGGTATAGGCTATGGTATGGTTATCGTCTCCGGTATGGCCTGTATATACTACAATGCTGTGCTCTCCTGGGTCATCTATTACTTAATCAACTCATTCTACGCCGACCTGCCATGGGCCCACTGCGGTCACTGGTGGAACACTGAGTACTGCATCGACCATGTTGGTGTTCAGAGGCCAGAGGTCAACGTCACAGGCCTGAATGGTACATCTTCATTCAGCAACAGCAGTGCTGTGAATCAGCTTTGTGTAGGAAACTCCAGTCAATGTTTAGACAAAAACATCAAGTACAGGACGGCAGCTGAAGAGTTCTGGCAGTAAGTTTATACGTTAAGTGCATAAATCTTTTCTTACCTTATCTTTACAGACGCTCCTTCTATAAAGAAGTTTATAGCGCCCACAGACCATGCCGGTCTGTTGGCAAGTGACGCAGTGTTCACAGGCCACGGCTATGAGGGATCACGCTATTCCCAACTAATGTCATGTACCCATTCTGAGCTGGGTGGACTGGAGGACACCCTTGGCCCCAGGAACAAATCTCTGCCTTCTCACTGATTTGAATCTGTGACCGCTTGACCACAGTGCTCCGTGCACGTACTAAGTGCATGCAGTAATTAAAAATGAGACCCACCATTTTCCTGTTTCATATTTTGAAATATAGCCTTCCTAGCTTATACCATAAAGCAACCCTAAAACAATGTACAGCAACTTTATTTGATTACAATAAGATGTATTGTTGTTGAGTGGTTAGGCAATTGATTGTTCCACAAAGTCACTGAAGATTGAAGTTTAAAATCAGCACTGAATAATGTTGAGAAATCTCAAACTGTTACTAAAAATATTTTATTTGGATTTGAACTTGTAAAGCAATAAATGAAATATTTTATTTGGATTTTTACTTCGAAAGCAATAAATGAAATATTTTATTTGGATTGTTACTTGGAAAGCAATAAATGAAATATTTATGGTCCAAGTGGTAGCGCACTGGACTATCGATCCGAGGCAGATCCCGAGTCGCGGGTTCGAGCCCAGGTACTGGCAAGCCCCCTGGGGCATTGTGCTGGCCACACATTCCCCTGCTCGTTAGTGGTGGCTAAAAACTTGTGAACGCTACATCACTTGCCCCATAGTCCGTCATGGACTGGAAAGGGGGTCTTCTTATTTGCACTTAGAAAGCAATAAATGAAATATTTTATTTGGATTTTTACTTCCAAATCAATAGATAAAAAAAAATTATTTAGATTTTTACGTCAAAAGCAATAAATGAAATATATTAGACACGTTTTAAAACAACAAATATTCAAACACTTTACAAAAAAATGATGTAATCTTTTAGGTTCAATGTCCTGAGGAAATCATCAGGGTTGGAGGAGCTTGGAGATCTTCAGGTCCACAGTGCAATGTGTCTGTTAGCTGCATGGATTTTAGTCTGTCTGTGTCTCATCAAGGGAGTTAAATCTTTAGGAAAGGTCAGTAAAATAAATACTAGATTCCCTTTTATGTGTTTGGTTGAGTTTATGTTGCATAACATTTCAAATGAAAATGCTTTGGATAGATTTTTAACCCACTTCCTTGTAAGCTAGCGAGCTGAAATTTTGCAGGCGGTTTTGTACCGATGATAAAAACGATGTATCTAAATTTCAGATCGATCGCGTGTAATGTAATTAAATTATTGCATTTTTAGTTTATTTTATTTATCTCTATGTATCATGTTAAATTTTTGAGCTAGAGTGTCGCGGTGCGTATTATATTAAACATGTTTTACGACACAACTATTATTTTGTATTTTTGGATGGTCTTGCGCTGCGTATTATAATGAACATTCTTTTAGTTATTTCTCGTACATAAAGGATTTATAGTAAAAAACCTGGTGTTTTTACCGTTTTTTTTAAATTTTGTTTTTTTCTTTTGTTTGAGAATTGCAGGAATGTGAATGTAATGATGAAATATGAATAGCCTGCATTGTGTACTTCAGGCTTAGAAATGAAGATATATATATTTGGACATGTCATGCAGAGAGGAAATACATTTTAAACTTTAAATTTGTGAGACAAAACTAAAGCGAACAAAAGTAGACGTAATATATATTAAAATAAAAAAATTCTTCCTTCTACATAGATTTATTTTAATTTTAACTTAAAAAAATGAGAATCAGGAAAATAGAGATGCTGAAATGATTCCTTCTGGTTAACTTTATCATCCACAGGTTGTTTATGTTACAGCTCTACTGCCGTATGTCTTATTAACTGTATTTCTTATACGTGGGTGTATGTTGCCTGGCGCTGTGGATGGGATCATATTCTACATCAAGCCAGACTTTGAAAAACTGTTGAGCTTCACTGTAAGTGTATTTTTTTTACGGACTTGGAATGGGGAAATTGAAAACAGTCACCACTGCTGTGGCAAAATTGAATAACAATTTATATAAATATGCTTGATGTCTTGTGTTTATAAAAGGGCTGTTATCGATTAATTTAAATTTAATCGTTAACTTTTGAAAAATTATCAATTAATTAATCGATAATTTCGATTAAAGCCAAAAATAGAAATTTATGACGTCATTAAACTGAACATTTCACGGGAAGTAACAAAAACAGGTCATTTACTTAAAAAAAAATTTTTATTGAGTAATTTCCCCTGTTTTCCTGCGCTGGTAGTGTCAGCCATGTTTACCACATTTTTATTAACTTGCTTTCGTTCCTGTCTATCCACAATTTTTTTTTAGTTTCTGCCGGTCCACATAAATTAATGAAATAAATTTGAATATTACGCGTGAGATGTTTGTACGTTAAAAAATATATATAAATTATTATTAATAATTAATTATTTATTACTAAAATTTTTAAAAAATATTATAAATATTTTCTTAAATTTTAATTGATATTTAATCGATAAAATTTTTAACGATTAATCGAGAAATTAATCTATAATTTCCGCAGCCCTAGTTTATAATAGTAAAAATTTAGTCTGGATATATATATTTATGTTCTAAGAATATGGACAATGTAATAATTAAAATGTTTGATTGGTATCAAGAAATTAGTCTTATCTGTTCTTGTATTTGTTTGATAATGAATCTTATCTGTTCTTGTATTTGTTTGATAATGAATCTTATCTTTTTTTGTGTTTGTTTGATAATGAATCTTATCTGTTCTTGTATTTGTTTGATAATGAATCTTATCTGTTCTTGTATTTGTTTGATAATGAATCTTATCTGTTCTTGTATTTGTTTGATAATGAATCTTATCTGTTCTTGTATTTGTTTGATAATGAATCTTATCTGTTCTTGTATTTGTTTGATAATGAATCTTATCTGTTCTTGTATTTGTTTGATAATGAATCTCACCTGTTTTTGTATTTGTTCTGTGTCAGGTTTGGATTGAGGCCTGTGTCCAAGTATTTTATTCACTTGGACCAGCCTGGGGAGGACTCATCACTATGGCCAGTTTTAACAAGTTTCACAACCAGTGTTTCAGGTACTACATTTCAATACTTTATTATTATTATAATTATTATTATTATACACAAATACTTTCTTTTTTTAAATTAACATTTATGAAAATAAATAGATACACAAAATGATTAAAATTTGAAAATATATATATTTTTTTATAAGCATGCTCTAGTTTATAAATAAGCTTGTAAATGTAAAAGAATTCAGACAACCTTCAAGTAACATGACCCTCAAAGTGATGAAGACCTTATTATAGCGATTTGAATTTATTCCTTTAAATAGTTGCAAAAATCTCAGCATTTCTTTATCTAATCATCAGGGATATTTTAACTACAATTAACAATTAAGAAAATGTGAAAAATAAAATTGAGTCATTGCATTCTGATTTGATAAAGTGGGGAATGACTGCATTCATGATAGGGAGAAATAAAAAGTGATTGAACAGGCGATGCCTAAGCTTGATGGAGGGTAGATGTCTTCTTGGGCTACAGGAAGCAGATATGTTTTACGTCATTTACAAAGTCCTTTTTTTATGCTTGTTCACATAGGAATCTTTTTTTTACTATGTTTTTTAAAAAATTTTTGTTGCTGCATCTTTTTGAGGCTTTACCATATTCTATTCAATTATCCTACCCATTGGCTTTATTTTTTCTCCAGAGATGTAATGATAGCATCACTGGCGGACGGGCTGACCAGTTTTTATGGCGGTTTTGTCATATTTGCTGTGGTTGGCTTCATGGCCAAGGAATCCAATGTCAGTGTCACAGAAGTGGCCACTCAAGGTGAGTTCTTTGTCACAGATCTGGGCATCTGTGAGTTCTATTTTCACAGATGTTTGCACGGCAAAGTTAGTTCTATTGTGATTGATTATGGTGAGCTCTACTGGCACAGATTTTTCTAGATAAGGTTGAGTTATAAGGGAGAGTCATAAGGGAGAGTTATAAGGGAGAGTTATAAGGGAGAGTTATAAGGGAGAGTTATAAAATTGCACTAAAAACCCAAAAGAAAAAATAATAAACATCTTATTGGGTGATAACTTAAAAGTAATAATTAAAGCAACGTAATTGTTAAAATTTTTCTGAATGTATGTCAGATTGTTTCATACTGAGTTTTATTTTATCCTGTCTCTGGTGGATATAAACTGGTGGAGAAAAAAACACTTAAAAGTTTTCATTTAGATTGCACCGTTATGACTGTTATTCTGACAACCAACTTTGGATAACATATCCAGGAAACCTTGGTTTAATTTATTATGAAAACCAATTTTGGTTAAAATATCCAGAAAATCTTGGTCAGTTGAATCACTTCATTCACTTGACTTTATTTAGAGTTAGAGTTGTGTTTTCTTTTTTAGCCACTGTTTACTAATACGCACAAGGGCTGTCAATTTTTTTTTGCATACAGTCACATGGAAATTATGTTTTCTTGGGGTTGGGTTGCAATACCCATTATTTTTGCACTGGAAAGCTGGGTGGGTTTTTTTTTAGAGGTTATATCTCACTTTGGGTTTTGTTTAGAGGTTATATCTCACTTTGGGTTTTGTTTAGAGGTTATATCTCACTTTGGGTTTTGTTTAGAGGTTATATCTCACTTTGGGTTTTGTTTAGAGGTTATATCTCACTTTGGGTTTTGAAAACTGACTCATTAAAATTTGTTGTGGTTATTAATAATATTACTTATTTAGGCAGTATTACTCTATTTAATAATTTTAAAATCCTTTTCTGATAAATATTCACTATTTGTACTTACAATGAAAAATTAATTTCGTTCCTAGAGGGTATTGTAGGCGGCACTAAAAATTCCACCAGGTTGCGTTTGCTCACCTGTGCTGTAACACATTTAGTTTAATCAGCATCCTTCCGTCTCGCGAGACGATGGTACATCACCGTTGAGTTGGGTTAGATAATATCAGCAGCACAATACCAGTGTCAGTTAGTGATAGTGTAAACTGCTGGGCATTACATTATTGATATGTTTCCTCTCAGGCCCTGGCCTTGCTCTAGTTGCGTACCCAGAAGCTATCTCCAAACTGCCCGTCCCTCAGATCTGGTCAGTTCTTTTTTTCATAATGCTCCTGTCTTTAGGACTGGACAGTCAGGTCAGTTTTACAATAAGCTAGAAATTTAATTTGTTTAAAAAATATTTCCTGTTATCAAATTTTAACATCATTTAATTGAAATATGTACATTTAGAGGTACACAGTTTTATATACTTTCATTCATTTCCTAAGTGTACTTTTTAAATTTCCCTTGCGATTTTATTGTATGTTTCCTACTTTCAGTTTGGAATGTTTGAAACAGTGGTGGCTGGTCTGATTGATGCTTTCCCCAAGCAGCTGAGGAAGAAACGCATCTGGCTGACCTTTGGTTTGGCCATGATCAGTTATTGTCTGTCACTGCCTATAGCCACTTCGGTGAGTAAGCACAGCTACGTGGAGCATTACACCATATGACACATTCTGGTGTGCAATACACCATATGACACACTCTGGTGTGCAATACACCATATGACACACTCTGGTGTGCATTACACCATATGACGCACTCTGGTGTGCATTACACCATATGACACATTCTGGTGTGCAATACACCATATGACGCATTCTGGTGTGCATTACACCATACGACGCATTCTGGTGCATGGATGGTTTTGTTTAGGGGGTTGAGGCGTGGGGTTGGTTTGGGAAGTTGTGTGTTTTGGTTACGCTGCCTTTAAAATTCCCAAACATTACAGAGTGAGATCATTTCAGATAATGGCCTAAACAGAATTTATTTGTGTGTTGAAAATTTCGAAAAAAAAATTTTGCAAGAAAAAAAACCCCCAGAACAATGAGAAAAATTGAAAGCTTCATCATATCATGGTCTCAGGACTATTGTGAATGTTTAGTCTGTTTTAGACTGTTAGTTACTGGAAACACAATGAAGTTCCCTGGCATTTAATGGGCCGATTTAACCATCACAACCTCTTCTGTCAGGAGGGAAGATAATCCTTTAAAAGCTGTTAAGTTTGCCCAATTTGATTTTGCCTGTTACTGATATATAATAAATGTTATACACCACTTTATTAACTACAGGGTGGTTTAGAAAATGTATTTTACCTCTTACTGGTATATGCTGATATTATCCACAATTTTATTGATCATAGGGTAGTTTAGAAAATGTTATTTTTCCTATGTTTGATGCATGCTGATGCTGTATTCAACATTATTGACTACACAGTGGCTAAGAAAATGAGCTTTTCCTATGACTTGTACATACTGTACCACTCACCATTTTATTGAATACAGGGTGGCTAAGAAAATGAGCTTTTCCTATGACTTGTACATACTGAACTACTCACCATTTTATTGAACACAGGGTGGCATTTATGTTTTTACACTGCTGGACTGGTTTGTGGCAGCATTCTGTGTGATGATTACATCTTTGATAGAGTGCATAGTCATTGCGTGGATTTATGGTGAGTCAATAGCCTGTATGTGTGGTCAGTACGTCTCTGATAGAGTACATAGTCATGGGGTGGGTTTATCGTGAGTCAATAGCCTGTATGTGTGGTCAGTACGTCTCTAATAGAGTGCATAGTCATTGGGTGGATTTATGGTGAGTCAATAGCCTGTATGTGTGGTCAGTACGTCTCTAATAGAGTGCATTGTCATTGGGGGTTGATTTATGGTGAGTCAATAGCCTGTAAGAAGGTTAGTGTCTAATTATTTCATGAACTTGTCAAGAAATTATGTTGTTGTTGAACTTGAATTTTATATCATTAAGATTTATGCAATGTATGATTAAAAACTTGTTCTAATCATACAATATAAAAAAAAATTTAAGTTTAAATAAAAATCATTATAAAAAAATTTCGTCACCTGGACTATTTTTTTAATGCAATCTGCATGTCATTTTGAAGTAACATCCTATGTTTGTGTTGCAGTTAACTGTTGCACTTACATGTGTTTTTCTCTTTACATGGCAACTTTAGGGGTCGACAGGTTTAGTGACGACATAGAGATGATGATTGGAAGGAAGCCAGGCATCATTATGAGGACCTGCTGGACCTTCATTACGCCCCTTGTTATGCTGGTCAGTGGAGTTACGTTCTTAATGTTGAGTGGTTTTCTTAGCTGGGTGATAAATTCTCCTAGGGAAAGGCTGATGGCTGATTGATTTGAATGTGCGATAGTTGTATACAGCAAGCTGTTTTGGCTAGGTTAAATACTAAAATCTTTTAGGTTAGATTGTGAAAATACAGGATTGGAGTTTTTGTAAAAAAAAATTTAGATAATTATAGAGTTTGCTTATGCGAAAATATAATTGAAGTGCAACATTTTGGGTATGTTGACTTAAGGACACCTGACATGGATCCTAGTCAGTCGGGAAAATGGGAAAAAGTCGGGCATTCCATTAATTATTTTCCCAGTCTGGAAAACTGGGAACTAGTAGATAAATTTTCAGTGGATGATTTTTTATCATTAAAAATTTAATTAAAATTAAAAAAAAATTTGGTGTTACTCACTTTTGCTGTTGCTCTACGCCAGCGGTTCCCAATCTGTGGTTCGCGATCCCCAAGGGGGTCGCCCCGGGTTTTCTGGGGGTCGCCAATTGTCGACTAAAAATATTCACTATTATGCAAATTTGCTCTATTTTGTAAAAATTTTATTGAAAATGATTTATTTAAATTTCATGGGGGTCATGGTTCACATGGCTTTTATAAAATGGGGTCGCCACCCAAAAAAGGTTGGGAACCACTGCTCTACGCTAAATCCCTAGTCCTTGTATCAACAAAATTGTATCTAACCACGAATAAAAGGAACATTTTCTTCAGAGGAGTTGTAAAATGGTCACTAACGCTTCCAACTGCTGTTCTCTTTCAGGTTGCCTTTATATTTACATGTGCCAAATATTCCCTGCCTGTCTACGATGGCTACATCTTCCCGTTGCACGCCAACATCATTGGCTTCGTGATATCTGTGATTCCTCTCCTCCCCATCCCCATCGGTATGGTCATTGTTCTCTACAACCAGCAGGGGAACCTCTGGCAGGTATGTGCTACAAACACCCTGAGATAATTTAATTTATGTTAAAAGAGTTAGGGTATCATTTTGTTTTATTTCGATTGGATTTGTGTCGTAGTTCCAAAACTCGTTATTGTGTTTCATTTCTGAAAGTCAATTTTTTAAAATTTATTTAAAAATTTTTTTAAGCAAATGAGTTTTCAGTTCTGACTGAGAGTTTAAATGTCATATGAAATTAAAATACACATGGGGGTCTGCATTTTACCCAAGATTCTACCCAACTTATAATAAGAAAAAAAAAGTTATTGTTTATTCTGTGACTTTGCTCCTCTAAAATGTGATTTGCCTCTCTAAATTCTGAGAACCTCTGATTAAGTAGTGTGCTGCCCCCCATTAACTTGAAAAAGACAAGTCAAGCTTTCCTGTCATCATAGCTTATTTTTTAACATATAATTAAAAGCCTTGACTCCTAGGTAAAGAATATACTTTTATCAAAATCTACAGAAGTAGAGAAAACTTGCACATAGTTCCTAAGACACGAACTAAAACATTTGGCAAAAAGTCATTCTCTTCTTGTGCAGCCAAACAATGGAATTCTCTACCATTACACATCCAGAGTATTTCATCTACCAAGTCCTTCAAGACTGCACTTAAGACGCATCTTTTCAAAATTTATTTTCAAAATTAAAGAAACACCAATTCTTTTTTTAATGATTAACGTTGCTTATGTGTATTGTACTGTTATTTATGTGGATATTATGAAAAGAATTTATATTTAAATTATTATATGTATGTTATTATCTCCATGTAAAGCCCTGTGAGCCCGGCTCCTTGCTGGGAAACAGCGCTATAAAAATTACCAATTTATTATTATTATTATTATTAATTATTAATGCATAATTTCATTCCAGCGCCTGGTGTCCTCTGTTAAAGCTGACAGTGACTGGGGTCCAGCTCCTAAAAACCTGAGGGCCATTTACCAAGAAAAGAAAGAGGAGTACAAAAACCGTCCCCATTGGATCGTAGCAGCGTTCAATAAAGCCACTGTATGATAGTTTGCCCCCCCCCCTCCCCCCACTCCTTTAGGCCAGCTCTTTAGTTCTATTTGACATCACTTGCTTGCAAAGATGACATCATGGAATATATTGTATATAACTGACATCCCAGATTTTGTTATCCAAGCCCACCACACTTAAGTTGACATCCGCCCCTAGATCAGATCTGTATATATACATATTGTATGTTCAGATGTCAATTTTAATTTTTTTTTAAATGGCATTTTAACAATAATTTCCCATTATAATATAAATTTGTTGATTGAGCTGTTAATTTTGTGTAAATTATTTTCAGTTGCTTTGATAAATTTTACTGAGTAGCCAAGCCTAACGGCTGCTGTGCAGTTGCATTTTGTATTTTTTTTTAATGGCGCTTTCAATCAAGGGAAGCTACCAGGCACGACATTTACAGGAGCTTTCAGCACAAAACAAAATTATTTATGAATTTGTATTTGGGATATTTGAAGTATTCATGGGGATATTTATAGACCTATTACGATACTGTCAGATTTTGCTACCATTGGATTGACATTTCTTTTTTATTTTGAAACACATGACATGACATATGACAGGTTTAAAGGGTTTATATATTGTCTCACTCAATCATTCAACTAAAACTTTTTGTTTTGTTTTTGGTTGTTTTTTTCAAAAAAGTAAATCCTTGTGACAAATATATTTTATACTTTGTTTTATATATGTCAAAACACTATTCCAGATATATGAGTGTGTACTTTGTAGTCATTGATTCTTGTTTTATTTTTTTTTCAACTGATACACTGATAATCAGCGGCTGGATAGCGAAGTCAGTAGTGCGCTCGCCTCACAAAGCTGAGGGGCATGGGATCGAGCCCACGCAAAGCCACAATATAAATGATACGCTAAGAAATTCCTCCGCTGACCCCTGGAAGGGTATTGGGGCACCGACCAGGTATAAACAAGCCCCGAGTAAGCTCTAATGGAAACATTAAGGATCGCCTACGACCTTTGGGTTATGGGACTTACTTTTACACTGATAATCAAAAAATATTTGCTACGCAGCTCTTGGTAAATATTGAAAGAGAAGCGTTATTTTATGTTTAAAAATAAGGCACGATTATGAGAGAAGTAAACATGAAAATTACTTGAGTGAAGTCTTACTGCAGCCTGAGGGAAACTGATAAATGTTCATATATTAAAGGAATAAGACATTTAGTTTATAGTGGCAATATGTTTATTATATTTATATCTGTCACTCTCTGAACATAGATGTTTAAATCTTTCCAATAATGCAGTGTTTATTTCCTTAAAATTTCATTCAGATTTAGAATCTTCTTGTGACCTACAACAATGCTTACAAAATTTGCATTTGTAGATAGTACATTTCTGTCACCTGATCCAACCAAATGTTTTACAATTGTGTAAAGATTAATTACAATTTTTGTGTGGCGTCTGTAAAATGTGAGAAATCACATACATTTAGCAAACTATAGCGGCAATGGATTTATTTATTTTAATGACTTAAGGCAATACTTTTAGTGTCTCGTTTTTACCCTTGCACCTCATTATTTAAGAACGGTAGTGATTCATTTACCGTTGGTTATTAAAACATATCAATTAATTACCAAACAATTCTTACTGATTTTAAAAGTCAACTGTTTAGATTTATTTGAAAGGTTCAAGAAATTGTTTTAATTCTCTGAACTAGAAACTCAATCTAAGTCTGAATGTATTAAAAAAGACATGTTTAAAAGAAATAATTTAAAAGAATAATCCATCATTAAATGTAAGATCAGTTGATCTCATAACAGTTGCTCCATCTACACAGAAGATTATTATGTCAAATGTGCTGATGGTAAATCCTGAGAAGTAAAAACAATTAAGGTAATAATATGTTTGCCTTACTGCCCATCTCTTGTTATTTTTAAATATTTATCCCTACATTGCCGGTCCCTTGGTTGTTGCAGTGATCAGTCAACATTACAACACAAAATAAGATTTTTTTGTCTCTATCCAATAAACAACTTGCTTTTCAAACTCTCTGCCGACCTCCAGTTATCTGCCTCATGAAAAAGACGTCCTTTTTTTTTAGAGATGTGTCTTATCGTGAAAAGAAAGCTGAAGAATAACTTCCCATGCTGAAGTGGGTCAACTGACTAACCTCAACGTCAGACAGAAAACCATTCCCATCATTCCCATGCATCATGTTTTCGTCACCAAGTCCCAGAAATCAATGGTCACCCATCAAATAATCTCTTGCATGTTCTCATTGTACAAATATTTTTTGATGTGATCTATTTGAAAAAGTGATTGTTAATGTGGAGCAGAACTCCTAAAATAATTATATACTATATCTAATATATATGAAATATCTTTGTCTCATGCATGGTTTTAACAAGGTTCTTTATCCTGAAGAAAGTTTTCGTGTCATTCATTTTCCAAAATTATTTCCCTTAAAAATGTAAACATGTTTCTTTCCCAACAAAATTAGGCTGTTGTTATTCCTTGTTTTGTTTACTCAGCAATAAGGAACAACTGGCCATTTTAATGAAATCAAAGTATTACTCAATGAGCCAACCAAGGGAAAAAAACAAACATCTTATTTATATCTTCTCATTTCATTCAAATCCATTGCTTATAAATGAATGTTGCATGCTTATCATGATCAAAATAATCTTGTCATATAAAGAAATTAAAAAAATTAATTAACAGTTAAAATTTTTACAAAAACCTGGCCACTGATTGAGTAGGCAGCCAAGATTCAACTGGGAAATATTCAAGGCATATATTATTTTATTCTAATGGATGACTTTTTGCTGTTTCTTTTCAAGTGTAAAATTGTAACTGGGAAAATTTAAAAATTCCTATTGATGACACTTGTTAAAAAAAACAACACTCTACCAGGTTTTTATTTCTTCTTTAAGGTGGAATTTGGGGGGGGGTTGTTTGGGAGATTTGGCACTCAATAATTTATTCAATAATTGACCTCAATAATTTATTCAATAATTGGCCTCGATAATATATTCAATAATTGACCTCAATAATTTTTGTACAGAGGTATTTACCCGAGTTGTTTGGAATGGAATTAATTATCTTAATGAGTCATAGAGAGGACAAATTATCAGTCTGAAAAAAAAATCTGATTTCACTGACTAATAATTTGTTAGCTAACAAAATGAATCCACTCATGGATAATCAAGGGCAAACTGCTGTGTCATATATTTTATTACTGACATGCTGTTATCCCAGTTTGTGTAGTATTTCTGAGTTGGACTGTTTTATATGAACTCCATTCATCTTCTGCTGGTGTGATTAGCATTAACTAACTGTGAGATACTTTTCATCATGGCGGCGTCTTTCTTCACCAACATGTTGATAAAATCATGGAAACGTTTTATGCACTGATGAATTTTAAGATTAGACCATTTTAATGTAAACAGTTTTTCCAAAAGCTGGACTTCAAAACTCAATAGGAACAAATCAACCCTGAACAAATGGCTGTTTAAGAAAACTAATGTATCATTATCATTTTTTAAATTTGATTGGCAGATTGGGTGGTCACTAATAGAAATAATTTCCCTACCAAGTAAATTTGTAGTATTTATATTTAAGATGGCATTTAATTTAATTCTGAATGTATCATTTCTGCTAAACCTGAGGTTTTTTAAAAAACATTTTTGTTTCATTGACCACTTGGGCAGTCATATGTAGGCCATGGGCGGTTTTAAAATAAAGATTTTCAATAAAATATATTTCAATAAATGAAATAGACAACCATGGGGGTGTGTAGAACACATTTTGAGAAACCCTGCATAAAATTTAATAAAGCCTGCACAATGAAATGTACACTCTTTTTGTGATTGGACATTTGAAGCAAACTCATGCCATAACCTCTGTACATTCATAAAACATATCTAATATAGACACAGTTCCTCTAAATGTACACACATAATGTGAGGACTGTGGAAAAACTTCAAGTCATGCTAAAATAATCCATTAAACTTTTTTCTGTCATAGATGTTATAACTACAACTTTCATAAAAATTGTCCTATGTCAAAATCGTCTCAGTTTTGCAAGTATGTTTGTGTGTACTTGTGTGTACTTGTGTGTACTTGTGTGTACTTGTGTGTACTTGTATGCAAATCTTAGATGAAGAATTATTCACAGTGACTACACCTAGTCAGCACATCCAATTATATCCTAACTGAATATATTTGTCCATTTTAACTTAACGTATTCTAGAGCTTGACCCGGGCTCCTGTCATCTTAATGTTATTATTAATAATGTTTAAAGAACGCAGCAGCAGTCCTCATCCATTGCAGACGGACAACAAACAATTATACTTATACAAATCTCGTCATCTCGATGACTACAATGATGACAAGACATTCATGTGCTTATCTCTAAATGTTATTGAATTGTGACTGAATCTTTGGTGAAAGAAATAATACGTGTATAATACTTTCAAAATAAACCATACGTCTTGAAGACAAATATGTGTTACAGGCAAGACATTAAACTAAAATTTAACTATTTATTGTTTTCTTTTGAGTTCATGTCTTGTGGAAGTGGCACACTTGTTTTTTATTGTTGAGTTTTCTCTCCTCTAGAGGAGGGCTTTAATACTTTTTAGCATGACAGCCTGTAACTGTAATGTGACAGCCAGTAACATGACAGCCGGTAATATGGCAGACACTAACATTAAACATGTAATATGACAGACAAGAACATGGCATCCTGTAAAATGACAGCTTTTAACTTGGCAGACAGTCACATGACAGACAGTAACATGACAGACAGTCACATGGCAGACAGTAACATGACAGTCAGTCACATGACAGACAGTCACATGACAGACAGTAACATGACATACCGTAACATGACAGCCAGTCACATGGCAGACAGTCACATGACAGACAGTAACATGGCAACTTGTAACATGACAGACAGTAATATGACAACCAAATACATGGCAGCATGTAATATAATAGCAAGTGGCATGGCAGACAGTAACGTGACAGCCCGTAACATGACAGCCAGTAGCATGCCAAATAGTAACGTGACAGACAGCAACATGGAAGACAGTAATCAGTTTTCCTTATTGCCAAATAGAAATTTAACATTCCAAAAAAAAGAGTAAATCTTTATTTCACACTTAAATTAAAATTAATATAAAAATTATGAGACTTCAATTTCATCTGAAAGATAACAAACGGTTTTTATTGAAGTCTCGTCTTTTAAGAATTAATAATTCACTATCCGCGTCAAGACTACACTCCACCCCCGAATGTGCCTACGAGATCCCACTACACTCCACCTCCGAGTGTGCCTACGAGATCCCACTACACTCCACCTCCGAATGTGCCTACGAGATCCCACTGCACTCAACCGCCGAGTGTGAGTGGGCCTACGAGATCCCACTACACTCCACCTCCGAATGTGCCTACGAGATCCCACTGCACTCAACCGCCGAGTGTGAGTGGGCCTACGAGATCCCACTACACTCCACCTCCGAATGTGCCTACGAGATCCCACTGCACTCAACCGCCGAGTGTGAGTGGGCCTACGAGATCCCACTACACTCCACCTCCGAATGTGCCTACGAGATCCCACTACACTGCATCTCCGAGTGTGTCTACGAGATTCCACTACACTCCACCTCCGAGTGTGTCTACGAGATCCCACTACACTCCACCTCCGAGTGTGTCTACGAGATTCCACTACACTCCACCTCCGAGTGTGCCTACGAGATCCCAGCTAGATAAGGGAAGCCTACCTCTATACTCTATATTGCCTTGTACAGCCTGAAAAACCCACGACCGCCAATAACGGGATTTCCCAATCACTAAAAGTGATAGACTATGAAATACACAATAAAGTAGTGCAATTTAATGGAGATTCACAGAACAGTTGTACTAGTGGTACCTCGGTATACGTCCTTAATCCGTTCCAGACCCTTGGACATATACCAAAAAGGACGTATATCAATGTATTTTTACTAGGGCTGTTAACGATTAATTTAAAATTAATCGTTAACTTTTGACAAATTAACGATTAATTAATCGTTAATTTCGATTAAAGCCAAAAATTGAAATTTATGGTGTCATAAGTAACATTCATTAAACCTACTTGTCGAAAATCGAAATAACACTGGGATGTCTTCTTTAAATGACATATTTTAACCAACAACGCAAACGGACAAGTGTATTGACATTATTTGGTTCAAGTGATGAGCGGGTCTTATTGACAATATAACCAACCGAGCTGAACAATCGTTCACAAAGCTTTAGATTGTCTCAACTGAAGTTTCTGATGCTGTGGTGGATGTTTGGTTTGCAGATAATATGTAAGCGAAGTGTTAGAACCATGGTAGCAATGTTCCCTTTAAGCAGCGCCGTTGCGAAGATATTTGACTGACGCCACGCAGGAGTTTAGAATCACCACGCGGCAAAGTTTGTAAAATATTGCACAAAAAATGGACGTTGTCAAGGCCGTACCCAGACTTTTTAAAGGGGGGTTCGCAAACTTGTCGCGAAGGCATTTCATGTTAAGATAAAGAAAACCTCTCTTAACGAGCACCTCTCATAACGAGATTTTCGCTTAACGAGCAACATTTTTATGGAAAAATTTGCTCCCTTAACGAGCGAAGAATCGCATAATGAGTGACGCAGAAAGGGAAACTCCCTTTTCCGTGTAAATTCATTAGTGAGCTGGCACTTCCGCCCTGATGTATTATTCTGTGTTAAGCACTCAGTCTGTAATGTTTTCGTGTGTGATCAACTGATTTTAAAAATATAAGACAGTATTCGTAATTTTTTTTATGTGCAAAGTTTAATAAACTGATAAATTATCTTCGAAAAAAAAACCCACAAGAAGACAATCATATAAGACGAAAAAAAAATAATAACTATTCAAATAAAACGAAAAAAAACATTTAAAAGCGAGAACAAGGTTGCGAATCTAGCGCGCAACTACAATCGGCCAACATCAACGATCTGCACTATTCTCAAGAACAATTAAGGAGATGGATGCTTCAAATGGAGTGTCAAGAATGTCTACGAAACGTTTACATCACATTTTCGTCAAATTTTGAAGCGTCTGCAAAAACAAATGTCTTTAACAGTTTTCTAGTTAAAAAGCAATAATTATTGTAACAAATTCATATTTTTGTTTACTTTTTTGTTTCAAATCTAAATTGTATTCTAGGTTTTTCACTCTTTAACAATTCATATGTAATTTTATTTGAATAAATGTTCATAAATGTTTTTGAAAAATGAGTATTTTTTTCAGCATGGAACGGAATATCGTATTTTACATTGGTTTGTATGGGGAAAAATTGTTTAGAGTAACGAGTGTTTCGCTAAAGTACTAAGACTCTGGAACGAATTAACCTCGTTATGAGATGTTTGACTGTATCTACAATATATGGTGCTATGACTTCAACTTTGGATGAAAATGTTTAATCAATACTTCTGTACCTTATGAATTATTGAGGGCGTTGATTAAACTTCTCGTCTTTTTTGCCTCGTTTTCAAAAAAAAATAAAAAAATTCTGTTCCTACAGTGAACAAAAAAGTAGGTTTTCATGCAATAAATCATTAATACTGTAAATAAAAGCTTCCAAAATAGTATTTAAAAATGCAAGTACTAGATCATTCATTTCTTTTCTTATTAATACTGAAATCTGCAGGCGCAAGCGTTAAAGAATTTGAATTACATAAATTATGGTACAGAACTGACAAGGCGGAAGACCACGATGCTATGAGGTTTATTTTAGAACATCTTCGATGTAACCCCTTCTTGGGTTTTTGTTAACAAATATCTGTAAAACACTGTTTTCGTTGATATTGAAAGTGATGCATCAATGCAAGCTCGGTAAGTCTTTCCTGCACCATTGAACATCTCATGTAATTGTGCAAACGTCGGAGTGCACTGAAACTTCGCTCACACACGCAGGAAGTCACAGGAATCACACACGCGATTTTCAGTAAGCAATAAATATTTGGATACATCGATTCATTGCAATGTTTTATAGCTCCCATGCAATTTTTTGGGTAGCGTTGACTCTTCCCATTGGCTGAACTTCAATATCCACCAGGTATACTCTTCGGGCAGCACTTATGGTGAAGACAGATCTTGCCCATATAAATCCACATCGCCTTTAAGATCTTCATACATACAATTTCTTCGTTGGCAGGGCACGCGGTCCGAATGCCAGACGAGAGACTGCCAAAGAGACTCTTCTATGGCGAGCTCCAGCATGGCCAGCGGTCCCACGGTGGACAAAAGAAACGCTACAAAGACACACTGAACGTCTCACTGAAAGCGTTTGCCATCAACCCAGACACGTGGGAACTTGCTGCAATGGACCGTTCCACCTGGCGTTCTTTCATCCACGAAGGTGCCAAGTCATGCGAGGCAAACAGGATCACCTCCGCAGAAAAGAAGAGGCAAGCCCGAAAGGCCCATGCTGTCAACCCTCCTGGAGATGTCCCACTCGTCCCTTTTCCCTTCTGTTCCCGAACCTTCCGTGCAAGGATCGGCCTCATCAGCCATCTGCGCACGCACAAACAAAGCAACCCTCGGATGACTAGAGTGGTCTTCGTCGAATCGACGGACGGACAACAACAACATACAATTTCTAACATCACTTGGCACAAGAGTTAACAGTATTGTGAGGATGTCCTGGTTAACCCAGAGAACCGCATATCTAGTTCAGCAATGATGTGCTCCAGAAATGGATTAATTAAGTTCCGCAGACAATGTTGCATTGGCGTTTCTACCCACACATTTCTTCGGTAGATTTGCTGCTTTGCTATTCTGGGAATTGAAGCTTCAGCTCCTAAAGACTGCGCCATGATACTGATATGATCATAAGTGTTTTTAAAATAAGAATCTACATAATATGTAGGGGTCTACCGATATGCCTTTTTGCCGATATTGCCGATATTGCCGATACCGATATTACCGATATTTTTTTTGCCGATATGAGTATTTGTTAGGACAAAAACCAGCGGTCATATTTGATGACGTCATTCTTAAATTTATCACTCGTAATTATTTATCTTTAATATTAGGGGACTACCGATACGCATTTTTGCCGATATTACCGATATTTTTTTCCGATATGAGTGCCGATAGGGTATTTGTTAGGACAAAAACCAGCGGTCTTATTTGATGACATCATTCTTAAATTCATCACTCCTAATTATTTATATTTTATATTAGGGGTCTACCGATAAGCATTTTTGCCGATAGGCCCCCTATTACCGATATTTTTTTCCGATATGAGTGCCGATATGAGTATTTGTTAGGACAAAAATAGCAGTGGTCATATTTGATGACGTCATTCTTAAATTTATCACTCGTAATTATTTATATTTTATAATTAAGGGGTCTACCGATATCCAGTTTTGCCGAAATTACCGATTTTTTTTCCCCGAAACGAAGTTTCCGATGTGTTTACAAGTTCCAGTTCATGACCTACATAGGACTCATAACAAAACGAACCGTCCTTTATAAAAATGTAGAAGCATATTAGGTACTCCTTTGAAAATTCAACCTTGACTCATAATTATTAATTCTAACCAATAGTTTAATGGGTTTTGCACACGGCCACCTTTTATGAATGAAACAATGAGAACAAAGTACAACAGTAATAGAGTGAAAATGAGGCTGAAGCTTGAATGGTTGCCAATGACAACAAGTCTTCACACGGTACATTTTGTTATTCCATACGAAACGAAATGTTTTAGACATCTGCGATTCTGCGTGCATCTTTGCTATTAGAGCAATTACGTGAACATAATGTTTACATGTTATACATTTATTAGAGCAATTATGGTATACTTGGCATCGGCAATAATGTATTTACACAGTATTTCTGAGTATACGAAAATCGGCCGATACCTAAACAATATCAAAGGACATGGCACACTGTATCGTGGCTGCACATATTAATACTAGGACTCTTTTGACTATTTCAATACCGGTATCGGGGTCGATATATTAATTTGTCGAGATATTGTAAATCTAAATGATAGTTTTTTTGTTTCCGTTTTTTTTTGTTTGGGGTCAAAATGTCACTTATTATGAAATATCGGTGACGTCAATATCGGGACCTTTACATGCTACCGATACCGATATTGCCGATATCCAGATATCGGTGCCGATATATCGGCTGGCCAGCCGATATATCGGTAGACCCCTAATAATATGTTATAATCTCTCTAAACTTTGCTTGACGTTTTCGATAAGTGACATATCCTGAATTATGTCAATCGCTTATTTCTGAAGTTCGACTGTTATTCCTTCCAGCCTAGATAAAAGTTTGTACGTTACAACAAAAGTCACAATAAATGTGAAGTTACACAAAAAATGAAGAAGTGAAGTTGCTCGAGACTTACTGTCAGTGTCCCAATCACCATTTGTAGTCAAAATTGGATCCAATCCTTGGTCGTTGGGTTTTCATCGTGGCAGTGAAATTATCTCAGGAGTGTGAAAAATGAAAACATACGATTAATAGAAGTGTTTGTATGCTTCGTGGCGCTCAGCCCATCTTGCTTTGCACAAATCTTTAAGTGCTTTCCGTTTAGCACTGTCAAAGACTTGTTTGTATGACGTTTTCAACAAGGCTTCGCGCTTTGGGCAGTTGTTAAAAAACATGCAGGTTTCTTTTAATTTTTCAATCATGTTACGCACATCGGGAGGTCTGCACGAATGCGTGTTCACTAGGTTTAAAGCGTAATTGCTGCAGTGTGTGTATACCAACAAAGGGGCCTCTAGCAGAATACGCGCTTGAACTCCTGAGACAGCGCCCGACATAGATGCAGCGCCATCATAACACTGGCCCCTCATATTCTGTAGTGCAGGGGTGTCCAAACTTTTTGCATGGCGGGCCAAATTCCTTGAAATAAAGACCCTCGCGGGCCGGATTAACGTTATATAAAAATGACATAAGCTGAGAAGTTTTTATAACAAAATGTTAATGTGAAGGGTGAAACTGAGATCTTGAATGCAGTAAATAGTTGAGGTCAGGCTCATTGCCACTGGTTTTGATACGTATGATATCACGTAGGTGAGACTCACTTATTCTTGTCCTAACACGGTTCATGTTAAAATTCATAACTGAAAATGTCTGCTCACACAAGTATGTCGAGCCAAAAAAGCTGAGCATTTTATTTAACAAATGTTCGAATCTCTTTGAATCTCTCTTTATCCACCTGTCGGTAAAAGTCGTTGAGAGAAAGCTGTTGTTGTCTGCTGCGAATTTCGTTATCCCTTTGCAACTCAATGAGTTCCAGCTGCAGATTGCCTGGAGCATTATCAGGGTCAACAGAGAAAGGTGAAGAAAATAACATGATGTCCTTTTCAATAATTGCAAAGTCCTGAAAGCGTCTTTGAAATTCATCAGATATCTGCAACATACCTCTTCATTTGTTAATTGAAGCTTCTTTCTGGGAAACTTGTCATGAAATCCTGTAGTGAGGGGAAACGTGTGGTATTAGACAGCATTTGAGACAGATGCCTTTGAAAAAGTTGCAGCTTGTTCCCAAAGGCCTTGATGTGGTAAACCAATTATATTCACATTCTGACCTTGAAGATTTGTGTTAAGTACCTTTAGATGTCTTGTCATATCAACTAAACATGCTAAATCTGCCAGCCAAGCAGTATCAGATAATTCTGGCATTGGTTGTCAATTATCTTCCATGAATTGCCCAATTTCTTTTTTAAATGCGTAGAAGCGCTGAAGTACTGTTCCCCGACTGAGCCACCTTACATCATTGTGATACACAACATCTCCGCATTCTCCCTGGATGTCAAGAAGAAACTGCTGAAACTGTGGTGAAATAGGGCTTTAGAGCTAATAGAGTTTATAGCTATTATTACTGGCTTAATGACATGATCACATCTAAGATGTTTGGCAAAAAGAACTTGTTGGTGAATGATACAGTGAAGTTTAATAGCTTTGCCACCCTCCTCACTGACTTTGTTATAGTCAAGTGTTGCAAGTCCACTATGCTCACCAATCATGGCAGGTGCACCATCAGTAATAATTCCAGATATTATTTTCCAAGGTAGTTTAATGTCATTAACAGCAGAACAAACAGAAGTAAATAAATCTTTTCCCCTTGTTTGGTCTTTAAGACTCTGAAGGCAAAGTAATTCTTCACTCACACACATGTCATCATTAACTCCTCTAAAAAAATAAGTAGTTGCGCAGTGTCAGATGCATCAGTGCTTTTATCACATGCAATCGAAAAAAGTCAAATTTTTCTGCTTTTGTCTCTATTTGTCTCTTTATGTCAGATGAGACTTCTTCAATTCTGCGAGCCAAAGTGTTGCGTGACAGGCAAACATTGGCAAACTCCTGGTTTTTCTCGGGACAGATATTTTCAACAATTTTCATCAAGCATTCTTTTACAAACTTGCCATCAGGGAATGGCTTGCTGTGTTTCGCTATCAGTTTTGCTACCTCATAACTTGCCTTTGAGTAATTGTCATTGGCCTGACCGATTCTTGAATCACAGCTTTGCTGTGAGGTTTAAAAATAATAAAATGACGTCATCGACTTTTACGGTAGGCTGTCAAGGTTTTCAGTACAATTAACTTTCATCGGGTTTTAAAACAACCAATTTCCACGTTGTTTAAAAAAAAATAATAATCACAGATTTTCGCCATCATTTGACATACTCGAAACAGTACAAAATTTCTACTTTTCTAATAAATATACTATCTTCATGGGGGGCGCCATGAGCAAAATATTGGGTGGGCCAAGTTGGTAACATAAATTAGTTAAATTCGATACCCTTGCCTTAAATAGGGCCTTGAACCCTTGGTCGCTTCCTATCTCTGTACCCTTCCGTAGACCTGAATGTAAGCCTTAACCAGATTGTCTGAACTCTATTTTTGATGGACATGACACACAGCGCGTAGCGTGGTCAAGCGCCGGAGGCGCAAAACACTAGTGGGGGTCCGGGGGCATGCCCTCCCCCCCCGAATTTTTTAAAAAAAAACACCCAATTTAGAGCTATCCTGAAAAGAAAATGCAGATTAATTTATATCAATAAATGACATCATGCTTCAATATTATGTAGATTGTTAACATCAAACAAAGAGAAATAAAGGGAAAACAAGAAAATGACTGATCTAAGTCATATGGCTATATTCTGAAAAATAATAATGTATATTTAGTTGAACCATGAAATGACACCATCCAATTAACACTTGTGGAAGAATCTGCCCTCTATAGGCTTGCAGTGGCTTTTTATATGGCTGGCAACGCCTGAGTACTAATGATACTATTTCTTTTTGATGTGTGCGCAACAGACAGTGCGTGTCTTTTTATGAAGGATTTGCCTTTCTTGCTATAATCAAGTCTACAATCACAGTAAACACAAACAACTACACCGGGTTTATCTTGCTATAATCAAGTCTACAATCACAGTAAACACAAACAACTACACCGGGTTTATCTTGCTATAATCAAGTCTACAATCACAGTAAACACAAACAACTACACCGGGTTTATCTTGCTATAATCAAGTCTACAATCACAGTAAACACAAACAACTACACCGGGTTTATCTTGCTATAATCAAGTCTACAATCACAGTAAACACAAACAACTACACCGGGTTTATCTTGCTATAATCAAGTCTACAATCACAGTAAAGACAAACAACTACACAGGGTTTATCTTGCTATAATCAAGTCTACAATCAAAGTAAACACAAACAACTACACCGGGTTTATCTTGCTATAATCAAGTCTACAATCACAGTAAACACAAACAACTACACAGGGTTTATCTTGCTATAATCAAGTCTACAATCACAGTAAACACAAACAACTACACCGGGTTTATTTAATTTTCGCACATATTTTGAGAGATAATCTCTATTACTGTCTTTTTCTTCGAGCCAGTCCCATCGAAACTTATTCTTATATCGAAAAAGTATTACATTTGTTAATATATTTTTTGCAGATTATTGATATTTTTAAAAAATATTTTTTCCCCGTCCTTGTCCTTAATGTCGGCATTCCGACTATTGTCGGCAGAAATGCAGGTCTAGTTTAGGCCTTCCCTTTTTAATTTTTCCAAACCAATGTCTAACTTCCAAATGGGCGACAGGGTAGTGAGTAAATTTCAATAAATTTGTACAGAATGGTAATGAAAAAGCATATGATATGATTCATATTATCTACAATTTGTAACAGTCACACATTAACTCAAAATAAAATAGTCAAAAGTAACGAGAAATGCCCATAAAATTTTCTACGTGAGTCATTTAGACCGATAAACTCGTTTGCACTGATACAAAGTTGATACTATCTATCAGGTCAAGGTACACGTTAGCCATCATAATGGAATTATGTCTCTCTTGCCCCATTGTCGATCGCAAGTAAGTCTTCAACCGTCGCAACCCGGAGAACGCTTGCTCACATGACGAAGTGGTGCTGGGAAGCATGACCAGCGTTGCCACCGCTGCATACACGGTCTTATGAGTGTCTCGTCTCACATCGGCATCGTTGAACCAGGCGATAATTGCCGGAATGTTATCGACGATGTTGTTGTGTGACAGCAGAGCGAGTTCACTCTTTAGATTGATGCGATTAAGATGTGGGTGTAAACGAACTACTTCATCTAGCAGGTCTTCGTCTAACTGTGGGTTCACCGTAGCTGATGTAGTCGTGAGAAGAAGACGCCACTTGTTCATCCAGCTTCTAGGATCCATCTTTCCAGTTATTGAATCCCTTGTCAACGAACGCGGACTCGACTTTACATGCTCCAACAAGACGCTTGCTGCCCATTTCACGACACCAGCTGCAAAGCAGAACTTTCCGTTGACGTGATATGAGCAGCCATGGATGACTGCTAAACCATTTTTCCTGCAGTTGTCGACGACGTCCACAGTAATCACGAGCAGCCTCGCTTAACAACTTATCATCTGGACGATCAGTAAGATCCTTGGTATCAACATCGTCCATAATAACATCAGATGAGACGTTTTCAACTATTTTACTCGGTATTTTCGGTTGAGTGGATTGCGTGAAAAAACGTTTCATAGTTTAAAGTTTATTACTGCAATTAAGCCCTACAACTATACGTTAGGAGAGTGAACATACTTCCGGTTGTTCCAAGAGACTTGTAATTAAAATTGTTATTTTGATAAAACTCGGTTTTATTAAATAATGAACTTGATTTAAGTATTGAAATTGTGTCTTTTATCAGATGTAGATCTACGTATTTAAAAAAAAAGATTCATTTCGTGTGCAATTTTTCGAGAAATGTGTTTTTATTTCCATAATTACATCATGCCCAGTTTCCTTTTTATTAGTTTTTTAAATAAGTTTTTAGTGAAATTTTTATAAGTAAAACTGATTTTTTTCAAAATCGCAATGTTATTTTAGTACTAAAATGGAACATCGAATGTTGACTCACTCTCCTAACCTATAAATAAACTTTTCACAAAACAAGACGAAAAACGCCACAGGACAGGGTCCGATTAAGATTATAATTGAAAAACAATAATATTATTATACTATTTTAATTTTTTTATATAAAATCTATTTCAATATTTTAATAATTAATGTCAATAATAACAATAATGATGCATTAACAACTTAGCAGACCGCCGATCGGCAATAGCAATAATTATTCAAAGTCATTATCAGTGATGGGCAACTAGTAAAATAAATTGTTGGTACAAATAATAGTTCAAATATTTTAGTTGTGAGAAAAGTTTAACTAAAAATATAATATATGGTTTAGTCAAAATGGTAGGACTTTTAAAATAGTTACAAACTAAATAGTTTAACTAAATTTTTTAGAGCTGCGAATCCCGACATACAATAGTAGGATTTGTATGTATTTCCTCTAAATTTGAATTTTTTTGTGTTTAATGTTACCAATAACAAAATTAACAAACTTATAAAAAAGAAGAGTTGTACATTAAACAGTTTCCGTATTGTTGGTTTCAGTTGATTTTTTGGGTGGGCCAAATACATTGTGGCCCATTACCTCTAAAAATTGGGTGGGCCATGGCCCACCTGGCCCACCCTGTGGCGCCCCCCATTACTATCTTTACAGAAATAATACGTCAGTTACTTAATTATTTCAGATGAGGCCGCGGGCCAGTTAAAATGGCTTCGCGGGCCGGTTTTGGCCCGCGGGCCGGACTTTGGACATCCCTGCTGTAGTGGGATCCCCAAATCTCTCAATAATGTCAAGATCTATTTTTTTTTAAAAAAAGGGCACACATTCGCAAAAGGGGGTTCTTCGAACGTACGAACCCCCCCCCCTTGCGTACGGCCATGGTTGTGCAACTTTGCACACGAGTTTTTTTTTAAAATTTGCACATGGACCAAGGAAGCTTAGACTTAGAGGGAACATGGCACTGGCATGGTAGGCAAACGATTTCTCTCAATGGAAATAATAACATTTATCAACATTTTGAACATTCACGAAGTGAATAGTTAAAAACCAAAATGTTCGTGTAATCGTTCGGAAATAAGTTTATATTTATCGATCGAAAAAAAATTTACTTTTGACTTCCAGTACATTTATAAGTGGCGGGTCGATTAATCGTTAAAAAATTTAATCGTTAAAAATTTTTAACGATTAATCGAGAAATTAATCGTTAATTTCCGCAGCCCTTATTTTTAATATAAGAAATAGAGGGAAAATGATTAATCCATTCCCTTGAAAAAAAAATCATTTTTTTCATATTTATACATTATTGACGTGGTTTTATAAAATAATTTAAACACTGCCATTAAAACTAAAATACATAAATAAAAAGAACGTAGACTATTTTCTGTTTTTCTGTTATCCAGATCAAAAGCAGTTGTTCAACATGCTCTAACTATGGCGGATTAAGGGGGGTGCTGATTGGGCTAAGGCCAGGGGCCCCCAATGATTTAAGGGCCCTAAACTTATTATACTTAGTATACTTTAACAAAGGTGGCTGGATCGGGCCCCAGGTGGAATTGCAGCCAGGGGCCCCGTGCAATTTTGATCCGCCCATGTGCTCTAATATCCCTGTTCTTTGTTATGTAATCGATTTCACCCCATTTTCCCATTTAATGGAGTCTTTGTTGTTCACAATTAGGGACCAACCGGGTAGACATTTTCTACCGAGTACCAAATCCAAATAGTTAGATGTACTATTTGCCGGATCCGGGTACGAATCAGAGTACTAGGGCTGTTAAACGAAAATCGGAAATCCGAATTAATTTCGATTTTGAAAACGATTAGCGGTTGCTTTATTTCGCAATACCATAGCCGCCTTGTATTTAGCTTTCACGTTTCCTAACAATAAAATTTAAATTTCGGGCATTCAATTTGGTTTATTAAATTATTATGGACTGTATTTTTTTGGGTTTACTTTACAACTGTCTACAGTCTACACTCTTCATGCAATAATATTATGGTCAGAAGAATGGATTATTAATTTATTAAGATTTAAATCAATAAATTCATTATATATTACTTGTAAAGTTGGTTTCTCTTGTGAATATGTTACTTACTTTGTAACTGTTAGTCGCTGCTAATTTAGTTAATATATTACTTTAATTTGAATTAATTTTATTATTTTATTCGATAGTTTAATTTTTTTAAAAGTATATATGGCGCTAGAAGCAAACACGAAATTGTCTTAGAAAATTAGTTTATTAAATTTATATCTTTAAAACTTCAAATGATTAATTTATATAATTATGTTGCATTTGTTATATTTTTAACAATTTGTAAGTATACTAATCTTGATATTTATCGAATTCAAAAATTGTATTTTTTAAGGTATTTTTTTTAGATATCTTGCTTGTTTGCGTGGGCACTATTTGCCGAGGCGAATAGTTCCGAAAAGAAACCCGATATCCGGCCGAGGCGAATGTCCAGAGCGGTTTCCGGTTGGTCCCTATTCACAAACATAGAAATCGTCTTTCTTGGCATGCTTCAATTAAGTCCCGGACACGCACCCAAATAAATCTTATATTTATAACAATCTCCCTTTTCAACCCCTACTCCTGGGGGATCCTCACATTTTTTTCGTTGCTTGGCTCCTCTCATTAACTTTCTTAGAACTCACGATAAGTGAATTTACTTAACAAAATTACGCGATAAACACCAACCTCACATGACAATAATTTAGAGTTATTGCGAGAATCGTTCACTGTATGGTGGCAACTGTCGAACCTACACTGACGCACTTCAGTATCTCGCGGTGTGCTGTGATTACTACATGCTAGGCATGCGCGGTGTGTTATTTTGACTCATAGGGGCCGTTTATAAATGACGTCACGCCACGGTCACGCATCAGGGGGGGAGGGGGGTCACACATTTGTGACGAGAGGGAGGGGTTGTTTAAGAACTGTGACGTCACATCAAAGCGCGCTACTTTAAAAAAAGTTCCACTTAAATATTTAAATGCTTACAATATATTAAACTACGTTTTAAATGGCGTCACGCGTATTACGATATTAGAGCGCAGCCTTATGCTAAACTACATACATACTTAAATAAAAATAAGGTGTTTTGAAACATGCTTATTTTCATATAGGAAATACGGCTTTTATGGTTGGGGGGTGGTGTGGGGGGGGGAGAGTGGCGAAATTTTGTGACGTCACATTTAAGGGGGATAACTTTTTGTGAGGACGTGTGATTTTTTATTGGTGGTGGCAATCGGCCAAAATCGCGTGACGTCATTTATGGACGACCCCATACAAGTTCTAGCATGCGGGTTGTATTCCAAACAAAGATCGTATTCCAACCAAAAAGTTTCGCGTCCAAACAGGACGTATACCAAAGCAGACGTATACCGAGGTACCATTGTATATATATATATATATATTAGGGCTGCGGAAATTAACGATTAATTTCTCGATTAATCGATGAATAGTTAAAAAATTTAACGATTAAATTATTTTTAACGATTAATCGACCCATCACTTACAAATTATTGGAAGTCAAAAAGAATTTTAAAAAAATATATAAAAAATTGTGGCCGAAAAATAATAAATTTCATGATGATTACAGGAAAAGTTTGGTTTTAAACTAGGGCTGAGGAAATTAACGATTATTTTCTCGATTAATCGTTAAAATTATTTAACGATTAAATTTTTAACGATTAATCGACCCACCACTTATAAATGTACTGGAAGTCAAAAATTAAAATTTTTCGGCTGATAAATGTAAACTAATTTCTGGACGATTACACGAACATTTTTGTTTTAAACTATTCACTTAGGTGATTGTTCAAAATGTTGATAAAGGTTGTTTCCATTGCCTACCATGCAATGTTCCCTGTAATAAAACGCGTATTTATTTCATATACACTTAGAACTGCGATGAATTAATTTTTTAAAATTGAACTTACTAGAAGCAGTTGTCACGAGTTAATGTATTGATAGAACAAATAAAAAGGTAGAAAATTTGGAACTATGGATAATAAGATCTCAACAAATTTTACAAACATGACTTAAGTATAACAGAGGATCTATTAATACCTACGATTTCCTGTTAGTAAAGGAGTTGAAAGGTATACAATACATTTCGGAAATTTTCCGTTTTCAAATAAACGGAAATTCAGAAATTTATTTGTACCATGATTCTCAAATACTTAAAAACGTACTAAATGCAGTTTTAAATTGATAATAATTGATCATAAATAATAAAGTTAAGTAGATTTTTTGTAAATATGTAAGAATTGCTTGGATATTTCATTTAATGGAAATTATGTTATTGGTTATTTTATTTTTGTTTCGAAATAGGCCTGCATTTTAAATCTACATTGATGTTACAGAATATTTTTTATCAAGTCTTAAATGCTGCCTCCACTACTTCTTTAATTAAGTGTGAATAGAAAATCAGCAAACTTTTTAAAAACTGTATATTTGCATAACAGATAATGATATGGAATACACGTGAAATTAAATTTAGAAAATAGATAACGGAAAAAATGCATTATACCCAATAGTTTTAGAACCCATAAAAAACTGATTAGTCAACTGATCGTATCCATTCATTTTGTGGTGTAGTTATCAATTGTTTGCAACTGGAAGAACTGTTTCAAAGGTGGTAGGTTCCACAAAGATTAGTATTTTATATTGAAAATTACTGATTAAAACAATACCGTGGTTATAGAGTCGTTTAACTTTTGTCTTTTATCCGTCGAGGGTATCTGGTCACTGTAAAATGGGACCGCAGACTGGTTGATTTAATAAACTTTTAAAAATGTATTATTCTGTTTAACGAACTGTCAGATTCATACGCTGTTTCTCATTTTTTCGGGTTGATTTACTAAAATTTAAAACAAAATCGTTTTATCAAATCATTTAATTTTCATGCACCCAAGTACTCAGGGAAATTCGAACTTATTAGCCTCTACTCTATTAGTAACTTTATCTAGCTAAATTTATTTTAATGTTCCATAGAAGATATATATATATATATATTATATATCATATATATATAGTATGATATATATATATATATATATATATATATATAGATATATATATAATTTACTTTAAAATAAGACACATTTCACTGCTAAAACACATATACAGTCAACATTTCATTTTAAATTAAGTGTTTTTTTAAAAACACCAATTGAAATTACAATTAATTTTCTAAAAACAGTTTAATGAAGCAACAATATTTCGTCATTCAGGCAGAAAAAAACTCAATCAGCTCTACTGAATATAGTAATAATATATATAAAAAGAATTCCAAAAATGGCTGATTATAGTGGACGGAGCTCAGACGCTTCCAACAGTGTTGGGACACAGACGCTGAATCTCGACTGCCTCTCGCGCTACGAACCACTGGAAATTCAAAGACAGGGGCATACAAATTTAACCGACTAACAAAACGTTCTTCTACTCAGATAAATATTGAGCACAGGCAGAACATAGATTCCGCGCAATCAACAGTGATCTCTGAGTGTCACTACAAATTACTGCTGCACAAAATGGTGAATTAGAGTGGAATTGTCTATTTTAACCTAGATTTATACTCCACAACTTAGATCAAGAAATTTCGTGAAAACTTAAGTCACATTCCTTTATGAGTCATCATTAAAGTCTACTACACTGCTCACGTTTACAGCAAACATTATGTGGTATATAAATTATATTTCTAAACTAGTTAAAAGGATTTATAGTTTTAAAATTTCATAACTAGGTTAAATAAAAAAATCATGTACCTTTTTTATATTTCTGTTTTAACATATAAAAATAATAATCATTTAACCTTTTTTATTTCTGGTAATTTTTTGTTATAAATTTTAAAAAATGACTGTCAAAATAAATTGCCAACAATTAAATGTTATTAGGTCCAGCATTGGCATATTCTGGGACATTCAGAACTGCTCAGTACCCTCTGGGAAGTCAGTTACTCGCAACTAATCAGACAATATTAGGAAAAAGTTTGTCGCAGCAGACTATGCAGAACGAGAATTCGTTTGTGTACTGATTTCATCAAAGGAGTCATCAATAACGAAGGAGGATTTAAATAAAGGAAACGTTAGTATTTAAAAGAAATAACTTTGTAACTTACACTTTCTTCACACATTAATAGTATTCAATTTATTTATAAAACATCTGAAAGTCAATAAAGTATTAAACCAAATTTACTAAAGTTATGGAATATTATCTTTCTCCTGTAAAAATCATTATACTAAAATGACGGTGTTTTAATGTCTTTATTAATATCCAAAACAATTTCCTTCAATAACAAAATCTAACTTACCAGCTTACGTGTTCTGTAATGAAATAGACAGACCTAATAACAAATAGTTAATAACCTTTGAAGTAATGAACAAAATTGGACATTCACAGATTTATCCAACGCCAATAAAACTCTCAATACGGAAAATTTGCTTAAAATTTTGAAACATTTGGTGTAATGCTGGAGTTGTTAGTAAATTATCCGTGTCCGAAGAATAGGGGCCGTCCATACAAGTACCTCACGCTATACCATTTTTGACGCTCGTGAGCGTGACGTACTTTATGGACGGCCCCATACACTCATATTACTCTATGAACTTAGGGTCCAGACGATCAATATTCTGATCATCCCGGCTCTTGTAAAAAAGGCCGAGGTTCTTCATGCAAATTTCTATGAATACAATACACTGAGGGCTGGGCTGCTCAGCGGGGTATTAGGGACTGGAGGTTGGGGCAACAGCGCCAATAGACACATATGCATCAATGGTTGTCGCTTTAACTATAATCCCCTTCCGGAAGCATATTACAGTAACTAATTATTGTCCTTAAGCAGGAACAAGCAGCTCCTGTGTTGAGTTATTGTTTTTATCAGCCATTCATTATGTACTATCATGGCCTCGCCCTTCTGTCTGAAGGGAGAGGGATGAGCGCCCTATGCATGAAAAGAAGATTTATCTTCAATACGTCACTTTAACAGCCCAATCCTTAACTCTCTCTCCACGTATTCTCCAACTGGACCCTGCTAAACCTTGCGCATTCTTTCAAATTGACGGTCCTCAATAATCGGTGACACAACATAACTTAAACGTGTTGTTCAAAGTAAACCCACGCGTTAAGCAATCAGAATAACCCATATCAGAAAAACGAAACAACATAAACACACACAAATAGCACACAGCTTAATAACGTTATAAAATACCATCTCAAGCAATAAAAACACACAACCAACCATACCGCGCCAATAACGAATACCCAATCCGCGTTCGCAACAGAAACGATCAAAACAACTCAACCGACACCACTAAGCCAATCTATCAGCCTAATATAAGGACAACAACCAAGGTCCCCCAGGAAAAAAACGAGAGACAACCATTCGCAAACCACAACTCTGAATAACCGTATCAACCAGAAAAGACAATAAAATCAAACCACCCTGAACCAGGACATGGAGCCAACAAGACACCTGCTACGGGTACAAGGCCGTCAGTAAATAATACAATTTAACATAACTAAACACCGAAAACCTAGTCAGCGGAGAACCCAACCTACATCCACCATCGGCAACACAACGCCCATGAACACATAACAAAACATCAGCAACACCATCGTATGCCAATCACCAACCATAAACCAGCGACGACCCAGGGCACCAACAAAAAACTAACAAAACCTATCACAAACACTAACAAACAAGAAAAACAAAAACACGATAAACAAAAAACACTAAAAAACGCACAAAGAAAAAAGCAACAAACTATAAAACAAAACTTAAACAAACGTCAGAAAAAGCACACAACTACGGATTAGAAAAAAACCAATACTTCAACAAACAAAAAAAAACAAGTTCATAAAACAAGACTCCATACAAAACAAAAATAATTTTCAGAACTACAGATAAAACAAACGACCAGAAACACAACTTCAAAATAAAACAACAAAAGAAGTCTGATCAAACTTGAGCGGGGTAAAAATACCGTAGGCAAAACAAGAGCACAAAGCAAAAACCAAACCCCAACCATACAAACAAACACAACCCGACAACACCCACCCATCAACACCACAACAACGCCACCCAGAGTCAAAAAGCTAAACAAACACACAACAACGCATCCCACTTCAGAACTATAAATTATTCCCTAACAACTTATCAGAAAGAGGACAAACATCCATCAACAATTACCAAAACACAAAAACCCACGAGTTATAAATTCACACAACAAATCACCCCTCGAACAACAAACAACCAATAACCACAACTACTTTACAAACCCACCAAGAAAACAGAAACCCACCAAAATTACAAATACCAACATGTATAAGACGAAACTCTCCATAGCCAACCTAACTAGATCACCATTCTGTCATATAGAACAAAATCACAATACAGAAAAAAACCAACCAAACATCCAACAAAAAACCCACAAACTACAGAGTCCAGTAAGAACAAAAACATAACCATAATTACTAACAACGGCAATGCAAAACATAACAACCCCCACGAACCAAAAAATACAACACTACCCAATCTCCACTGGAACACACCCAGCAAATACACGCCTAGTCTGCTAAATCAACACCAACCACAAAGTAATACCCAAAAAAATAAACAAAAATCAAACCCAATCCAAGCAAACTGACAGGTAGAGCAAGAACAACTACACACCAATCATTCACATAAAACACCAAATAAACCAGCAAAACAAACATTGCACAGCTCACCAACCTTCATATCAACCTCTATACTCAACACTAAAAACGTATCGACTCACTAAAAAACAACAAACACCTACGTAAAACGAGATCGAACACAACACAGTGGGTAAAAATAAATAACGATAAACGCGTAAAAACCACCACAAAACTAAAAACATACTCGGAAACAAGGACGGCACCCACACAGCAAAACGATAAAATTAACACAACACAACGACCCGCCAGAAAGAAAAACGGAGACACACAACCGACCCCCAAAAGAAGTAACACTCCAAAGCACGACGAACAAACAGGACTTCATAAAAGAAAACCACAACAAACATTCGAACGAATAACAAAGAAGAACTGGACACGAACAAAGCGATAAAGAACCAACTCACAACACACCAAACAACAACCCGTATGAAAAACACCCCAGACAACAGAACCCAGGAGAACTAGGAGTAACTCCAAAAAACAGCCCGCAATAAAAACCAACGCAAAAAAGAACAGAATCAAAAAACCGGACAAAGTATGAAAACCACTTATGTGCGACAGACAGTTAATCGTAAAACAACCTAATTCCTAAGACACTATCGAACCCCATCAAACAAAACACCAGGACTGGAACGGACCTACAAACCAACGATTAAGACAGACATAACGGGAAAAACAAAAACGACGTAATAACGCGAAAACCGTCCTAAACGTGCAAGCCAATAAATTAGCAAGAGTCACAGAATAAATACAGCAAAACACGCCCTAAACCAGACGCAACGAACAGGGGACACAACCAGAAACAAAACATTAAATAGAACCGTAAAAGGAACACACAAAACAAAAACAACAACGTGAGCTAATACTAAACACAACACACACCAAACACACACTATAAACAAACGATCCCTGGTGACTCGCACAGAAACACCTGGGGGGCTCAATACAGAAACACCTGGGGCACACACAGGAAA
>CALYLW010001071.1:0-202780 GCA_944989445.1 Ampullaceana balthica
TGTCACATCTGATTAACATAATTTTGTGACGTAAGGTCACATGTATGGTGGACGCGGGAAGAAAGGAGCATTTCTATTGGTTGAAAGTGTTGGGCGAACAGTTGTGTGTAGACTTCCGACAGGGAAGCATTGATGTGAATAGCTCAAGATTTCCACGTTATATTACCTCAAATGATTCTTATGTGTACAATATATATGTATATTAAAGTTGTTTTGGATAAACGAATTCTTCAGTGAATTATTGTGCACAAGATTAATTACTGTGAGAACGCCTACATAAAAGAGAATATATAAAGTTACATCGTTACATTGGTGTCGAAGTAAAAGTTCTATGTGAACACAAGATGAAAGAGGTTTCGTGGAAATAAGTATTGGATATTTCCAAAAAAGGAAAGTATTCTTTAAAATAAGAAATAATACCAGCTATAGTATTTTTGAATATTCAAGTTCGTAAGAAGCTGTGAATAAACTTTTGTAGTTCAATGAAAATACAAGAAGATTTCAAAATGGCGGCATAAACGGCAGATATCCGCAGTGTATAAAACTGGATCAGACTAGTTGGTTCTACGTCACATTCGACGACAGTACAAGCATACTACACAGTACTGGAATCTGGGTCGTGTAGGCTTACTGAATGGTGACACACGGTGAACATATATAGGTCGTGACGTCAACAGGCTTAATGCTAGTTGATTCCAGGAAATATTAGTAATAGTAAACATAACATCGAACCGAGAAGCTATGGACTATTCAATGTGTTGGTGTGAATTATAAATAAAGGAAACGGAATTTTTATCCATTCATTGTGTGAAGAGTTTGATTATCGCAATTTTGGATTAATGGAGTGAACTAAATTGTTTAAAAACTACTCAAAAATTGAAATTTTAACCAAGTGACTTTTATTCAAAACGATCGGACCATTTAATATATTTTGTCAATCTGAGGGAGCGTATATATAAAGTATACTAAAGATCCCGTGTGAGGATTCTTTTTGTTGTCTCATCTTGCCAATAACTAGATTTTCATGGTTTAGACGTGTCACTTATTTGAACTTAACATTTTGAATTCAAGATATTTCATTTGGACGATTTATAACTTTATCAATATATATACATACATTCCTTACCGAATTGCTAGATTCATATTATTCAATCAAACAAAACATGGATCACTACAAGGAATTCACTGCCATAGCTAAAGAGATCGGACTAAAAGGAAAAGAAATGAGAGATTTCATTGAAGAAAAAGTAGCTGAAGAAAAAGAAAATCAAAGAAAGCTGAAGAAAAAGCAAGAATAGCTGAAGAAAAAGAACAGCGAAGAAAAGCTGAAGAAGAAGAAAAAGCAAGAATAGCTGAAGAAAAAGAACAGCGAAGAAAAGCTGAAGAAAAAGAAAATCAAAGAGAAGCTGAAGAAAAAGAGATGCAAAGACTCATAGTAAAAAGAGAAATTGAACAACTTGCAATCGATAAGTTAAAATTACAAAGGGAGCGAGACAGTAGTGGCCACAATCCTGGTGATGAAACAAATAGAAGGTCAGCACCAAGGGATACTATCAAAGTAAGAAAATATGATAGCCAAAAAGAAAAAATGGATGTTTATCTGGATTATTTCGAATCCATAATGGCTATGAAAGGCTATAATGAAGAAGATTGGCCAGCACAACTGATGACTCAATTAACTGGAGAAGCATTTGAAGCTTATAACAGTATAGCCAAAGAAGACAAAAGCATATATAAGAATGTCAAAAAGGCACTTCTGTGTCATTTTGGAAAGTCAGAAAATGATTATAGAAGAGAATTTCATGAAATGAGAATCAAGATGGACAAAGATCCACAGATCATAGTACATGAAGCACAAGTCAAACTAACAAAATGGCTGGAACTGACAGCAATAGATACGAGCAATCCAAAGGCCATAATAGACATGGTGTTAATTGACAAGTTTTTAGAAAATGCAACACCAACCCTATTCACATATTTGACTGACAAGAAAGTTCGTACTCAAGCAGAGCTAACAAATGCATTACGAACATTCAAAGACTCTCATCCGAATGTGGAAATGGATAAGAGACAAGACATATTTGCAGCAATACAAATTAAAAGTCAAGAAAAAAGGCAAGGTATGAGAAACCAGAGTCTGCCAAACCAAGGCAACAGACAAACTATTTGTTGGTACTGTAACAAGCCAGGACATATGGCGAAGCAGTGTTACCACAATAAAGGACAACCAATTAGGGTGTCACCTAATGGCAGCCCTATAAGAAAGAAAACAGAAGAAAGGTCAAGACAAGGTCATTTTGAAAGCAAAGGTAGAAGATCATGGAGAGGCAGATACAATCATGACTCCAGATACAGAAATCATGATCAGCCCTGGAGAAGGAATGACTACCAAGAGGGAGATAATAAAGGAAAAATGAAACTAGAAGAATCACAATCTAGTAGTACTGTGGCCACTATCAAGGATCATGGCACACTGAAATGTTACCCAGTGTACATCAATGATCGAAAGTGTATGTGTCTTCGTGACACTGGATGCACAACAATTGTAGTCCGTGATAAGATGGTGAAAGAAGAAGAGTATGATGGGAAAAAAGACACACTGATAATGGCTGATGGCACAAAGAGAGAGTGTCCAACTGCAATTTTCACCATCAACTCACCCTGGTTTCATGGTAAAGTTAGAGCCAGAGTTTTACAAGACGCCATTTGTGATCTTATTATAGGGAACATTGAAGGTGTGGTGGACAATACTGATGAAGTATACAAGGCCTGGCATGACAACAACCATCAAGTATGTGCTACTGTACAAACAAGAGCCACCACAAAAAGAAAAGAGATCACAGACATTGAAGTTGATGAGAAACTTGAAATAGGAAGCCAACTGATGTCCAAACAAGAGTTCAAACAACTACAAAGAAGAAGACAATACAATCAGAGAAATAAAAATGAAACTTATCAAAGACAATGAAACAGGCCACAACAAAAATTACAAGCTAGATAAAGGCATATTAATAAACATTGCACAGGAAGGTATGTGCAAAAGAGTGGTTCTTCCCAAAAAGTTACAGGAAACCATTATCAAAATGACACATGACAGTCCTTTAGGTGGACATATGGGCGCCAAGAAAACAATTACTACAATAGCAGAAAACTTTTACTGGCCTAAAATGGCAAGGCAGATAAAAGAATACATCAAGGCATGTACAGTGTGTCTATGACATAATCCCAAAGATGGGAGGCACACAACACCCATACAATCATCTGACAAGGCAAACTTCTTATTCGAGAAAATTGCCATAGACCTGATAGGACCATTCAAAAAGATGTCAAAGAAGAAACATATGTATGCTCTAACCATAGTGGACATAGCCACCAGATGGGGTGAAGCTATCCCACTGAAGCGAATAGATACAGAAAATATATGCAACGCATTACTCAATGTTTTTAGCAGATATGGTTTCCCTCAAACACTTCTGTCGGACAATGGCAGCCAATTCAAGGGTCAGATGACACAAGCCATTATGAAAATGTTAAACATTACACAAGTACACAGCACAGTGTACCATCCACAGTCAAATGGAGTGATTGAAAGACTAAACAAAACCATCAAGAATATGCTATTAAAGGTGACAGTGGACCATGAGGACAGATGGCATGAATATTTACCCTTAATACTGTTTGCATACAACAGCAGCAAACATGAAAGCACTGGCTTTAGTCCTTTTGAGTTAATGTTTGGCCAAAACCCTACAAGTCCCTTAAAGAATTTCAAAGAAAGGCTTATAAGTAAACAAGATGCCATACAGGACAGATATCAGCTGATGTCAGACACTAGAGATAAAATACTTTACAGTATTGAAGCAGCAAAGCAAAGACTAATCAAGCAAAGTACAAGACACAGAGAAATCAAAAATAGACACAGACATTTGAGAACATTTGAGCCTGAACAACAAGTCCTAGTATGCTTACCAAACACAAAGAATGAAATCACATGGGAAGGTCCATACAAAATTGAAGAGAAACTTAGTGATGTCACATATAGTGTCAATATCAAAGGACATGTGAAAAAATTACATATTGACAAACTAAGAACATATGATGACAATAAAGAAGGAAAGCAAACTGTTAATGTCATCATCAAGGTAAATGATGAAAATGACAATGCAATGAAAATGAACAGTCTTGACAGTGAAAAAATATCATCTGACATACCAGATAATATGAAACACAGAGTGATCAAAATTTTTCAAAAATACAAAGGTGTCATAACAAAAGAAACAGGCAACACAAAAACTGTGACTCACAAGATACAAGTTTTGGAACATGAACCCTTCAAGACCAAAGTATACCCTATTCCAATGGCACATAGAGACACAGTAAGGCAAGAAATTGACTACCTACTTAAAGAAAACAAAATAAGAAAAGCAGTTGAAGCTAACTATACCTCACCAACTGTCATAGTAAAAAAGAAGAATGGAAAGATTCGACTATGCTGTGACTACAGACAGTTGAATAATATTACAAAATTGGACCATGAACCTATTGGAGACCCAAGAGACATTATAGACATAATTGGTACTTCCAGAATATTCACTACATTTGACTTAAACAGAGGTTTTTGGCAGATTAACATGGATCCTGATTCTATAAAATACACTGCATTCATAGCCATGGATGAGGTGTATGAATGGTTAGTAATGCCATTTGGACTGGTCAACAGTACGGCCACTTTTAGCAGATTTATGAAAGTGATGCTAAAAGGAATTCCAAATGTGGTACATTATGTCGACGATATATGCATCCACACTAAAGATTGGGAATCACATATCCATACACTTGAAGCTGTACTGGATAGACTCAAGAAACATAATGTGACAATCTCACCAGAAAAGATCAACATTGGGAAGAAGTATATAGATTTTTTGGGATACAGAATAGGAGGCGGTGCAGTCACTCCCACTGAAGAAAATGAAAACAAGATATTTAATCTGTCTGTCCCAAAATCTAAAAAACAAGTGCAAGCCCTGCTGGGACTATGTAACTTTTACAGACCTTTTATTGCAAATTATGCAGAAATAGTTCATCCACTAACACAAGTTACAAAAACCAAAGATATTAGAAAATTTCAATTTCCAGGAGATTGCCTCGACGCATTAGAGAACATTCAAGAGGCATTCAGGAAGAAACCCATCTTAGTTACACCTCAATGGGACAAACCTTTCATTGTTTCTACCGATGCATCGTCCATTGCATTAGGAGCGTGCCTCATGCAAGAACATGATGGTATCCTACATCCTATACAGTATCTTAGCAGAAACTTGACCAAAACAGAGTGTAACTACAGCACCATAGAGAGAGAATGTCTAGCCATAGTGTGGGCTCTACAAAAACTTCAAAAATACCTTCTAGGTAGAACATTCACTCTTCTAACAGACCACAAACCACTTGTGGCATTCAACAAGAAGAAGATCAGCAACGCCAAAGTTAATCGTTGGGCTATGCTATTAGGCGACTACAAATTTGACATTAAACCTGTGAAGGGAAAGGACAATGTGGTTGCAGACATATTAAGTAGAATGACAATAAATAAAGACACTCTGTGAACTCCTAACTGATAAAACCAGAGACTATTAAAAAGACATTCTGTGAATTACTAAATGATAAAATAAGAGACTGTTTTAACATTAGTCTGTGAATTCCTAAAGGATACAAACAGAGACTAGTTATATTAATATTTTTATTTGTTGAACAATGGACAAGGAACAGTGTTTGAATTCCATTGGATTATTAGTTAATTTTAATAATATTGAGTGTTTAAATGTTTTAATTACACAAAATTACAGATGTGTTTAAAAGTCCATTTTCATTTTTTCAGCACAGGTAGACAGACGGCTAGAGTCCTACAGATTTTTTCTCATTATTTCTTATGTTAAGACTGTTGCAGTTCTACAGATTTTTTCTCATTATTTCTTATGTTAAGACTGTTGCAGTTCTACAGATTTTTTCTCATTATTTCTTATGTTTAGACTGTTGCAGTCCTACAGATTTTTTCTCATTGATTCTATATCCAGAAGTTGTATGTAAGAAAATGAATGTTCATTGATGATAAATATTTGAATATAGATATAGATTGATTTGATTTTATGAAGACCAAAAATGTTGTATTTCATAAACATTTTTTTTGAAGGATGGGGGTGAATGTCACATCTGATTAACATAATTTTGTGACGTAAGGTCACATGTATGGTGGACGCGGGAAGAAAGGAGCATTTCTATTGGTTGAAAGTGTTGGGCGAACAGTTGTGTGTAGACTTCCGACAGGGAAGCATTTATGGTGAATAGCTCAAGATTTCCACGTTATATTACCTCAAATGATTCTATGTGTACAATATATATGTATATTAAAGTTGTTTTGGATAAACGAATTCTTCAGTGAATTATTGTGCACAAGATTAATTACTGTGAGAACGCCTACATAAAAGAGAATATATAAAGTTACATCGTTACACTTGGCACATACATTTATCTAGAATGATATCTATAGCGTGGTTTTGAAAATTACATTTAGTTAAGTTGGGGGGGGGTGTGGGGGCGATAATGTCTTTTTTAAAATTACTATGGAAATTTAATTTTAAACATTGGTTAGTGCAGGAATTGGTGAAATTGTTTGCATGATACCCAAAACTAAAAAAAAATTATGTTGACTTTATCCCAAAGGGGCGGATTCTTATGGATTTTATTTGTCCCGAATGGGGTAATTTACCCCTGTTCGCCAACCCCTGGGTTAGTGAGTAGATTGATGTAGACTAAAAACTTTTTGAGTAGTTCAAATACTATTAGTACTATAAGTATAAGACATTTGAACTCATATCAACCAATCCTTCGGGTCGTGAGACACATACAAAGTTATTTTTATTTAAAATGTTACGCATTTATTTAGCGTATGATTTTTACAACGTAGCATGACAGAATAGGTCCCATAGCCCCCCACCCCCCACACTAAAATGTAAATTGAAAATGCTTAGAGTGACAGCTGTAATATTTTCTTTCTTTGGAATTCTGTGACTATTTAGTATTTAGCCTTGAAAAACTTTTAAAAAAATTTCCTGTGACTTTTTTCCGCTGACCCTCTAAGATACGCGTGTTTTGGGGGCATTCTAATGTTATAGGATTGGAGGAAGATTTAATTATTCACCGTGACCCTGCCAAATGATCGGTTTAACCTAAAGCTGTGGACTGCAACTCTCAGCTTTCCCTCAAATGTTCCGCATGTTGCGTATCGCTTAGATTGTGCTGGTCCTCTACCGACCTCCCCCCCCCCACTCCTTAATCCGTCAGATACAAAAGACCCACTGTCCCAAAAGGCCAATCAGAATCAGGCTAAAACTAACAATGAAAGTGACAAAGGACCGTAACTCGAGTATTTAACACACATCTGGAATTCCCCGTTTACTGAGACACCTTCTCCTTGTTATCGTTACGGCTCGCGGACTGTCACTGAGGGTTAATAGATCTGACCCCGTAAGCTGATAGAGATATCGTGTGGGTGAGGTGTGGGTGAGGGAGAGGACTAGACAAGAGTCATCGTTTCTTGTTTAGCGTCATCTCTGCTCATCTATTTTCAAGTATTTTTTAAATGTGATATTAATATTACTGATATTACTATATCCTCATCATAAAATATAGTTTATTTATGAATAAAATTTAACTCTTTGAAACACTGAAGTTAAAATATTTAACTCTTTGAAACACTCAAGTTAAAATCTAAAATTTATTTTTTAAAATAATGCTTGAAAGTATGCTCGGCGACAAATCCGGACATCTCATAGGTTATACGATTTTATCCGGAGTTCAAACAAAAATTGTTAATGATTTTTTTAAAAATGTATTAATCTGCTATACTGATTATGGTAAATAAAGTGCATATATTAATCATGATATATTGAGATATAAAATTCAAAATGTACAACAAAATTGTGTAATGAAAATAATAAATTTGAGCTTTATTATTAAACTAACATGACAGCAAACGATTCGGCTAATGTCTTCATTAGTGCAATAAACATACATCTTTTCGCAGTCCTATTCTATATGAATACTATATGATATATTGATATATATTATTTATCAATTATTTATCAGACAGACAGACAGACACCCAGACAGGCAGACAGACAGGCAGACAGACAGATAATCCGTGGATGTATGGGTGAATAGCAGTGGTGTATTAAGATTGCACGGGGCCCCTGGCTGCAATTCCACCTGGGGGCCGGTCCAGCCACTTTATTATACAATATGATAAGTTTGGAGGCCCTTAATTTAGCCTTAAACCTTTGGGGGCCCTTGGCTTTAGCCCAGTGTTGTCCAACCGGTGTGCCGCGGCACACTAGTAGTGTGCCGCGAGAAAATTTTAGTGTGCCGCGAAAGATCTCAATAATACCATAAATTGCTAGGCTTTTCGAACCTTCAAGTTTTGAGAAAAAAAATCCTTAACCGAAAAAGAATTAAATAAAAACGTTTCATGATTGTATTGTTCTGGTTGTGAGAATCTCTTGAAAGCTACAAAATTTCTCTCCTCCATTGGGGATAAATATCTGTTGTAAGTAAATAAAAACCCTTTCCTGCTGTTCCCTTTTTTAAAAACTTTTAATTACAGACGGCTATGGATAATTTTTTGAAGAAAAGCCAGAAGGATTCCAGCGAGCATCAAAATGGAGAGAGAGCTGCGAAATCCAAGAAGAATGTTACCAAACGGAAATATCATATCACGATGAATATCTTGAGTATGGTTTAATACAATGTGCAAATGATCCTTCTCTTCCGTTTTGTCTTAATTGTAACATGGCATTGTCCAACGAGTCCATGAACCCCAGTAAACTGAAGCGGCATCTGAACTCAAATCATCCAGGATTGAAAGACAAGCCGAAAAGTTATTTCGCATCCATTCGGTCCAACTTAGAGCAGCAATCAAAAATAATGAAGTGGGACCCGACGCTGTTGAAAAAATAAATTAATAAGATTCCACTGTCTCACCAGAAGATTGGACGTCGGATTGCTGACATTTCGACAGATTTGGACAATCAAATTAAAGAGCATTTTGCGGAAGCCGACGACATCCAAAAGCTCTGGGCAATGCAAAGCGATGAAAGCACTGACATCAGCGGAAAGGCGCAACTGCTCGCATACGTCAAACGTGAAAGACTGCAGATGATAGACAGAAAATGAGAGTTTGCTTATCCAGCAATGAGCCGCGTTTTGAGCTCATCTGCTCCAAAGAAAACGCTCAAGTATCTCATTAATTATGAAACATCTTTTTAATAAACACTGATTTCTTGTTTTTTTGTGAGGTGTGCCGCGCAAATTTTTTACCAGTTTAGTGTGCCGTGAACGATTTTCGGTTGGACAACACTGCTTTAGCCCAATCAGCCCCCCCCCCTTAATGCGCCCCTGGTGGGTAGGTGGATGGGTGAATGGATGGATGGGTGGATGTGGATAGATGGGTCGATGGTGGGTGGGTTGATGTGGATAGATGGGTGGATGGTGGGTGGGTGGATGTTAATAGATGGGTGGATGTGGGTAGGTGGGTGGATGGTGGGTGGGTGGATGTGGATAGATGGGTGGATGGTGGACGGTGGGTGGGTGGATGTGGATAGATGGGTGGATGTGGATAAATGGGTGGATGTGGATAGATGGGTGGATGGTGGGTGGGTGAATGGATGAGTGGGTAGATAGGTTGATTGATGGGTGAATCGATGCTGAATATAGATAAAGTGCAACTGTGGCTCTTCTGTATTCATATTGTGGCTCGCGAATAATTTAGGAAATTAAAACTTTCTGTTTGAAAAAAATAATATAAATGAAAGTTTTTAAAAAATCTTGGCCGAAACAAAGGGCTGAGAATATTTTGGGCATGATTTAAATGATTACAGTTGAAGGGAGAGAGTGGGGCTTCTCATTGGCTAGTGATTGGACTGCTGTTCTTCGTCATCCAGAAGTCTCAACTAACGACTATGAAGAAAGTCATGAAGAGTTTGCATCGCGGTTTCCGCTGCAAGGGGCCGTCCATAAATGACGTCACGCGATTTTGGCCGATTTTTCACCCCCCCCTTTTTCGTCACGCGTTGTCGCAAAAACCCCAATATGACATCACAGAGCATGTTTCAAATCACTCTATCGTCATTTAAGAATGTATTTAGTGTAAGGTTGCACTCTAATATCGTAACACGCGTGAAGCCATGTAAAACGTCATTAAATAAATTGTAAGAAATCAAATATTTAAGTGGAAATTTTATTTAATGTTGCGAGTTTTGATGTGACGTCACATTTCTCAAACACCCCCTCCCCCGCGTCACACATCGTCACGAATGTGTGGATCCCCCCTCCCCCCTAGGTGCGTGACGTCATTTATGGACGGCCCATAATCTGAATTAAGAAAAAGTAAACTTGCAGAGTTAAAGTCTGGAATGTGTCAGCAGCAGACACTATTTTCTGCTTCAGCAAAGAAGGTATCACCACAAGTACAACTGAGCCAAGTGATGCCATCGCTTGGGACATCGTTGGTGCTTAATGTCCTTATCTGACAGGTCTTAGCGCAACAACAGCTATCAACTAGATTTAAAGAAACTTGCTATTTCAAAGGTTTCTCAACAGAATCGTAACTGCTCACTATAATTATGAGACTATAGTGTGTTTCTGTTCATAAATGTTACATATGTAAATATGAGTTGATTGTGTAGCATTAACAGTGTCAGTGTTAATAAAGTAATGGGGGGGGGGTGAGACTGCAATCAGGCTTTTAAATAGGTAAATTTATAATAAAGTGTTAATAACACATATATTTCTTCAATGTACGATTAGTGTTAAAACAATTGAAAGGTTCGAAGAACAAATATATATATATATATTAATCACTAAAGATTTTTTTATTGCGAGCGGGGTCGTGACACATAGTGCTTCATTATCCTCTCAACGATTTTAATGGCTCTCAGGGTCTCAATGACCAGGTCTGGCCACCCCTGGAAAAGTGCATTAACTTTAGACGGGGAGACCTGCAAATAATTTTAAATGCCCATTGCACCCACCCACCCCCACCACCACATCTAGTGTCACGTGATTTATCCAGACATTTGACTCCTAGTCCTGGAGTCCTGGTATCGTAAACAGTTTACTTCCCGTACGGGATGCTGAGAGAACAATTAGCCAAAGGTGACAGCCCTTCCCCAAGACGCCACTTTCTTCAGTATAGTGTACAGAGTATAGAGGGATCGTCTGTAGTAGATAGACGGGACGCATGATCGCGCACTCCTCACGCCACATGGGGGATAATTTCCCAAGTGATTTACGGGACAAGTGACCGCCCCTTTGACGTTGGACCCGGAAAGGGAGAGGGATAAAATGTAAAGTGATCCACTATTCTTCGGTACCTGTTGAATTTAAAGTCGGCGAGGGGGGGGCATATCTATAGCAAAATAAATGTACTTTGAGTATCTAAGTCCTAAGTGTGTGTTTTCTGATAGATTGTACAAACATGATAAGAAGTGTGTGTTTTCTCATAGATTGTACAAACATGATAAGAAGTGTGTGTTTTCTCATAGATTGTACAAACATGATAAGAAGTGTGTGTTTTCTCATAGATTGTACAAACATGATAAGAAGTGTGTGTTTTCTCATAGATTGTACAAACATGATAAGAAGTGTGTGTTTTCTCATAGATTGTACAAACATGATAAGAAGTGTGTGTTTTCTCATAGATTGCACAAACATGATAAGAAGTGTGTGTTTTCTCATAGATTGCACAAACATGATAAGAAGTGTGTGTTTTCTCATAGATTGTACAAACATGATAAGAAGTGTGTGTTTTCTCATAGATTGTACAAACATGATAAGAAGTGTGTGTTTTCTCATAGATTGTACAAACATGATAAGAAGTGTGTGTTTTCTCATAGATTGTACAAACATGATAAGAAGTGTGTGTTTTCTCATAGATTGTACAAACATGATAAGAAGTGTGTGTTTTCTCATAGATTGTACAAACATGATAAGAAGTGTGTGTTTTCTCATAGATTGTACAAACATGATAAGAAGTGTGTGTTTTCTCATAGATTGTACAAACATGATAAGAAGTGTGTGTTTTCTCATAGATTGTACAAACATGATAAGAAGTGTGTGTTTTCTCATAGATTGTACAAACATGATAAGAAGTGTGTGTTTTCTCATAGATTGTACAAACATGATAAGAAGTGTGTGTTTTCTCATAGATTGTACAAACATGATAAGAAGTGTGTGTTTTCTCATAGATTGTACAAACATGATAAGAAGTGTGTGTTTTCTCATAGATTGCACAAACATGATAAGAAGTGTGTGTTTTCTCATAGATTGCACAAACATGATAAGAAGTGTGTGTTTTCTCATAGATTGTACAAACATGATAAGAAGTGTGTGTTTTCTCATAGATTGTACAAACATGATAAGAAGTGTGTGTTTTCTCATAGATTGTACAAACATGATAAGAAGTGTGTGTTTTCTCATAGATTGTACAAACATGATAAGAAGTGTGTGTTTTCTGATAGATTGTACAAACATGATAAGAAGTGTGTGTTTTCTCATAGATTGTACAAACATGATAAGAAGTGTGTGTTTTCTCATAGATTGTACAAACATGATAAGAAGTGTGTGTTTTATCATAGATTGTACAAACATGATAAGAAGTGTGTGTTTTCTCATAGATTGCACAAACATGATAAGAAGTGTGTGTTTTCTCATAGATTGTACAAACATGATAAGAAGTGTGTGTTTTCTCATAGATTGTACAAACATGATAAAACTATACAACCACTTACGACATAATTATTGGACATCAAAATTTATTGCACAAAATCCAACGGTGCATATTAAAAGCTTAGATTGTATATAGATCTTTATGTGCACCCCTTCATGAGGGGGGTGCACCCCTTCATGAGGGGGGGTGCACCCCTTCATGAGGGGGGTGCACCCTTTCATGAGAGAGAGCCTGAAACTAAAATCCAGTTTTCCAACTATTTTATGTCATTATTCCGCATGTTTTTCAAACGGCTTGGTGGACCTTGACAAAGTTCGGCACACAAATTATTCATTATCATTGCGGGAAAGGAATACTGTGGCGTTCTGAATTTACAAAATACATGTTGTATAATGTCTCATCGGGTAATGTGATTCCACCTTGAATTGGATCCCTTTGAGGAACAGGATCAAATTAGGCTACTTGATTATGGGATCGTGTTGGGGAAAGGGATCCTAACGGAAATTAAAATGTTTATGCACATCATTTTAATGTATTTTGAATGGGATTCTTTTATTTTTTAAAAATAAATGACTTTAAGCTTTTTTAAAAGTACCATTTTTTTTACGTTTGGTAAAAAAATAATAATTTAAAAAAATCTGCATGCATTTTTCTAAATGCCATCCCAGTTGCTCGGCTATGATTGTTTTTCTATGAAGTTTTTGAAATTTAGATAATATCCTCTGAAATGTTCATTTAGTTGCACATCCATTTACACCTTACTTGGAATTTTCTCAATATCAGACATGATATTTTTCTTGCATATTTAAAACCAATCGTATGAAGCAAGCTCAATAGTAAGCTCAATAGTAAGCTCAATAGCAAGCTCAATAGCAAGCTCAATAGCAAGCTCAATAGTAAGCTCAATAGTAAGCTCAATCGTAAGCTCAATAGTAAGCTCGATAGTAAGCTCAATAGCAAGCTCAATAGTAAGCTCAATCGTAAGATCAATAGTAAGCTCAATAGTAAGCTCAATAGTAAGCTCAATAGTAAGCTCAATAGTAAGCTCAATAGTAAGCTAAATAGCAAGCTCAATAGGAAGCTCAATAGTAAGCTCAATAGTAAGCTCAATAGTAAGCTCAATAGTAAGCTCAATAGTAAGCTCAATAGCAAGCTCAATAGCAAGCTCAATAGTAAGCTCAATAGCAAGCTCAATAGTAAGCTCAGCGAACAGTTTGGTCAAAGAACAACCAAAATGACCGACTTCAAGCGTCGTATGAAAAGAGATACTGAACGGTAATAACGTGACATCTGGCATATTTGACTGTATATATTTGTATCCATTTTTTAAGAGGATTACCGTTAACACGTCTTTTAAAAAAATAATTAAAATAAAGGCTGTCTTACGAAGCACCAGTACTATCCTAGTAGTAAATGTAAATATTTTAAAGTCGTAGGAAATGTTTCCTTTAAGATATCTGACCGACGCCACGCATCAGTTTTCAATTATGGCGCAGCAAAGTTTGATAGATAATAGAATATTTTTGTTTGTGCGGTGTAAACTTTTTAGGGGTGTACCAGATTCAATTTTTTGAAATCCAGCCGGAGCCGGATTTGCCGAATTTATGAAGTGAGATCCGGCCGGATACGGGAGCCGGATTTACAAATAAAAAACAAAATAACGTACTATAATAACTACATCACTTGACTTTGGTGAGTGGAGTGACTCGACTGTTAATTACTGTAGTTCTATATTCTATACTATAGACATGGTGACCCGTCAAAACGGCCCCGGACAAAACGGCCCCGACATATCGGCCCCGGTCAAAACGGCCCAGACAAATTGTTAAAAAATTTAACAAAACTTTATTTATTTTTTTGCATTGCTTTTGTCAACTTTTTCACACTTAAAAAAAGTGGTAAAATTTTAAAATTATATCTTGTGATGTTATTATATTGTATCTTGTCAACAAACAACCGTGATTGGTACTAGACCCCTCAGCTGGCACCGCGCGCCGAATACGCCGCAAAATTTTCGTCCGCCGGAAAATATACGGCGCGCCGCATTAGCCGCCGTATTTGGTCCGCCGTAAATCCGCCGAAAAATGAACGAGCCGCCGTAAAGTAATGTTTTTGTTTTCTTAAGTTTCATTGCGTTCCGTTTTAAGATCGATTGCATTTTTAGAATAACCGTCGCCGAAAGTGTGACAAAAATGAGTTATTTGTACAGCTTTTTTAAACCTAAATAATCATTGATACAGTTCTTGCTAGTTATCTTTTTCTTACAATCTTAATTTATAAAATACTAATTAAAATACAAATAAATAAATTAATTAATTTAAGTTATCGTTAAGCTTTGTCGTAAATAGGCAATTTATTATTACTCAATTATGGCTCAACGATCTTCTACTAGCAGAAAGATAAGCCTAAATTAATTGTTTCATTAACTAGATACTAGTTTAGTCAATAACTGATGATTTTTAAGGGTTGTCCTGAAGTTTGAGCACGTAATTTTTTTCGCTGCGAATTTTATTTTCTCTTGAGAACTTTCATTTTTAAATCCCTTATATTAACTTCGCGGCCGTCTCTCTCTCTCTCTCTCTCTGTCTTGTGCTCGGCGGGCTGGGCGGAAAAACAGAAGTCAAAAATGACCCACTGCCCATGATCCGATCGAACTGAAATTTGGCACACGGACCCGTCTGACCTAACAATGCATCGTATCAAAATTTCAGATCGATCGAACGTACCGTAATTAAATTAATGCATTTTTAGTTTATCCTTATATGAGGTATGTAATTCAAAATTCACTGTTTGTTATTGTTTTTTTTCTGCCAGTTCACGTGAGTTTGAGTTGACGCCGACCGTCGTGTTGACGCCGACCGTCGTCGTGCCGACACCCCCTCACATCCCACCCCCATTTATTAAAGACAAAGTGACATTACTCAGTGTCAGTCTGTAAATGTTTGAAAATAATCAATACTGTTAGTTATGTCTCATATATAAGGGATTTATAGTCAAAAACTTTGTTTTTACGGGTTTGTTTTATTAAATCCCTTATATTAACTTCGCGGCCGTCTCTCTCTCTCTGTCTTGGGCTCGGCGGGCGGGCGGGCGGAAAAACAGAAGTCAAAAATGAACCACTTCCCATGATCCGATCGAACTGAAATTTGGCACACGGACCCGTCTGACCTAACAATGCATCGTATCAAAATTTCAGATCGATCGAACGTACCGTAATTAAATTAATGCATTTTTAGTTTATCCTTATATGAGGTATGTAATTTCAATTCACGGTTTGTTATTGTTTTTTTGCCACGTGAAATTTTGAGCTGACGCATTGAGGCGACCCAACGAAGCGACGGGCGCTTTTGTTTACATTTTACGTGTCACTCTGAGCTCGGTCAAGCGAATCGGTGACCAGACTTTTCCCCTCTCCCCCCACCCACCCCTCCCCCCCACCCCTCCCCCCCCCACCCCTCCCCCCCCCACTAGGGTTATGATGCAAAGTTGAGTTAAGACAGATTCAGTCTGTAAATGTTTGAAAATAATCAATACTGTTAGTTATGTCTCATATATAAGGGATTTATAGTCAAAAACTTTGTTTTTACGGGTTTGTTTTATTAAATCCCTTATATTAACTTCGCGGCCGTCTCTCTTCTCTTGGGCTCGGCGGGCGGGCGGGCGGAAAAACAGAAGTCAAAAATGACCCACTTCCCATGATCCGATCGAACTGAAATTTGGCACACGGACCCGTCTGACCTAACAATGCATCGTATCAAAATTTCAGATCGATCGAACGTACCGTAATTAAATTAATGCATTTTTAGTTTATCCTTATATGAGGTATGTAATTCAAAATTCACTGTTTGTTATTGTTTTTCTTCTGCTAGTTTCACGTGAGTTTGAGTTGACGCCGACCGTCGTGTTGACGCCGACCGTCGTGCCGACACCCCCTCACATCCCACCCCCCATTTATTAAAGACAAGGGACATCACTCGGTGTCAGTCTGTAAATGTTTGAAAATAATCAATACTGTTAGTTATGTCTCATATATAAGGGATTTATAGTCAAAAACTTTGTTTTTACGGGTTTGTTTTTTAAATCCTTTATATTAACTCGTGGTGTCTGCGGCCGACCGACCGACCGACCGACCGACCTTGTCGCCAAAACTTTTGATCGATTTTTAACCCACTTGCTCGCAAGATAGCGAGCTGAAATTTTGCAGGCAGTTTCGTACCGATGATAAAAACAATGTATCAAAATTTCAGATCGATCGCATGTACCGTAATTAAATTATTGATTTTTTAGATTACTTTATTTATTCCTATGTATCATGCTATTTTTTGGAGATAGAGCGTCGTGGTGCGTATTATATTGAACAACCTTTCTGTCGCGCAATAGGGTGCGTATTTTATTGACAGCTCTTTTTATAAACATATTCCTGATCGGTGCGCATTATATTAAACATGTTTTACGACACAACTGCAATTTTGTATTTCTGGATTGTACGGCGCTGCGTATTATAATGAACATTCTTTTAATTACTTCTCGTACATAAAGGATTTATAGTCAAAAACTTGGTTTTTTACGGGTTTTTGTTATTAATTTATTAAATGCATTTATATATGTTATATTTTAGTTATTATAGCGCTAATTTGTAAGGCTTTTTAATTTATAAGGCTTTTTCGGCCATTGACGCTAAATTATAATCGGAGTAGGATAGATAATTTTTATTTATCTAGCACCCTGCTAGACATATTTTTTTTTAACCTGGAACGACCCATGCTAAAATAAATTTACTGACTGAAGATGTTTTTTTTAAAAAAAAGTTTCATTAATCTATTTTAAGATTCTTAGAAGATCAATAAATATTATAATGAATTTTTATTTCCTTACTTACTAGATTTTGATTTTTTAAATCCTTTATATTAACTCGTGGTGTCTGCGGTCGCCCGACCGACCGACCGACCGACCGACCGACCGACCGCCCTTGTCGCCAAAATTTTTGAGCGATTTTTAACCCACTTGCTCGTAAGCTATCGAGCTGAAATTTTTCAGGCAGTTTCGTACCGATGATAAAAACAATGTATCAAAATTTCATATCGATCGCAGGTACCGTAATTAAATTATTGATTTTTTAGATTATTTTATTTATTCCTATGTATCATGCTATTTTTTGAGATAGAGCGTCGCGGTGCGTATTATATTGAACAACCTTTCTGTCGCGCAATAAGGTGCGTATTTTATTGACAGCTCTTTTTATAAACATATTCCTGATCGGTGCGCATTATATTAAACATGTTTTACGACACAACTGCAATTTTGTATTTCTGGATGGTCTGGCGCTGCGTATTATAATGAACATTCTTTTAATTACTTCTCGTACATAAAGGATTTATAGTCAAAAACTTGGTTTTTTACGGGTTTTTCTTATTTTAAAATCATTTATATTAACTCGTGGTGTCTGCGGCCGACCGACCGACCGACCGACCGACCTTGTCGCCAAAACTTTTGATCGATTTTTAACCCCCTTGCTCGCAAGATAGCGAGCTGAAATTTTGCATGCAGTTTCGTACCGATGATAAAAACAATGTATCAAAATTTCAGATCGATCGCATGTACCGTAATTAAATTATTGATTTGTTAGATTATTTTATTTATTCCTATGTATCATGCTATTTTTTTTAGATAGAGCGTCGCGGTGCGTATTATATTGAACAACCTTTCTGTCGCGCAATAGGGTGCGTATTTTATTGACAGCTCTTTTTATAAACATATTCCTGATCGGTGCGCATTAAACATGTTTTACGACACAACTGCAATTTTGTATTTCTGGATGGTCTGGCGCTGCGTATTATAATGAACATTCTTTTAGTTACTTCTCGTACATAAAGGATTTATAGACAAAAACTTGGTTTTTTACGGGTTTTTCTTATTATTTTTTTTAAGCGAGAAAATTTCATTTCACCTCTTGCTGTGACAACCCAGCAAGTAGGGTGCTAGACAAACAAAATGGATGTATCCTACTCTACTCTGATTATGTAGCGTCAAGGGCCGAAAAAGTTTATACATTAAAAAGCCTTACAAATTAGCGCTATAATAGCTCAAATACAACATATATAAATGCATTTAATAAATTAAAAACGAAAGTTCTTACGAGAAAATTAAAATTCGCAGTGAAATAATATACGTGCTAAGACTGCAGGATTACCTTTTTACGTTACACCATTTCTAATGTAACAATTCTTTATGACTATATGATGATTTTAGGTGAACTCAAATGTCAGCAAATGTCATCTAAACCGGGAAGAGAGGCAGTTCTTTAAAAACCTACAAGTAAAACCTAAACCGCCTAGCCTATATGGAAATTCTAAAGCACAATGTTGGAAATATGTTGGTGGCCTGTTCTCTGCTAATGGGAGAAATGTAGACGAAGCTCGAGTTTATTGTCAGCTGTGTCTCACTGCTCAGCAGTCATTGGGTGACAAGGGTCACATTTCAAAAGTAACCAATTTTGCCGCAATTACATCAAGTGGCAATATGAATCTTCATTTAAGTGTCAAGCACAATGTGTCAGTACAAAGTCAAGAAAAGTCAAATAAAATTTTGGAATATTTCCGTAAGTATGAAGAAGGCAACAGTCAATGTCAGGCAAAATCAAGTCATGAAATGACAAGAGATTTCGTTATCTGGTTATGTAGAGACTTGCTCGCCTTTGAAAATGTGGCTAAAGATGGTTTTGTTGACTTCTTCAAAATTAATTGCCCATCTCTCAACATACAGGCACCTGTAACACTTGCTGGCACAGCCCTGGATGATGTTTACCTTAGTTTACGAATATTTCGTAATCAGCCGAAAATCAGCTGCAAATGTCAATTTACGCAGAAATCCGGCTAATCCGGATATCAGCCGAAAAATAATTTCAGCCAGCCGAAATTTTAAAATCCGGCTAATCCGGATATCAGCCGAAAAATTATGTCAGCCAGCCGAAATTTAAAAAAAAATTCGGCTGGCAGGTCTAATTGGTACCCTTTCGTGTAAAGGCTATTAAATTCACTCTTGTGATGTCATTATTATTGTTTATTGTGAGCTAAACCTGACAGTGAATAGGTGATTAAAAATACGAATATAATATTTGATTGTACATTTTACTATTTGTCCATGTATTAGTCAAGGGCCATTTTGTCGGGGCCGTTTTGTCGGGGCCGTTATGTCGGAGCCCAATTGTTGGGGCCGTTTTGTCCAGGGCCGTTTTGTCGGTGAACCTTATATACATGACAATGATAACATATATTCATATTGAATCATTGAAATGTAAAATATTTACATTAGAATAAGTAATATTAAGTTCCATAAGTTCAAGGGGAAACACAATACATAAGCACATGAAATGCAAATTAATCATTTTGATTTTTAGTTTCAGTTTTTAGTTTCACATTCTTTTCAGTTTGCGAAGTGGCAGCTCAGTTACAACTCGCAACAACAGTGACCGTTTGTAGTTATTGGTCGAATTGTTCACTAAATGGTAGCAACTGTCGTACTCACACACTTTAGTATCGCGCGGTTTGCATTCATTAATACATGCTACGCATGCGCGATCTAAGTTCCCTCTAAGGTTCGTAGGTTCGTGTATAAAGTAACAAATCTCGTGTGCAAAGTTGCACAGAAACATTTTTTTTTGCTATATTTTACAAAATTTACTGCGTGGAAATTCTAAACTGCTGTGTGGCGTCGGTCAGATATCAATGTTTGCTGGCTTACATTTGGGATATGTTTACTGGCTCACATTTGGAATATGTTTAATGGCTTACATGTGGGCAATGTTTACTGGCTTACATTTGGGCAATGTTTACTGGCTCACATTTGGGCAATGTTTACTGGCTCACATTTGGGCAATGTTTAATGGCTTACATTTGGGATATGTTTAATGGCTTACATTTGGGCAATGTTTACTGGCTTACATTTGGGCAATGTTTACTGGCTCACATTTGGGCAATGTTTACTGGCTCACATTTGGGCAGTATTTAATGGCTCACATTTGGGCAATGTTTAATGGCTTACATTTGGGAAATGTTTACTAGCTTACATTTGGGCAATGTTTAATGGCTTACATTTGGGATATGTTTAATGGCTTACATTTGGGATATGTTTAATGGCTTACATTTGGGATATGTTTAATGGCTTACATTTGGGATATGTTTAATGGCTTACATTTGGGATATGTTTAATGGCTTACATTTGGGATATGTTTAATGGCTTACATTTGGGATATGTTTAATGGCTTACATTTGGGATATGTTTAATGGCTTACATTTGGGATATGTTTAATGGTTTACATTTGGGATATGTTTAATGGCTTACATTTGGGATATGTTTAATGGCTTACATTTGGGCAATGTTTACTGGCTCACATTTGGGCAATGTTTAATGGCTTACATTTGGGATATGTTTAATGGCTTACATTTGGGCAATGTTTACTGGCTCACATTTGGGCAATGTTTAATGGCTTACATTTGGGATATGTTTAATGGCTTACATTTGGGCAGTGTTTACTGGCTCACATTTGGGCAATGTTTAATGGCTTACATTTGGGATATGTTTAATGGCTTACATTTGGGCAATGTTTACTGGCTTACATTTCGGCAATGTTTACTGGCTTACATTTGGGAAATGTTTACTGGCTTACATTTGGGCAATGTTTACTGGCTTACATTTGGGCAATGTTTACTGGCTTACATTTGGACAATGTTTACTGGCTTACATTTGGACAATGTTTAATGGCTTACATTTGGGAAATGTTTACTGGCTTACATTTGGGCAATGTTTACTGGCTTACATTTGGGCAATGTTTACTGGCTCAGATTTGGGCAATGTTTAATGGCTTACATTTGGGCAATGTTTACTGGCTCAGATTTGGGCAATGTTTAATGGCTTACATTTGGGCAATGTTTACTGGCTTACATTTGGGCAATGTTTACTGGCTCAGATTTGGGCAATGTTTAATGGCTTACATTTGGGCAATGTTTACTGGCTCAGATTTGGGCAATGTTTACTGGCTCAGATTTGGGCAATGTTTACTGGCTTACATTTGGGCAATGTTTACTGGCTCAGATTTGGGCAATGTTTAATGGCTTACATTTGGGCAATGTTTACTGGCTCACATTTGGGAAATGTTTACTGGCTCAGATTTGGGCAATGTTTAATGGCTTACATTTGGGCAATGTTTACTGGCTCACATTTGGGAAATGTTTACTGGCTTACATTTGGGATATGTTTACTGGCTCAGATTTGGGCAATGTTTAATGGCTTACATTTGGGCAATGTTTACTGGCTCAGATTTGGGCAATGTTTACTGGCTTACATTTGGGCAATGTTTACTGGCTCAGATTTGGGATATGTTTACTGGCTTACATTTGGGCAATGTTTAATGGCTTACATTTGGGCAATGTTTACTGGCTCACATTTGGGATATGTTTACTGGCTTACATTTGGGCAATGTTTAATGGCTTACATTTGGGCAATGTTTACTGGCTCACATTTGGGAAATGTTTACTGGCTCACATTTGGGCAATGTTTACTGGCTTACATTTGGGCAATGTTTACTGGCTCACATTTGGGATATGTTTAATGGCTTACATTTGGGATATGTTTACTGGCTTACATTTCTTTCTTCTCCAGCTCCACACATACACTCCAATCAACGTAAAATGAGAATGTGAAACAAGGTGTGAAACAAGGTGTAGTTTAGACTTACTAGCTGAACATAGTAAGATAGCACGGCAATAATGGCAGCCTTGGAAGTGTTGAGAGTTGGGCCACTCCACCCATCCACCCACCCTTTGTTTCAACTGAGATTAAGGGTTACGAGGGAAGTCTGTCGCCTACCATCGTGTCTATTCTTCTCCTTCTTAATCTTGCCTACCACCGTGGCCTATTCTTGTTCTCAATCTTGCCTACCATCGTGGCCTATTCTTGTTCTCAATCTTGCCTACCATCGTGGCTATTCTTGTTCTCAATCTTGCCTACCATCGTGGCTTATTCTTATTCTCAACCTTGCCTTCCATCCTGGCCTATTCTTGTTCTCAATATTGCCTACCATCGTGGCTTATTCTTATTCTCAACATTGCCAACCATCGTGGCCTATTCTTGTTCTCAATCTTGCCTACCATAGTGGCCTATTCTTGTTCTCAACCTTGCCTAGCATCGTGGCCTATTCTTGCTCTCAATCTTGCCTACCATAGTGGCATATTCTTGTTCGCAATCTTGCTTTTTGTGTGTGTGCGTGCGTGCGTGCGTGCGTGAGTGCGTGCGTGCGTGTGTGTGTGTGTGTGTGTGCGTGCGTGCGTGTGTGTGCGTGCGTGCGTGCGTGCGTGTGTGCGTGCGTGCGTGCGTGCGTGTGTGTGTATAGTCCAATATTACATGAAGTTAGTCAAGCTCAGATTCACCTGTAGTGAAAGGATTTGCACTTTATCGGTGTGTGTAAAATTTGAAAGCATTGCCATTGGCTCCAGTTTGCAAGAAACAATGCCACTCTTTCGTCTCTTTTTGTATGGCCATTGTATACAATTTAGTGAAGTGACTTTAGTTATGGCCCTAAGCTTACTACGACCTAAAAGTCTGTATGTAGTTTTGCTTTTGGCTTTTGATATTCACCTAACGCCCGAACAATCGCAGAATGTGTCACCCTCCATTTTCCCAAAATAAATTACTGGAGACTTTAATGAATAATTCTTTGGATGGATGTTTAAACATCTCATCTTATCTTATCTTATCTGTTTACAGACGCTCCTTCTATACAGAAGATTATTGCGTCCTACGCTTATCTATGGTTTGTGTTTAGTCCTGCATTTTTATTAGAGATAAATGTGGATAAAGTGTTGGTTTTCCTGGATTCTTCAGGCAACCCATACCACGCCCGAATTCCGGACGGGAAGAAGGAAAACTTGTATGTATTTGTTCTTGCATACGGAATAAGAAAGGTGCTTTTATCCTTATGTCTATCTGAGGGTTGTATTAAGGTATCTTTGTGTTGTATTTCTAAATTAGAATTAATTGCTTTATCTATGATTATACTTTGCTCTTGGTTCTTCTATCCTCTAGTGTTTCAAGGTTTAATGATTTAACTAATGATGTTATTCTTGTCAGTTTTGAATATTGACAGAATTGAAAGTTGAACTCTTCTTCTCCAGAATAACTTTTATTGTAACATTAATAATGCTACAGTTGAACTACAGCTGAAGCTAACGACTTGTTGAAAGAGAAGCGCAGTAGAGGAAAACTGACTGAATTTTACCAGTGCTTAGCGATGCTCAGTTTTTGAAACTGAATAATTTTTGTCGTCGGCGTGTTTGGAACAACTTATGTCTGTGAACTAACAACTTATGTCTGTGAACTAACAACTTATGTCTGTGAACTAACAACTTATGTCTGTGAACTAACAACTTATGTCTGTGAACTAACAACTTATGTCTGTGAACTAACAACTTATGTCTGTGAACAAACAACTTATGTCTGTGAACTAACAACTTATGTCTGTGAACAAACAACTTATGTCTGTGTACAAACAACTTATGTCTGTGAACAAACAACTTATGTCTGTAAGCAAACAACTTATGTCTGTGTACAAACAACTTATGTCTGTGAACAAACAACTTATGTCTGTGAACTAACAACTTATGTCTGTGAACTAACAACTTATGTCTGTGAACAAACAACTTATGTCTGTGAACTAACAACTTATGTCTGTGAACAAACAACTTATGTCTGTGTACAAACAACTTATGTCTGTGAACTAACAACTTATGTCTGTGAACTAACAACTTATGTCTGTGAACTAACAACTTATGTCTGTGAACTAACAACTTATGTCTGTGAACTAACAACTTATGTCTGTGAACTAACAACTTATGTCTGTGAACTAACAACTTATGTCTGTGAACAAACAACTTATGTCTGTGAACTAACAACTTATGTCTGTGAACAAACAACTTATGTCTGTGTACAAACAACTTATGTCTGTGAACAAACAACTTATGTCTGTGTACAAACAACTTATGTCTGTGTACAAACAACTTATGTCTGTGAACAAACAACTTATGTCTGTGAACAAACAACTTATGTCTGCGAACTAACAATTTATGTCTGTGAGCAAACAACTTATGTCTGTGAGCAAACAACTTATGTCTGTGAACAAACAACTTATGTCTGTGAACAAACAACTTATGTCTGTAAGCAAACAAATTATGTCTGTGTACAAACAACTTATGTCTGTGAACAAACAACTTATGTCTGTGAACAAACAACTTATGTCTGTGAACAAACAACTTATGTCTGTGAACAAACAACTTATGTCTGTGAACAAACAACTTAAGTCTGTGAACAAACAAATTATGTCTGTGAACAAACAACTTATGTCTGTGAACAAACAACTTATGTCTGTGAACAAACAACTTATGTCTGTGAACAAACAACTTATGTCTGTGAACAAACAACTTATGTCTGTGAACAAACAAATTATGTCTGTGTACAAACAACTTATGTCTGTGAACAAACAACTTATGTCTGTGAACAAACAACTTATGTCTGCGAACTAACAATTTATGTCTGTGAGCAAACAACTTATGTCTGTGAGCAAACAACGTATGTCGGTGTGCGAACATTTTCAACAATGAAGTATACGATGCCAAACGAGATGACTGGTGAACATTTGAAAGCTATTCTTGTGCTTGGAGGCAGCAATCAATCAGTCAATCAAACAAACATCCATGATATCTACAAAACCAAATGTCAGTTTCACAAATGTCACTAACACTAACGTCATTTGTCGCTTATGTTGTAAGATTCGGATATGTGCCCATTGGTTGTGATGTCACTAGATTTTTTGTTGAGTCATCTTCTTTGATAACTTTATTATTATTAATATTTTTTGTTTGTTTTTGGTGTCCTTCGCTGACCCAAGATTAACCCAGAAGGCTTGTTAGTTAATCGCCTAAAATGGTTATGAGATCTGCGCTTGTTATTTCGTCAGCCACCCGGCCCGTCGTGAAAAAAGTTTCGTGACCCCTGCCCAGGGGCGTCACTAGGGGGTTTCGGACCGCACCGGGTGACACCATCACGAGGGTGACACCAATGCGTCACCCCCTCATGACTTACCCCATAGACCTGCTCCGAGTATGCCAGTGAAAATAACGGTACCATAGAGAATTTGACATCATGACACCCACCCCAGTGACGCCTCTGCCCCTGTCCTATATGCTGCGGTCTCCTTTTGGTGTGTTCATACGTAGGTATTTAATTTAATTAAACCCTATGGATATTGCAGATGGCTTCCATTTTCCGGTGAGGTCCCGGTTTATCTGGTAGTTCCATGTCCAACTCCAGGATGGGTTATATCCCAAATATGTCTAAACAATCTTATGGCATTATACAATCCTACATTTTTCTATTAGAAACTCTAACACTCTCGTAAAATTAAGAAACATGTGGGTGACATTTTATTGATGATTGATGCATACAACTGAATCGGTCTGACGAACAATTGGGGACAATGATAGAATCAGACTGGGGTTAATTAAACTTGTTGTCCGATTCATTTCTCTTGAAAAAGTAATTTAGATCTTGAAAAATATTAAACTACTGTTTGGAATTATCTACAGATGTTTCAATTTTGCCATTAGGAGAAACAATCTATTACTAATAGTATTAGGCTATTAGGTTTCAGACCACATGAAACATATAAATGTCTCTGTTGTTTCTGTCAAAGGTTCAGTATTAGTTTATTAACGTTATGGAACGTATTACGGATACACCAGGCCAGTTAGTTTGAGTAAGGCAAGCATAAGTCGATGTCGACCCTACATTGTGGCCTTTGGGCAGTGGAGTGGAAGGATAGAAGCCCCTTCCTCCTTGTTTCCGCAAGACACACATGTACGGCAGTACTGCTAACTCCTGGGAAATTTCCCAAATCGTGGGAATTGTTGAGCCAAATTTATAGAAATGGGAATTTGGGAATTTATGAGGATTTGGCTTTAAATATGGGAATATTTGAGATTGACAAATTTTTTAAAGTTAAATACACACTTGAATGAAGTTGAATGACAATAAAATAAAAGGATTTGAAACAAGCTCATTTTCAAATAAAAAATACTTTTTTTAGGGTGGGGGGAGGCTTTGTGACGTCATGATTGTTTATTTTTAGCGTGTCTAGTTTTTTATTTTTTTATTTTGGATCTACGTTTTTGTTGACGTGTTGGCTAGGTTTTCCCCAAAATTGTCACTGGCAGCACTGAACCAGTTCCCAGACTGAACACGTGAACACACAGACGTCACCAACTCTACAAAACATCAAGTGGTTGGTGTGTAGGGAAATAATGAATTAAGGCGCATTAATACTATGTAATGTAAATGTATAACTTTTAATAATTCATGACTCTAAGTAGTCTAAGAAATCTACGTAACTATGTATTATTGATTCATTGGTTATTAATAAAATACATTACAAAACATTCATTTTTAAATTCAATATTTTGTTAGCAATTAGTCATTTTTACTATTTGTAATATACAATAAAGCTGTGTAATGATCGTAATGATGTTTTTATTTAGAGATATTTGTTTTATTTTTATTTCTCCCAGTAACAAACTGAGCGCACTCACCGCTTGTTGGCTTCGTCAACAGGATTTAATGAATGTGTGAATTTTTAGTCTAATTTGGAAATTATTTTACTCTTGCCTGGGAAAATTTGGCACCTCGAGTTAACAGCACCGATGTACGGTACGGTACCTCTTACAGAATTGATAAAGATATTTATTAATGAAGTTTGAGAATGGTGGCAAGATGTACAAGTATTTGGTTTTACAACGACAGGGAACAGGAGAGTCAATTAGAGAAGCCTTGACAATTTATCCCAGATAGACTTTGCCATGTTTACCTTTTTTCCCTACTATCTAAAAAAAATAACACTTAGCGAATGGCATCCAGATTAATGAGTGATTAATGTTGGTCATGCGCGTTGAAACTGGAAGTTATTAAATTAAATTTTAATATTATCACCTTTTTTTATTCAATTATTGGAAATGTTCAAATGCTTAAGTTATTTGGTAAATATTTAAGTGATGATATATTTCTGAGCCAACTATTCTGTTTCGTAGAGTATGTTATCTCTAAGTCTAAGTTGCGTTGGTCTGTGTGCAAAATAAAAAAGATGCACAGCATATCATTTTTTACTCAAACTTTTACACCTCACAAAATTTCAAGCGCGGTAATTCTTTAAATGGCTTCGGTCAGATATATGTGCACCAGGGCAGCTTGAAACGAAACATCATTCATTTGCTCAGCAGTATTTTTAAAAAAATTCATTGTGCTATTTATTGTATTCTTAGAAATTCATTTAATTGTCATTGTCAAATCTAAGGTGTTATAAATTAGTCTACTCCAGGGGTGGACAAACTTTTTCTACGGAGGGCCGCAATGAAAACTTTATTGTTATCGGAGGGCCGCATATATATTGTGTATACTTTAATTACAATTTACAACCTATAAAAATATGAATTAATGATTGTAACCATGTGCTTGTCATTTTATTTCACATTACGCATATGTCTTTGAAATACAAACTGAAATAGTTTCTAATTTGATAAGATTTTACTATTCGTAATTATTTCAACAATAGTTTATTATTACCTGTCATAATAACTATGAAGAAGAAGAAACGTAATTTACACACAAGCTGACCACAGTTAACAATTATAATCAATGAGAAGTATGTAACTGTTCACAATTTTGGATGATGTTCTTGAGCTGTGGAACCAGTTTACTGGTTGTGATTCGCATGACTGCATTTACATTGCAGTCATTCAACATCGATCTGTTCTTTGACTTGTTTATTTTTATGCAAGAAAAAGCTTGCTAACAGGTGTATGTGGACCCCAATAGTGACGAAAGTTTGTCAGCAAAGTTTTTAAAGTGTGGAAATGCCGCTGCTGGAAAACATCAATAAAACTCCAGCAGAAGAGCTGACTTCAACTTCTCCTTTAGGTTATAATCTGCTTGTAGGTCAAGCAGCTCTAACTGTGTATCCTCTGCGGCTGAATCAGCTTCTGCATTAAATGTCGAGCTGAGGATATTGAGGAGTGGTTCCAGGTTCTTGACGTCTTAGAACATCCTTTTATATTCCAAAGCCAAGGCATCAAACTGAACCTTGCACTTGTCAGCCATTTCACCAGAAACGGTTTTCTGTTTCAGCAAAGGGAAATGACCAAACCTGTTTACCCCTGCTTGCCTGGAGAACAGGAAGAGCTTTTTTGAAATGATTTAACATGCACATATATTTCACATGCAAACAAGCTATTGCCCTGAAGTATGATATTCAATTCATTCAACGTTTCCATAATGTCAATAGCAAACAGTAATTTCTGACTTCCACTCTCCAGAAACAATGGTAGTAACAAAGTCAGGGGGAAAAAAAAACTTCATCTCCAGGAACATAACTATTTCTTCCTTGAGATCCCACACTCGCCTCAATATCTTGCCCATGCTCAACTAGCGGACACTGCTGTGGTAGATAATTTCATAATATTCAGTTTCCAAATCTTCAAGCAGTGCCTTGAGCTGCTGTATTCTGTTGTTAAGTACCCTGGATCTGGTGGGGTTTATCACATTGATAACTGGGACTATAACATGCTTGAAATTTAATGCAGCTTGACACAGACTTTCCTGATGGATGACACAGTTTATGGTCAGGATGTTCTTCTTAAATTTTATTTTCATCAAATTCAACCAACCTACGTTTTTTCCAGTCAAAGCACGCGCTCCATCGGTTCTTACATTTGCTATATTATAATAATTGTTCAACCCCATCCCAGTTCTTTTAACACAGTTCTCAACAGCAATTAATAAATCGTGGACTGTAGTTGTGTCTTTCGACTGGATAATGAAAATGCCTACAAATCAGAAGAGTAATGGTATCCAGTGGACACTATCATGGGCGCCCGCAAGGGGGGGCAAGGGGGGGCGCTTGCCCCCCCCTGGATTTATGGATTTTAAAAAAAATTGACAAAAATAGACTAAAAATGTATTAAAGTAAAGAGAAAATAAAGAGAAAGTAACTAAGCTGATGCCGATCTCATTATACTGTGTAATTATTTTTATATTTTCTATATTGTAGAGAATTAGGGCGGTTAAAGGGTCTTTAGATCAAAGATTCCTGTTGCTGGTACTGGTCGGACTGGTAGTCTGGTCAGGACTGACCTTGATGTGTGAAAGATGTGCGGTAGCTTGGATAGATGAATAGACCGAACCACGTCCAGATGCTCAGAGGTGCTAAATGTAGACTCTGTTATGTAAAGGTCAGCCGTGTGAAGCACTGACCAGGGGAAATGAATGCGATTGTCCAAACCAGACCAGGGGTTAACATCAAAGAGACCAGAGCAGGTCATGGTACCTCACCCCCACCCCCGTCTTAATCTGGGGGGTGGTGGTACAAGATGATTCAATCATCATGATTGACATATTAAATAGTGACGTACTGTAGACCGGGGACTAGACAAAGGCGTGGCCTCCCAGACTGAGGGAGTTGGTTATAGGACGTGACCAATAACGGACGGAGTTGTTTGCTACGGTGGTAGTAAGGATCATAAATAAACTGTATTAACTGTATAACTGTATATATGCTCAACCTCATATACTTTAAAAGCATTGTTCAGAAATGTTGATCTTTACAATGCCTGGTTTCTAGCTACCCCATAACAGTGGCCCATCCTTGTATAGTCTCTAGCTACCCCATAACAGTGGCCCATCCTTGTATAGTCTCTAGCTACCACATAACAGTGGCCCATCCTTGTATAGTCTCTAGCTACCCCATAACAGTGGCCCATCCTTGTATAGTCTCTAGCTACCCCATAACAGTGGCCCATCCTTGTATAGTCTCTAGCTACCCCATAACAGTGGCCCATCCTTGTATAGTCTCTAGCTACCCCATAACAGTGGCCCATCCTTGTATAGTCTCTAGCTACCCCATAACAGTGGCCCATCCTTGTATAGTCTCTAGCTACCCCATAACAGTGGCCCATCCTTGTATAGTCTCTAGCTACCCCATAACAGTGGCCCATCCTTGTATAGTCTCGGTTCACAACGTGATCACTTGAGCCCTATGGCGGATTTAGGGGAGGGGGGTGAACTGGCTAAAGCCAGGGGCCCCGTGCAGTCTTAATTCGCCCCTTCTTGACCCCTCCAGCACGGATTCATCCCCTCAATGTCAACACTTCCAGAAATGCCATACTTACTATACCTCATAATTATAAATTATAGATAATAGAAAGTTGTTAAAAAAGAAATTGCAAAGAAAGAAAATAAAATAAAAATATTAAAAGAATTTTTAAAAAGGAAAGAAATAAGTTTTAAAAAAAAGAAGTCACCAACCGAAATTCGATCCACTACCTATTACTTTGAGATAAAAAAAAACCAGCCGACAACCGTTGGACCAAAGAAGCATATAGATGAAGTTTAAAAAAATCTTTAATCAGAAGCTTTTAAGTGTCGGGGTAATATGATCCTGACACTTCCACATAAGTAAAAGGTGTACGTGTATATTTTATCACAATATTAATAAACGACAAGTAGTACTGATCTGTATAGAGTTTTAATTAATAGTCACGCGACCGGCCAAAAATCTGCGTATAGCGCTAAGAATTATGGGGAAAAAATCACTTCGAAAAAATTTTGCCCCCCCCTAGAAAATTTTCTGCGGGCGCCCATGGACACTATGGAAACAACTTGATGACATAGACTTTGCGGATTAGCAGTTCTCTGCTTGCCTTGGCCTGAACATCCATAAGGGAAAAAGCAAAGTCCTTAAAATAAATGCATCAAGCAACACTCCAATAACACTGGAAGGAACAAATCTTGAGGAGGTGGATAGCTTCACATACCTTGGAAGCATCATTGACACACAAGGAGGGACAGACGCCGATGTAAGGCTAAGAGTGAAAATTGGCAAAGCAAGAACAACATTTAAACAGCTAAAAAAAGTTTGGAGCTGCAACAACTTGACTCTCATAACCAAGGTCAGGATATTCAACACCACAGTAAAGCCTGTCTTGCTGTATGGAGCCGAAACATTGCGAATAACAGCAGCCATTTCAAAAAAAGCTTCAAACTTTTATAAACACATGTCTCCGAGCAATTCCCCGAATCCGCTGGTCCCAATGTCATCACCAACGAGGACCTCTGACAACGCGCACAACAAGAGCGAGTAGAAGAGCTAATTCGCCAGCGCAGATGGAGATGGATTGGCCACACTCTCAGAAAGCCTACATCCAGCATTGTGAGACAAGCCCTCACTTGGAACACCAAAGGCAAGAGGTCTTCCCAAAATGACCTGGAGAAGGGAACTAGAGGCAGACGCCAAAATGAGCGGGCACAGCTGGGGACAGTTAGAGAGATTGGCGCAAGACCGGGATGCCTGGAGAGCCTTTGATCATAGCCTATGCCCCAGATGGGACGATGGGCGATGATGATGAGTTGTGTCCTTTAGTGGCTCAGCACTAAGAATTATTCGGTAAGCTCAAAACGAGTGTTTATTTCTCATATAAAAGACATTTGTGCTGTTTCCTGTACATAGGTACTTTCGTCCAACGCAATAGCGTACCACTAAAAGTCTTTGCTTGCATCTCGAAGTTGGTGCATCGAATTTTCACTTATTTTTTCAACACGCCTGACTCCAGTTCTCCTTGACAAAGAAATGCTTTTAAATTTTGTTTTCTGTCCTGGACACATACTGTTTGCTGCATTTGACAGCATTCCTTGACCCTTGATGGCATTTCCTATTTCTCCCTTCTTTCGTTGAATTGTTCCCGAAATCCAAATGTTTTGTTTGGTGGTGTCTCTTTAAGTAAGTTGTTCTCTTTAAAAACGTTCACATATTCACGGCACAGCAAGCAGACTGCTTTCTCCAAACGCTCGTGAAGCAATATTTAGAGGTCCATTCGTCATTAAAAACCATTCCTCCTCAATCTTTCAATTTTTGTTTTTAATATTTTTTTTTGTGTGGCAGCATTAATGGTTAAATAATGTTTATTCGCTTTTAACTTTTAAATTACAATTTTTTACAAAATCGCCAATATGTAAATCAAAACAAAAGCCACTTCTGGTTGAGTTGAAATGCAGTTTCGAATAAGGAAGAAAACTATTAATAATTAATGACTAATGATCCCTAATCGATTCTGAAGCCATAATAACGGATTTAATATCGCTAGATTATTCAATACTCAAAATAAAATATATCGAAAAGTCTAAAACAAAGAAAATTAACATAAGATCGCAACACGTACATGCTTACGGGCCGCATAATATACTCTGGCGGGCCGCAGTTTGCCCACCCCTGGTCTACTCTATCCACTTTAATTCAATGACAAGGAAAAAATTTTACCTCTCCCTCCCCACTTTTGTGTACCCCCCCCCCTCCATTCGGCATGAGCCCCCCTGCTCGTGATACGGCGTCTTCTCCCGTTGTGCCGGAACATCAAAGTCTTTGACGCAGAGCCGCTCGCCTCGAACACGTGTGTCCCGCTGACGCAGGTGTGTGGCCTTGGAAGTCATCGTTGGGGGGCATTGCTAGACCTTGACTATTGATATTTATTTGAACAACCATCTGTGTTTATGCTAGGCAAGTTTTCATTAATATTTATTTAAAAGTCATATACCAAGTTACTTCTTTCCCCATGCCTGAACAATAATCAAATAATGAGTTTAACTTAACAACTACTAATCAATTGGTTCTTATGGATTTGGGAGCAGTCTGGTAATACTGGTAGCCAGGGGCCCCATTTACTTAGGCTGGTCTAAGACTTTAACCGACTCTTCCAAATTTCAGATTTGACCTTTACTAAAGTTAAAAATATACATAAGTATATTATGTAGATTCAGGTAGAAGAAAGCTAACAAATGTGGACTTGTATCAACTGGATATCACTCACTGTACCAGTATATTTAAACAACTGGTGCTATACTATTGTTATCAACAGTAAATAATTTTTTTTAGCAAATGGAATATAGCATTACAATAACTATTAGAAATATAACACCTAATATTTATAACATACATAATTTTTTTAAATATGTAACTAAGTAGACATTGACACAAACTAAGTAAACATTGACACAAACTAAGTAGACATTGACACAAACTAAGTAGACATTGACACAAACTAAGTAGACATTGACACAAACTAAGTAGACATTGACACAAACACTCAAATTAAAAAAACACAACAAGATTCAAGTTTTTTTTGCTCTTCATTTTTAATTTATTAAATTAAAAAAACCAGTGCTTTGGGCGAGGTAGAAATGTGGAAAATCAGGAATGCTTACCGGTAACCAAATAAAAGTTATCTTAAAAAATAATGGCAATGAGACCAGGAATAATACTATTACCAGAAAAAAAAATATTACTGATATCTGGTAAATTGGTAATGGTGCAATTGTTTCTGTAAGGCTACTGAAATACTGTTGGGACAAGGAAAAGGTTTTCCTCAAAATTAAAAAAAAACTGAGGTATTTATTTTTTTTAATACTGAAATAGTGAAATACTTGATGAACAAATCTACAATACCCTGTATCCAAGGTAACTATGGGCTGGACGCTGGAAACCCATGCTACATAACATCACATAACATAAGTATTTATATATACAATTGAATACAAAATACGGAGCAAGTTCAAAAACTGCATAATTGAAAAAGAAAAAAAAATGAATGATTTTGTCTTGTTACTATGCTAAAGTAAAAGTAACACAAGTGGACTAGTAGAAAATCAACTTCCAGCTTCTCTAAAGAGTCAAGTAAATTCTTTAAAAATATGTTTGTTTCTTGTACACATGTCCTAGAACACTTCAAATACAACTCAAATACATGTAAACAGATTTTAAATTTATGTTTTTAAATTGTACATTAATTACATTTGCAACAAAAATTATATTATTGATTTTTAAAATATTATTGATTTAAAAACAAATTTCTCTGAACAGACAATTCAAATACAAACTTGTACTTGTCTCTTAGTTCTTACAGACTGTCATTTAGTAGAGGTGCTGAACTTTAAATAATGGTTTATGTAGACTATCACTAATTCTAATGCATTTAAGAAATCAAACCTTGCGATTGTGTGCATTTAATTTGAACCCTTGCGATCGTGTGCATTTAATTTGAACCCTTGCGATCGTGTGCATTTAATTTGAACCCTTGCGATCGTGTGCATTTAATTTGAACCCTTGCGATCGTGTGCATTTAATTTGAACCCTTGCGATCGTGTGCATTTAATTTGAACCCTTGCGATCGTGTGCATTTAATTTGAACCCTTGCGATCGTGTGCATTTAATTTGAACCCTTGCGATCGTGTGCATTTAATTTGAACCCTTAATTATATAATAAATGAAGGCACCAATCTGGACATTAAATGTAAAATAAAGAATAAGACTTTATCTTATGGGTAACCAAATAGTAGAGTAATGATCTTTAAAAAATAATGGCAATGAAACAAGAATACTACTACCAATACAAAAATACATTATGGATATAATACAAAATTTAGTTCTGATATCTGGTAAATTGGTAGTGATACAATTGTTCCTGTAAGGCTATTATAATACTGGTAGGATAAGAAAAACCTTTGTACCATATTGATTTATTTTAAAAAATCACAAGGGCAATACATAGACTTGATGAAACAATCTGGCATCCTAGGTAACTATGGGCTGGGCGCTGGCAACCCATGCTACATCACATAACAGAGCTATTTATATATACAATTGAATTACAAAATACAGTGCCAGTAGCAAAACTTCATTATTGAAATGAATTACTTTGTCAGTTACTCTGTTGACGTAAAAGTAAAACAAATAGACTATAAGAAAATCAACTCCCAGTCAAGTAAATTCTTTAAAAACATGTTTTTACACATGTCCAAAAACAATTCAAATACATACAAGTAAAAGGATTTTAAATTTATGTTGTTAAATTTAAATTGTATATTAATTACATTTGCAAAAAAATAAAAATAAATTATATTATTGAGTTAAAACAAATTTCTCTTAACTAACAATTCAAATAAAAACTTTAATTGTATCTTACATCTTACACCACTTTCATTTGGTAGGTGCTGTTTTATTGTACACTATCACCACTGTCATTTGGTAAGTGCTGTTTTATTGTACACTGTCACCACTGTCATTTGGTAGGTGCTGTTTTATTGTACACTGTCACCACTGTCATTTGCTAGGTGCTGTTTTATTGTACACTATCACTACTGTCATTTGGTAGGTGCTGTTTTATTGTACACTATCACCACTGTCATTTGGTAGGTGCTGTTTTATTGTACACTATCACCACTGTCATTTGGTAGGTGCTGTTTTATTGTACACTATCACCACTGTCATTTGCTAGGTGCTGTTTTATTGTACACTGTCACCACTGTCATTTGGTAGGTGCTGTTTTATTGTACACTATCACTACTGTCATTTGGTAGGTGCTGTTTTATTGTACACTGTCACCACTGTCATTTGGTAGGTGCTGTTTTATTGTACACTATCACCACTGTCATTTGGTAGGTGCTGTTTTATTGTACACTGTCACCACTGTCATTTGGTAGGTGCTGTTTTATTGTACACTGTCACCACTGTCATTTGGTAGGTGCTGTTTTATTGTACACTATCACCACTGTCATTTGGTAGGTGCTGTTTTATTGTACACTGTCACCACTGTCATTTGGTAGGTGCTGTTTTATTGTACACTATCACCACTGTCATTTGGTAGGTGCTGTTTTATTGTACACTATCACTACTGTCATTTGGTAGGTGCTGTTTTATTGTACACTATCACTACTGTCATTTGTTAGGTGCTGTTTTATTGTACACTATCACTACTGTCATTTGGTAGGTGCTGTTTTATTGTACACTATCACCACTGTCATTTGGTAGGTGCTGTTTTATTGTACACTATCTGTAATTCTAAGAAATCATACATTGTGATTTTGTGCATTTATTTTCAACCCTAAATAAATAATAAATGAAGGCACCAATCTGGACTTTAAATGTACAATAGAGAATGGAAACTCAATTTTGCATAAAATAAAATACATCTAACTGGATAAATAATAGACCGATGTAATATGTGTCAATGTATTATAGACCTATGCATTATGTGTCCATGTATTATAAAATATTTCAACCCTAAAAGTAAAAATGTTTTGTGTATAAGTAAATATTATACAGTATTCACTATTTAAAGTGATTCATTATTAAAAAATAAATTCAAACATTAAAGATCTGAGGTCCAAATGAAAAAACTATTCCATTCATTAGAAGCACATAATTTCAGAGTCCAGGTACAGCCAGAAGTCATCCGAAATCGAAACAGTCCGGTCCTTTCAAAATTCACCAAGTGTAGTGACATCAATCAAGATCCTCAAGTATATGCTCCTAGAAAAAATGAACTAAAAAAAAACAACAAAAAAATTACATCTTGTGACAAAATATTCTAGTTCTATAACACACATAACAATCTAGTTCTATAACACACAAAATATTCTAGTTCTATAACACACAAAATATTCTAGTTCTATAACACACATAATATTCGAGTTCTATAACACACAAAATATTCTAGTTCTATAACACACATAATATTCTAGTTCTATAACACACATAATCATGATGTATGTTCAAGTTCTTTAGCACACATTATAAATTTTATCAGTTGGAGATCTTATTATGACACCTGGCACATGAAATGGGATTTTATTAAAAAACTAAAAGAGAGACAGAAAAACCCCTTCCTGAAACTAAAAGTATGAGATGGTGAGTTGGACCTTACGTGCTTTAAAAAAACGTTTAGTTGCAAAGAATTAACGTTTAGTTGCAAAGAATTAACGTTTAGTTGCAAAGAATTAACGTTTAGTTGCAAAGAATTAACGATGATGATCAAAGTATTTATTTTGTAATTCACATTAAAATACGCAGGTTCCAACCAAAAGTTGTTTTTTTAAATTTAGTTGCATAAAATTAACTTTTGTAATTCTATTTACAATACTCCCATCCCCTCTTTCCAACAAAAAAGTATTTTTTTTTAAAAACAATATTACCTTCTTAAAACTTCCTCTTCCCAAACCCATTTCTGGGAGTCCTAAGAAGACAATCCACTGTACTGATCCCGTCATATTTCGGGCAGTACTTTATTGTGTGGGCGTGCCTCCCTGTTGCCCCGCAATATGGGCACCTGTACCTGTTCAGATTATATGGTATGGATTATTAATATTAGGAAACTTTTTATAGCAATATATATATATATATATATATATATATATATATATTATATATATATATATATATATATATATATCCATATCTCAATCTACTTTAAAAAACTACAGGTCCAAATGAATTACATACATGTTTTTGTTAATGGGGTTATTATGAAAATGTTCCTTGCCTCTTGTACACGAAGAAGAGCATTAAAACCGCGCGCCCAAAATTCAAACCAAAACCTACTTATTTATAGCAAAGTGCCAACACTTCAATGAAACCCGAAAATGGGGTTTTTGGCTTAACTGGTTTGATAATGGAAGTAACTTTTAGTCGCGTGCCGGGTGATGAGGCTCTGCGTGCCCACTGTGGCACGCGTGCCATACTTTCGCCAGCACTGACTATATACCAGTAGTGTCCAAACTGAGGCTCGCGAACAATTTATCCAATTAAAACGTTTTTGTTTGAAATATATGATGTGACTATGAAATACCTTTAACACCTAAACGTTTAAGAAGAATTATCTGTCCAAAGGAAATAAAATACGGTCCCGACAACTACAATGTATTTTGATTAGGGCTGCGGAAATTAACGATTGATTGATCGATTAATCGTAAAAAATTAATCTATTAAAATTAATTTGATCGATTAAAATTAATTTGATCGATTAAAATTTAAGAAAATATTTCCAATTTTTTCCCCAATGTATTAATAATTGATGTTTTTTGTTACTCACATATTTTTCCTTCTTATTATTATTATTTATTTGAACGTGCATACGTAAACAAAAAGTTTTTTCTTCCTTATTTCTTGCATAGTAGAACGAATTTGCTGTGTTACGTCACAAAATTTGGGAGCCATGGAATTACCGCGACTTAACCAATTTCGCGAAATAATGAATCACAACTTAACACTTAACGGGATCTATATATGCGTATAAAAATATAATTAATCGATTAAATTTCTTCCCGATTAACCAGGAAAATTTTTTAATCAATGCCAGCCCTAATTTTGCTTCTTTTTTTTTAATCTGAAAACGAAACTAAAATATCTGAACATAAAAAGATTTGGGTTATTTGAATGAATCAAGGAAAACACGACCGTACCGCAGAGCATTATAGGCCTACAAGGGGCTGGAAGTGAAAGAAACGCGGTGTTTTGTGTTATTAGTTATAAATAAGGGTGTACCGGATTTCGGCTCCGGTAAATCCGGAATCGGCCATTTTTACAAATCCAGATCAGGCTTCGGCTCCGGCAGAATTTTACTTCATAAATCCGGCTGGACGGTAGAGCCATAAAATGTATATATTTATAATAGCACCGGCTCCGCCAATCCGGAATGCGGCATTGTATAGGATACCGATATCGAGTTAAACGTTGGAGACAAGTCAATTCAATGTTGTTTATATACCCCGCATCACTCCTAAATCCACTCTCGTCACCATCATACTTTTTAAAAAAACACCTGGTCCATTATTGGGATTTTAAAAAAAATTAATATTGTGCAATGATTGTCACTGTAGTAACAAAAATAAATTAAAATCTGGACAGAAACGAAGGGCTGAAAATAATTTTGGCTGATGTAAATTTTTAAAGTTGAAGGGAGCAATTTGTAAATAGTTAATAGTACTACCGCCACCTAGCGGCAAACAGTCTAGCTCAGTGATGGTGAACCTATGGCACGCGTGCCACAGTCGGTACGCAGAGCCTCAGCCGGCACGCGACTAAAATATTACGCCCTAAATCAAACCAGCTAAGCCAAAACCGAATTTTCGTTTTTCATTTGAAAGTTGGCACTCAGCTATAAATTTGTGGGTTTTGTTATAATTTTGGGCAAGCAGCCCCAAAAAAGGTTCGCCACCACTGGTCTAGCTGCTGGAACCGTATGATCTGACTGAACGTTACGTCAATGTTGTTGACATTGTGTTTGAATGTTTGGTTTTCTGTAGTTTTAGTATGACGATTGCATTTACAGCAGGAATGAAAGTTTGTAGAGCATACAAATTTTACAATAGTGTGTTACTGGAAGCATGCCGTTGGCGTGTGAAATGAAGAGCATGGATGGTGGCTAGGTTGTATTGCTTAATTTTTATATATAGCGGCCATGACGGCGAAAATTAGGCTGTGTTTCGTACCCGTTCGAAATTTGGACGGGTACCCGAGCAGCTTTTTTCAACAATATTGACAGCCCTAGTGTCGACTTGAAAGTGACTTGCCATATTAATGGCATAAATATAAAGATTAAACTTGAATGAATAAGTGTAGTAATTTAAGAAAAAAATGTATAAAACGTAAACAGTAATTTGGTAATCATGCAGAAAAGTCTGGAGACCCCTGATGTAGATTAACGTCTGGAATTATTATTTATCTTTTACGTTTCATTTTACCATTTTTAAAAAGAATGTTTTGTAAAATATAAATATTTACTGAAAGAACTACATTCACGTTAAAAATTATGTGGATATTAAAATATTGCTCAGGAATTTAGCGGAATTTTTTAGTCATATTTCTGTACATGAATTCATGAGTAGGAATCAAATATATATAAACACCCTCAACGATCACTGACTGACTGACTCATGCCGTAACGCTAAGGGACATCACTCTGCTTTTTTTAAAAAATTGAAAATATAGACTTAAAAATCATAATCACTTTGGTTTCCAGATTAACATTTAACACCCTCCACACAAATATTAATTGAACAATTTCATGCGGACGTTCGAAAAGAGTTATTTTTTTGTGCAGTAATTTGGTGCGCTGCTTTCTAAAATTTCTCGCCGTAATAAGATATTATATGACGTCATTCTTTTAGCTCATATTTTAATTTTGGAAAAGGGAATGATGTAAAAATAGGATTTGAGGATTGTTAATTATAAAATACTTTGTGTACATTTCAGGGAGTATAATATTACGTATTTATCATACAAGGACAAGTTAGTTGGGCTTTTGAAAAAGGTGGGCGCCGTAGGTGCCCTAAAAAAAGTGGGCGCCGCAGGCGCCACGGCGCCCTAAAACAAACTAGTAAAAAATATGAATATTATGAAGGAAATAAAATATTGGTTTTTTTTTAGTTTTAGGCTTTCGTTAAGTTTTCTTTATTTCTTATTGCTCTTATCTGCGTTTTTAAAAATATTTTTAACATATTCTAACATATAACTACACTACATGTGTGTGGGATGACAAAAAATTGTTATGTTTGATATCTAACGAATGCATGCGTATAGGCCTGTCAACGGGTAACCGGGAGCCCGTTGTGCAATTACCTGGATAGTAAAATTAGTAAAATTGCACTTGGGTATCCATGAAAATGTGGCTGCAATGTCTATACCACGGTGGCCGAACTGTGGCAATCGAGCCGCAAGCGGGGTCCTTCTGTGTTCACATTGCGGCTCGCCAAAAATTTATCAAATTAAAACTTTTCGTTTGAAATATATGCTGTGCCATACGTTTAACACGAAATCGTTTGAGAAGCCATATCTGTCAAAGGGAAATAAAATACGTTCCCGAAAACAATCCAATGTTTATCTACTCACCCCCACCCTCTACTCAATCCTCGCTCCACTCCTATCCCCACTATAAATTTTTTTAAAAAAACTCGTTTTATTTGGTTTTAAAAAAAATATATTTCAGTCGTTCAATGATTTTTCACTGTAATAACAACTTTTTTAAAAACTCTGGACATACACAAAGGGTTGAAAATAATTTGGGCTTGATTTAAATTTTAAATTTTATTGGCGCGATTCGTTTGTAAATGGTTGGTATTATATTTAGTAATGTAAAAATGTCACGACTCGCCCACAGGTGTCGCCATGCTGAATGACGCACCTCGCTGAAACCAATAATATAATTACATGTTGACATTTTGTGTGAATGTTCAGTATGCTGTAGTTTTATTTTATGAGTATGACGAATGAATTTACAGCAGGAATAAAAGTTTTTAGTACATTAAAGTTCATAATAGTACGTTACTGGAAGCATGCCGTTGGCTACCGTGTGAAATAAAAACAGCGTTCACGTAAGAATCTTATGAATTTAGGGCTGTCAATATTGTTGATAAAAGCTGCCCGAGTACACATCCACATTTTGAACGGGTAACCGGGTACTCGTTCGAAACGCAACTTAATTTTCGCCGTCATGACCGCTGTACAATTACAATGCAATCTAGCCACCATCCATGCACCTCATTTCACATGGTAGCCAACGCATGCTTCCAGTAACGTATTTCAATATTGAAATAAAAACGGCGTTCACGTTTGAACTTTAATTTCAATGTTTAGCATGCATACATCTAAACCTCAGTACGTGCTTAAGGCAAGGTTTGAGAAAAACATCTATAACGTGTCATTAGGGCAATCACTGGTCATCAGGAACCGCGCGTTATATTATTTAAAGGAAAGGAGGTCACAAGTGTATGGAGGGGGGCGGGGGATGTTTAAAACAGTGTTTAGTAATTGTATTAGTAAATTGTATCTGTACTCTAAGTTTTAAATGATTTAGAACTCTAGACTTTTCAACAATAAAAGAAAAATTAACATTCATTTAAAATAAGTCAATCTCCATTATTACCGTTATTTTATTTTATAATGTGTGAGAATCCATATAACATGTATTGCTCAGGGAGAAAGGAGGCTCAGTAAAATTTTACAATTTAACAGTTAAATTTGATTTAACATGGACATGTATACTTTATTATTATTGTTTTTTGTTTTTTTAGTAGCCCATATCCTGAAAATTATCTTTGAATGATTAAAATAAAAATCATTAACTTAAACCGAATCAGATGTAACAGATGTTTTCATTTAAACTTACTTCATTAGTATGGGGCAGGTTACCTCCCCCTTACTATTTTTAATCAGGTGTGTGGAATAGGTTCTGTGCTCCTCGTTGTTCTTCCGACAGAAAACACAACTTTGTTTGTTTGGCAGTGGCCTCATTGTCTGTAACAAGTTGCGCGCCTGGTTAAAAAAAATACAACTAATAATAATAAGTTGAATACTTTGTAGGTTCATTAATATCTCGATAGTGATAGACTATGGTTCCTCATATGATAGACTATGGTTCCTCTTATGATAGACTATGGTTCCTCCTATTGACTCCTATGATAGACTATGGTTCCTCCTATGATAGACTATGGTTCCTCCTATGATAGACTATGGTTCCTCCTATGATATAGACTATGGCTCCTCCTATGATAGACTATGGAGTATGGTTCCTCCTAAATAGGATCACATTCCCAGCCATCACTTACTGCTGTAGCCATTGTTTTTTAAGCTTGATAAGAGAATGTTACACGAACAGGAATAACGGGTAACACCAATAGTAGGGCATACATAATTTGAAATTAGGGTTACACTACACTACACTATATTTAAAATTTGGAGCTGGAATGCGCATGAATATTGAACCTGGAATCACTTAAAACAGTGCTTCTCAAACTTGTTAGTGTGGCAGACCGGCAGGAACTGGTCCACTGCACCAGTTATTTAAAATTTGGAGCTGGAATGCGCATGAATATTGAACCTGGAATCACTTAAAACAGTGCTTCTCAAACTTGTTAGTGTGGCAGACCGGCAGGAACTGGTCCACTGCACCAGTTTTATTTTATGATGTTATTGGCGACAAAGTTCACAAAGGTACATATTCTTATTCTTTAGTGTTAGTAATAAATAAATATAAGACACACATTTAGTTTTACCCTAAGCTAATTATGAAGGCACTTGTCGTTCATTCACTCAGCAGAGTTTAATCAATCGTTCAGAGAGAATAATTTATTAAAATAATTTATTAAAATAATTTATTAAAATAATTTATTAAAATAATTTATTAAAATAATTTTAAAAGTCACATTTCACAACCAGTTAAACGGGTGGCCAAAACAGAATCATGTCTTGCCTGAAGAATGCTATCGAAGGCGTTTGACTGAATAACTTTTATGCGAGTCCGCCACATATTCATATGTTTATATACTCACACTGTCACACTCACACATGTCTGAATCCAGCATGTGTGCCAAAATTAAAAGTAAACTTTATTAATTTTATTTTTTGTTGTTTTTTAAATGTATTTATTGACTATTTAAATGCCGACACTGACACTGACTTATTTTTTAAAAAATTCTTATTAACATATAATTTAAACGAAAACAACAAACAACAGCGAAAGGACAAGTGACAAGTGAAATCTTGTCGAAAATAATTCAATTTATCTTGACGTAGGTCTACCCATTATATTTTTAACTAAAATTAAAATATGTTCAAGTGAGGTCTAAAAGCTTAGACTTAGAGGTAAATAAACACTAACACTATGACTAAGTGAACTAAGTCACAAAGACTAAGACTTTGATTATTTGACTTGGTACTTTCTCTATAAGATAATATATCTATTTTTTCCTCTTTGCATGATGCTGCATAATCGGATTGTTATATTAAAAATAACGCAGAAGTATTAAACACAAGAGAACTATATAATATAGCAAAAATATTCTAAAAAGTGAGACCCATCCATTAATCATTAATGAAACTTTACCGAAATGGGGGGGGGGCAATAAGCCCCATCTTGTAGTAGAGCAGTGCTTCTCAAACTTGTTAGTATGGCGGACCGGCAGGAATTTTTTTCCATTGCACCAGAGACCGGTGCACTATTTCCCTGCACTGACAATTTTTTCGGTCCTTTTTTGAGACCATCTGCGGACCGGCAGCGGATTGCCCACGGACCGGCACCGGTCCGCGGACCACCACTTTGAGAAGCACAGTTGTAGAGGGCAGGGTTGCCATATTGGCCTTTTTAAGGCCAAATTCTCAAAATTTGGCCTTTTTTAAGAGGGTTTGGCCTCAAAAATTTTTTTGGCCTTTTGGCCTTTTTTTGGCCTTTTTCTTTAAAAAAAAATATATATATATATATAATATATATATAAATAATGTTTATCACAACAAAAAAAAGATTTAAAAATTTGCCAATTAGTCAATAACCTTATTAATTATTTTCTATTTTTGAATAGCTTACGTGTATTTTAGACATTAAAAATTTTAACGAAAAGGCTATTAAGAAATAGCCAGATATAGAATGCAGCTCACACTTTTAGACGCTATTGTTAGAGTCCAGGCTGAGCTTTTGTTTACAAATAAATGCAGTAAGGACTTTCTTATTTCACCAAGAGTGCTTGATGACTTGACATCTGATAAAGTTTATAATAATACTGCAAATAGCAGTCTAGAGGAAAAGGATGACCTGAAGCTTTTCTTTCAAATTTTTATGTTAGTATCATAGTCTATTTATTTTGTGAGTACAACCATACATACGAACATTGGAATTTACACATTTATTATCCTTTTTCTCCTAGTTCTACCTTCATTTTAAATAGTTAAATAATTTTCAGCCATTATGAGCCGTCCATAAATGACGTCACGCGATTTTGGCAGATTTTCAATGTATTTTCACCCCCCCCCCACCACTCGTCACATGTAATCAAGAGCTAGACCCTTTCCAATATGACGTCACAGTTCTTAAAAGCACCCTCCCCTCGCCATAAATCTGTGACCCCCTCCCGCCCCCTAGGTGCGTGACGTCATTTTTGTTGACATTTTTCATAGAAAATAAGTTTGGCCTTTTTTGGCCTTTTTTGGCAGTAAGTTTGGCCTTTTACCCAAATTACAATCTGGCAACCCTGGTAGAGGGTATATATTTTCACACTGGCTGTGGACACAACTGTCATTAGTCCACTCCATCACCATATCTTAAAAGTAAGCTGTAGACTTCTTCTTGGTTTTTTATGCAGTTAACATGCTACCAAATGCACTAGTTCAACTTTTAAAATTTTTAAAAATTTGTTTTGTTGTCAGTGAAGAAATTTTTCATCACATATACATTTCTGGGAATCTTACGAATCCCGGTCCAAAATTATTGTGTGTGTGTTATGTGTTGTCGGTGGCAAGGGCATCATGTCACATGTCGCTTGCATAAACAACGGGGTGTATGATCAAGCAGTTGTTGTGCACGCTCATGAGTTCGTTCAATATGTTCATAGGGACATACGCCGTTCGCACTGAAACTATCGAAGGACTGTGGATGCAAGCGAAACGTTAACTCCAGTATGAGAGCGGTACAAGTCCTTCTTTGTTTGGAAGCTACTTGGCCTTTCAGTGGCGCTACAGTCAAAAACAGAACGTTTTCGGCAGCTATTTGCAAATGCTGTGTGACTGTGTGACAATTACAATATTTAGTATTTGAGGACTGGTTGTCGGACAATAAATAAAACTTGTGCTGTGTTCTATCGATAAATAATATACTTTGATGTGCTATAAATAACATACTTTGATGTGCTATACTTCCTCTTATTATTGTCAAATAATTTGGGACCGCGATTCGGAGGATTGCTAAATTTCTGACTGGGGTGACCTCATGATGGTAATCCCTTATTTTAGCGCATTTTATATTTCAAGTCATTAAAAAATTTGTCTGTAACTTACCTCATTAATTATTATATTGAAATCTATTTTAAAATTTAAAAAAAATTATTTTTTTGTTGAAATAAAAGTATTATTTTACGCTTTGGAAGAAATAATAAATATATATAATTCCCTTCTCTGTATGGTTGTAATGTAATGCTGTCCGGTGGCGCTGCGATAGATTTTGTTCATTTTAAAAATCAGCGCACCAAATTACTGCACAAAAAATAACACTTTTCAAACGTTCCGCATAAAATTGTTCAATGATTCAATGTGATAATAAATGAATCAAATACAAATAAATAAAATTAATGACAGTTCTGTATTACGTTATTTTTTAATCTGATGTGTATTTATTTTGACTTTGAAAACTTCCGTCATTTTTGACGGGTGATTTCACTTTTACTTTCTTCTGTGACTTACGGCGCCATTGTTTTTCGAAGTCTGATTTTAAAAAAACTTTTTAAAGTTAAAAACCCCTTTAACTTTAAACTCAACCAAAAAAAAACACAATAAACTAATTGTAAAGCATTAGTCTAAATAATTATTTTTTTAAATTTCTGATTTAAATGTTTAAATTAGTAAAAGTAAGTTATTTTATTTATCTTATCTTATCTATATAGACGCTCCTTCTATGAAGAAGATAGTTGCGTCCACAGACCATGACAGATGATCTGTTGGCAAGTGATGCAGCATTCACAGGCCACGGCTTTGTGGGTTCCACGCATTACCCAGCCGCCTAACTACATGTAGTGTTAGGTACCCATTCGGAGCGGGGTGACTCAGGGACGCCCTAGGCCCAGTCCAGTGGGCTGCCACTCGACCACCGCGTCCCCCATTTTATTTATTTTGTTCAAAAATATAAAATGCGCTAAAATAAGGGATTACCCAAAACTAGTGCGACGATCCACTAATTGTGACTACTAATGATCAAATATTAAAAATATTGAAACTTATTTATAAAATTTGTTCCAGAAATCATTAAATTTTGTATTTATTCTAAAGTCTAAAGCATATCTGAATGTAGTTTTATCAGTTTAAGTTTAAAACATGAAATTAAATTGCTTTATCAATATTTTTGGTGGTTTTAATTTTTCTTTTTGGGGTGTTTGGGGTACTAAGTATTAAGGCCCAGGTTATTCATATATTGATTTTAATTAATTAATTAATGAGTAACAGGGCCTCTTACAAATTCTATTATCCATTCAAAATAATACAGAGAAGTCTTAGCAAAAAAATGTTAAGTTTGAAACAGGAAACTGCTGAAAAAAATCACTCAGTCTCATACAAAGATGCAAATTTATAATCAATAACATAGCCATAATTGATAGACCATTGGCTAGAAATCCAGGCATTGTTATCATTGTAGTCAATAAAAATCATAATAATTTATAATCCCTGATTAGTTTCCAGCGTGAGAGCTAAATGCCTCGGCCTCTCTTTCTTTAAAATAATATGTAGCATCAAGCATTTCAGTCCATGACCCTAGAGGCGTCACTAGGCACTAGGGTTTGTGTCACCCGGGGCGGTAGCCTATGCCTATGGTGTCACCCCCACTTGACTTAACCCATCTCCCAGTTTTCCAGTGCCAAATAACGGGGACATACAGAGTTTTACATTTTGGTGTCGCCCACCTGATGGTGTCGCCCAAGGCGGTCCGCACCCCCCTAGTGACGTCACTGCATGACCCCAGTAAGATGGGTCTATGAACCCCATTTACCCTAAATTTTATTAAAATCTAATCCAACGTGATGTACCTACTTGAGTTAAGTCCTCTTGAAATGATAAATCCTCTCTGTTTTGTAAATCCGAAGAAATACCACTTTCTAGCGAATTTATAAATTTTTTTCGTCTAGTTTTGATAGCCAAATGATCCAAATCGTCTAATTCTAAAGACTTTCCGTTACTTTCAAAGTCTTGCATAATTGCTTCATGATCGTACTCATATGCCGTTAACTCCATGTTTATTCCATCGACAAAAGAAACTGTCTCCTCTAGCAGTTTTAAACAATAAAGCCCCGCCCATTTAAATATTCGTCCAATTAAAAGAAGGGGCAGTCACTCTCCAAAAACTCTGTAGTCTGTATGTCATGAGTAAGTGTTAGAATTACGGGTTTAGTTCTGGGCGGAGGGGGGAGGGGAATGGGTTTTTTTTTGCGGTGTTTTTCCCCCGTTGACTTTGACGACGCCACAGAAATGGAAAGACAGATAAGGGGCCGTCCATACATGACGTCCCGCACCTAGGGGAGAGGGGGGATCCACACATTTAAGACGATGTGTAACGAAGGGATGAGGTTGAGAAAGGTGACATCATCAAAACTAGCTACTTTAAATCATAGTTCCACTTAAATATTTGATTGCTTGCAATTTATTTGACGACGTTTTACATGACATTACATGGCTTCAAGCAGGGGTGGATTAAGATTGCACGGGGCCCCTGGCTGCAATCCCAACCGGGGCTCGGTCCAGTCACCTTTATTATACAATATAATAAGTTTTTGGCCCTTAAATCATTGGGGGCCCCTGGCTTTAGCCCTATCAGCACCCCCCCCCACACCTTAATCTGCCATGGCCGTAGGCATAGGCTTCACGCGTGTTACGATACTAGAGTGCAGCCTAACACTAAATGCCTACTTAAATGACAAAAAAATTGTTTGAAACATGTTAATTTTCAATTAGAATTAGAAATTTACGGCTAAAGCGTGAGGGGGTCAAAGCTTTGTGAAGGCATATTGGAGAGGGGGTCTAAGTTTTTGTGACGAAGGCGGGAGGGGGAGTAAAAAGTAGCCATACTCACTTGGGCCATCTATAAATAGGGTAATTAGACTATCGGTGTATCCCCGGTGCCTCTCTTCCTTTATACGTCACAGACACAGAAGTCTGACCGACGTCCCGAGCGCCGTGGCGAGGGTGACAGTCAAAGAATGGAAGAGATATTTATGTATATGTTGTAAAACAGGGTAAGAGTAGGCATGACAAGACGGCACAGAACAATGGGATTAGAGAAATCGGATAATAAATTTTCTTTTCCCTTCGTCAGGTCACGGCGCACCGTGCTGGGAAGTTATCAGGATATGAATAATACATCAAATTATAATCCTTTAGTTTTCCTTCAGTTTGAGAACCAAAAAGTGAGTGTATCAAATTTTCACCCCACGTCGCTTGATGGTGGCATCAGAGCGCCTGTGATCTCACCGCCGGCTCTCTTGTGGGATGCCGGTCAGTCAATTTGGCATTCTGATGTTATATGTGCGATAACAATATAAGGATGACTTGTAGCAAGAGCATTTTTCTACTTCATTACAATTGGGAAGAGAGCTCGATCAGATTGGTCTCAACTATTTCGAAATGCGAATTGAATAGTATAGTTGGCTAATATATTTACATTTTTTAATGAGCTGAATATCTCCATTCAAGGAAGGATGGCTTCATTATTTACATGGCAGACAAGATTGATGAACAGAAAAGCAATCAAGAAACATGGAAGAGTCGAGTATTAGTAGATTGGTTCGACATGTTTCACAATTTGGCAGCAACTATCGATAGTGGAGATGAAAAGTTTCATTGTCCATTTCTACAGAAAGTCATCATTCAGCACTTGACAAAATGAAATGACCGTTTTGAGGTCAACTTTCCAATAGCAGATGATCCATGGAAATGTAATGGATGGATACGCAATCCTTTTATTGCCTCGAAGGTCGACGTCTGTAACTTTGGAAGATAAATAGCTGGAGTTAGCCGTGGATGAAGGTTTACAAATGAATTTTGGAACTATGACCTCTGACCTCTCTTGCATCCTTTTGGATTCACGTGAGTTCAGAATATTCTGAACTTGCCGAAAATTGCTCCCTAAGCTCGTTTTCCATTTCTTTCATCTTGCCTACGTTAGACTATGTGAGACTAGCTCTTTAACAATGAGTATTTTAAAGACAAAGTACAAGAACAGTATGGATGTTTGTTCTCCATTTCGTATAGCGTTGTCCTCAATCGAGCCAAGACTTGATAAACTTGCAACAAATTAACAGGCTCACCTGAACTATTAGTTTAAAGAAAACTTTGAGCTTAAACTTACACATGCACTAACTGTAGCTACTATATAATTTTTTTAAATAAATAAACATGACTTTTTATTAGGGCTGCGGAAATTAACGATTAATTTCTCAATTAATCGTTAAAAATTTTAACCATTAAATTTTTTAACGATTAATCGACCCACCACTTATGAATGTACTGGAAGTCAAAAAGTAAAATATTTCGGCCGATAAATATAAACTAATTTCCAGACGATTACACGAACATTTTGGTTTTAAACTATTGACTGACGTGAATGTTCAAAATGTTTATAAAGGTTATTGTTCCCATTGAGAGAAATCGTTTGCCTACAATGCAATGTTCCCTCTAAGTCTAAACTTCGTTGGTCTGTGTGCAAAGCTAAAAACAAACAAACTCGTGTGCAAAGTTGCACAGCTTCCATTTTTTGTGCAATATTTTACAAAATTTGCTGCGCGGTGATTCAAAACTCCTGCGTGGCGTCGGTCAAATATCTGCGCAGTCGCGCTGCTTAAAGGGAACATTGCTACCATGGTTCTAACACTTCGCTTACATATCACCTGCAAACCAACCATCCACTACAGTATCGGAAACTTCAACTGAGACAATGTAAAGCTATGTGAACGAGTGTTCAGCTTGGCTGGTTATATTGTCAATAAGACCCGCTCATCACTTGAACCAAATAATGTCAATGCACTTGTCCCTTTGCGTTGTTGGTTAAAAATGTCATATAAAGAAGACATTCCAGTGTTATTTCGATTTTCGACAAGTATTTTAATAAATGTTACTTTTGACACCATAAGTTTCATTTTTTGGCTTTAATCGAAATTAAAGATTAATTAATCGTTAATTTTTCAAAAGTTAACGATGAAATTAAAATTAATCCTTAACACCCCTACTTTTTATATTAAATTTTATGTTCTCTTTAATAAAACGTAAACTTATGTGGGGATATTAATTTATTAAAGTACTACCAATTTAAAAACAGTTGAAACAATAACGATGTCTGCCATTATCAATACATTGTTATACAAAATGAAGACGATCGTAAATGAGCATTAGCAATCAAGGTTTTCAAAATGGTTGGAGGAAATGTAGCGTAAAACAAACATAATTCATGCTTTATATTAAGGGGCTTTAGTTCAATTAGGGGCTCATTTTGCTATCACGTCAGTACAGGGAAAATCACGTCAGTGTGGGAAAATAGTGCACGCTCCGTGGAGCAATGGGAAAAATTCATGCCGGTAGTCATACGAAAAAGTTTGAGAACCACTCCTCTATGGCATATAGAGACACAGTAAAACTAGAAATTGATTACCTACTCAAAGAGAACAAAATAAGAAAAGCAGTTTTGGCTAACTATAACTCACCAACTGTCATAGTCAAAAAGAAGAATGAAGAGATTCGACTATGATTACAGGCAATTGAATAATATTACAAAATTGGACCATGAACCTATTGGAGACCCAAGAGACAGTAGACAGAATTGGTAATTCCAAAATATTTACTAAATTTGACTTGAACAGAGATTTTTGGCAGATAAACATGGATCATACTTCTGTCAAATATACTGCATTTGTAGCTATAATGGACGAAGTTTATGAATGGTTAGTGATGCCCTTTGGATTAGTCAACAGTACATCCACTTTTAGCAGATTTATGAAAGTGATGTTACAAGGCATTCCAAATGTGGTACATTACGTAGACGACATATGTATCCACACTAAAAATTGGGAAACGCTCATCCGTACACTTGAAGCTGTTCTGGATAGACTCAAGAAACACAATGTTACAATCTGACCTGAAAAAATAAACTTTGGATTGAAAAATATTGATTTGTTGCGATACAGAATAGGAGGAGGTAAAGTCACTCCCACTGCAAAGAACGAAAACAAGATCTTTAACTTATCAGTCCCAAAGTCAAGAAACAAGTTCAAGCCCTGCTGGGACTATGTAACCTTTATAGACCTTTCATTGCAAACTATGCAGAAATTATTTACCCACTTACAGAAATGAGAAAACACGCAGATGTTCGAAAATTTTAGTTTTCAGGAGATTGCCTCAACGCATTGGAAAACATTAAGCAAGCATTTAGGAAGAAACTCATCTTGGTTACACCTCAATGGGACAAACCTTTAATTGTTTCTACAGATGCATCAGCTATTGCATTAGGAGCGTGTCTTATGCAAGAACATGATGGTATTCTACATCCAATACAATTTCTAAGCAGACATTTGACAAAAACAGAACGTAACTACAGCACCATAGAGAGAGTATGTTTGGCCATAGTGTGGGCTCTACAAAAACTGCATAAATACCTTCTAGGTAGAACATTCACTCTACTAACAGACCACAAACCACTTGTGGCATTCAACAAGAAGAAAATAGCAACGCAAAAATAAATCGATGGGCCATGCTATTAGCCGACTACAAATTTTGACATTAAACCTTTTAAAGGAAAGGACAATGTGTTTGCTGACATATTAAGTAGAATGACAATAAATACAGACATTCTGTAAATTCACAAACAAGAAAACCAGAGACTGTATTAATATTAGTATTATTATTTGCAGTGTATGTGACAGGGGGAACATTGTATGTGACAGAGGGAACATTGTATGTAACAGAGGGAACTTTGAATGGGACAGATGGGAACTTTGTATAGGAAAGATGGAACATTGTATGGGACAGAGGGAACTTTGTATTGGAAAGAGGGAACATTGTATGGGACAGAGGGAACTTTGTATGGGACAGATGGAACATTGTATGGGGCAGAGGGAATATTGTATGGGACAGAGGGAACATTGTATGGGACAGAGGGAACATTTTATGTGACATAGGGAACATTGTATGGGACAAAGGGAACTTTGTATGGGACAGATGGAACATTGTATGGGACAGAGGGAACATTTTATGTGACATAGTGAACATTGTATGGGACAGAGGGAACATTGTATGGGACAGAGGGAACATTGTATGGGACATAGGGAACATTTTATGGGACAGAGCGAACATTTTATGTGACATAGGGAACATTGTATCAGACAAAGGGAACTTTGTATGGGGCAGATGGAACATTGTATGGGACAGAGGGAACATTTTATGTGACATAGGGAACATTGTTTTGGACAGAGGGAACATTGTATGGGACAGAGGGAACATTGCATATGACAGAGGGAACATTGTATGTGACAGAGGGAAACTTTGTATGGGACAGAGGGAACATTGTATGTGACAAAGGGAACATTGTATGGGACAGAGGGAACATTGTATGTGACATAGGGAACATTGTATGGGACAGAGGGAACATTGCATATGACAGAGGGAACATTGTATGTGACAGAGGGAACATTGTATGGGACAGAGGGAACATTGTATGGGGACAGAGGGAACATTGTATGGTACAGAGGGAACATTGTATGTGACAGGGCAACTTTGTATGGGACAGAGGGAACATTTGTATGGGACAGAGGGAACATTGTATGGGACAGTGCACAATCCACAGCTGGATGACGAGTTTCTGGGGTGTTACGTATAGTTTCCACCAGGGGTCGCTTTGCTCGGTTGTGGCCTGTTCCTCCCTTACTTTTTACCAGAGGCGTCACTATGGGGGTGTGGATGGTGTGGACCGCACCATGTGACACAATCATAATTCTGTATGTTCCCGCTATTTACTATTTGGCACTCACAGACTCGGAGAAGGTATATGGGGTAAGTCGTGAGGTGGTAGCACCATGAGCTACCGCACTGGGTGACACCAACCCCAATGACGCCTCAGCTGAGGTGCTAACATCATGTGTCTCAAGACCATGCATCAAAACTACAAGGAAGAGACAACTTAAATTCTTAAGACAAATCTATATGAAAAACGGAATAGAAAGATTTGCTTTAACTTTATGTGGGAAGACATCTGGTAGCGGTGACAGACATGCGGCCACCATACGCGGAGCGCCTAAAGGAATGGACAACAAACAAAAGTAAAAGTGTAAGCAATAAATGACTTCTGGGAAATATATTATAGCAGCCGAGAGAGATGGTGAGTCGTGATTACCGATGTCTGGCCCCAATCTGGGACATAATGATGATCATGATTATGATGATGATGATGATTATGGCTCTAAAAATTTACTTGCTGTTTCCTCACCCATTTCCTAATAATTTAAGTCTCTTTTAAATAAGGGTGTACCGGTACCGGATTTCGTCTCCGGATCCGTCAAATCCGGAACCGGCAATTTTTACAAATCCGGCTCCGCAGGATTTCACTTCATAAATCCGGTTTGCCGGTAGAGCCCTGCCCTAATATATATATATATATATATATATATATATAGTATATATATATATATATATATATATATATATATATATGTATATATATAAAAATGGCTCCGGTCGGATTGTAAAGATTTGAATCCGGTTCAGCCCAAATTTTGATTAACTCAATAACAATCTTATTATTGAATAGTAATAATTATGAAGAGGATACAAGGCTGTGGGTGGTGGTGAGAATATTAGTGAGAAAGGTTTGGGTGGAGCACGTTATAAATGAGGTTTGGATGGAGCACGTTATAAATGAGGTTTGGATGGAGCACGTTATAAATGAGGTTTGGATGGAGCACGTTATAAATGAGGTTTGGATGGAGCACGTTATAAATGAGGTTTGGATGGAGCACATTATAAATGAGGTTTGGATGGAGCACATTATAAATGAGGTTTGGGTGGAGCAGGTTATAAATGAGGTTTGGATGGAGCACGTTACAAATAAGGTTTGGATGGAGCACATTATAAATGAGGTTTGGATGGAGCACATTATAAATGAGGTTTGGGTGGAGCAGGTTATAAATGAGGTTTGGATGGAGCACATTATAAATGAGGTTTGGATGGAGCAGGTTATGAATGAGGTTTGGATGGAGCAGGTTATAAATGAGGTTTGGATGGAGCACATTATAAATGAGGTTTGGAGACAGTGCTATTTGGAAATGGATTTCCCTTTTGGAAAAGACAAGCCCTGTCGACCCAAATCTTCCCAAATGTGACTTAAATTGTAACATAATCTGGCGAGAGCGGGACTCAATGGGAAACGGAACACGGCTTCATCCTTTCGCTGCCATTGAGAATACCGCTTCACCCCCACCACACTACACTCCCACACCACCCCACTATACACGATTCCCAATGTTGCGAAGCGACACCGGGCCTAATCTCTTCCTGTCCGCACAAAAGTCGCACCTCTTGGTCAGACTCCGTAGCCGTAACTATTCTCTCCGTGCCGCCCACACCCACATGACGGGCGGGGGGGGGACGGGTCATTGACTACCCTCAATTACCCCCCATCACTTTTCTGGCTTATCTTCCCATGCCGCCGTGAAATGTTTTATGATCTCCCCTTTCCCTCCCCATCCCCTCTCCTCGTGGACTTCCCCCGTCCCTCGTCGGCGGTGGAAACATTTTGAATAACAAAAGCCTGTACACATTTGTTTACTTTTCAGAGATCAGATTGATGCGCCGACACAAGAGGTGGGGAGACGTTGGTGGCCCTACAGTTAGGACACGGGACAGAGCGGTCGTCTGGTGTTTGTTTGAACCGACTCCCAAATAATAATGAAAGAGCATGTAGACTTTGTCAAGGATGTCAATAATTAGAGAGTGCTGCTAGGTCATAATTGTTGTGGTGGGTGTGGCAAAACGTAGGTCAATGAGGTCAGCTTTTGTTGGTGCAGTCCGATCTGTGTACTTGACTTCAGCTGTGTGCCTTGTCATTGAATGTCAGCACTGTCACTGTTGTCACTGTGTCATTGTTAACTCGGGGGATGATTCAAACTGCAAGGAGCCCCTGGCTGCAATTCAAATTACAGGGGACCCGACCCATCCACCAAAGAAAGCATTGATAAACTAGAACAAATTCAAAAAAGAGCTGCCAGATTCATTACTGGAGAATATTCAAAACTGACAAGAATAACACCTTTAATTAAATCATTAAACCTTGAAACACTAGAGGATAGAAAAACCAAGAGCAAAGTAGTAATCATACATAAAGCAATTAATTCTAATTTAGAAATAAAACACAAAGATAACTTAATACAACCCTCAGATAGACTAAGGATAAAAACACCTTTCTTATTCCGTATGCAAGAACAAACACATACAAATTTTCGTTCTTCCCGTCCGGAATTCGGGCGTGGAATGGGGTTGCCTGAAGAATCCAGGAAAACCAACACTTTATCAACATTTAAATCTCTAATAAAAATGCAGGACTAAACACAAACCATAGATAAGCGTAGGGACGCAATAATCTTCTGTATAGAAGGAGCGTCTGTAAACAGATAAGATAGATAGGATAAGATAAGATAAGAAATTGGGGACCAGTCCAGCCAACCCCCATTTGAATAAAATGATTGCTAGCAGCGACTGTATGACGGTCTTTTGTAAGGCAGAGTGTAATAAGTAGTTATAACATTCACTATGTAAACAAAAAAATGTTGTGCGAATTCGTTAATTGAGACTAGAAATTACGAATATTTTTGTTTCACCTGGTTTGCCCCCCTTCAAAAGAAAAAGGGCGGTTGTCGGAAATGGTTTTACTTTTCAAATTCCCACAAATGCTGCCCTCTAAATGTGCGCCACCCGGGGGGACCGCCCTTACCGCTCCCAGCTACGCCACTGTGGAAAGGACTGTGTAAACTTTAGCTCATTCAAAAACAGCAACATTTGTAGCTCTGTGCATGTGTTTTGAGATTTGCATTGTGCTTCTTCCTGGGGCTGGACAATAACATTTTTGAAGAGTTCTGACAATTGGATTAATTTTGAAGGAAGGCAGTCGTCGAAATTAATTGAATATTCTTCCATTTACTTGGCTGCTGCCCATCAGATGGCGTTATTGCTGAGCTCATTTAGGTTTGTAAAAATGCCAAAGTTCTCATGGATGTCTTTACACGCGTCTAGCCGATGTTGTAGGGCTGAATAAAGTTTGTCAATGATTACCAGAAATATCTCAGCCTTGAATTTTTGTCTCAGGGGAAATACTGTTTCGGCTGATGGCCCTTCATCAAGCTTACATTTTCTCTTTTTGCATCGTATTGAAGATTGATTGTTGATCGTATTGAAGATTGATTGTACCCTTTCTCCACGGACTTGTTCTTTCCTTTTCCTTCATAGGCATCAAATCAGAACACCGTCTTTTAACAACTCAAGGAGAGATTTCTAGAAATGCATGGCTGAATATAAAGATAGTCCCCGCTCTTGAAGGGAAACATTCGTTTCTAAAGATGTTTCCCAAATTTCAACTAACATAGCGACTGCCGGTTGCCCAAGCTTCTTCCGAAATCCTTCTGCTTCAAGTCGACTGTCAGGCGGCTGATTTTTTTCATCAGTTGCAAATTCTTCCAGTGCTGCAATATTCTCTTGGTATGATTTATTAACAAACCTTACAGCATCATGTCGGGTTGACCATCTTGTGTCAGACAAGGCTTTGTTAACAGGTATCTCTTTCGGGTGTTTATGAAGTACCTGCCAACAATGAGTAGATGCAACAAGCCAGGTATCAAGATTTTGCAGAAGGCAAACAAAATCAGTCTGCAGCAGGAGAACCTTCTGCTGCACTTTTCCCTACCAAATTAAGAGAATGAGCTGTGCACGGCACACACAGAGCAAAACTGAACTTCTCACGAAGGGTAGACTGGACCCTGTTCTACTTCACACTCATATTTGCAGCATTGTCGTATGACTGTCCAAGTCAATCTTGAATTTGAATGACATTTTCTTCCAAAAATGAAATTAAGAATAATTTAGGCAATTTCTGATCCAGTATGGAAATAAATTTGTATGGTCTTGATGAATCGCTGAACAAGGGCCAGATGGTGCAAAATATTGGATGATCACTGTTAACTGGTCCACATGCATTATTAAATAATATCTATTAGTATACAATCTAATTTTTATTTTAAAAATATTCAAAATTCACTGGCTGTTCCCTACGTAGCGATCGTAACAAACAGAGGATGTCTTTAGTAACTTTTAAAAAGATTTTTTATTCTTTATTGTTTTACTGAACTTACTAGTATTTAATTACATATTTATTCGAATATTTACTTCGTACTGTGTAATGACTTGCTAGTTTAAAATTTCGAATTTTGAATTATACAATATTATGTCAAAGTTTCGAATTGACATTTTTTGAAAACTAATAAGAAATCGATCCCCCCCCTTTAGCTAGGTTTCCTCTTTCCTACATGACGTCATGATATTATTTTAGCTATTATTACAAACGATGACGATTTAGGGTACGTCACACTCTTCGACATCTTCTCGTGATAAATGGATGAGATTTTATTAATTTATCTATGATATTTTCAGCGATTTATGCAAACATTTGCCCATCTTTATTATACAACATAATAAGTTTGGGAGCCCTTAAATCATTGGGGGCCCCTGGCTTTAGCCCGTTCAGCCCTCCCCCCCCCTTTAATCCACCATAGTGTGAACTGTTATCACTGTTGTCACTGTTGACTGTTGTCATTGTTGATTGAAGTCACTGTTTTGTCACTTTTGACTGATGACCTGATGTCACTGTTTGTTGTCATTGTTGACTGTTGTCATTGTTGACTGTTGTCATTGTTGACTGTTGGCACTGATTGTTGTCATTGTTGACTATTGTCACTGTTGACTGTTGTCAATGTTGACTGTTGCAAAAGTCTAAAAAGATCAAAAGATTTCATTGGCGACAGAGTATCAACGATCCAGATATTTATATTTGTATTAACACCACTGTTGCTCCCTCGCGTAGTCCCAGTGTGAATTGTTTATAGTGGAAAATATGGCGTCTTTAGCAGCAGACAAAAAGTGTGGGTTTCCCAACGTTCCCTAGCGAGGACCTGTCTTTGTTATTCTTGTTCTTGCAGGGAACAGGGCCTTGTTGAGTAATTAACTTGTTATATGATGGAGGCTCTACAGTCTAACATTCTATGCTGGCCATGACAGTGGCGTCGCTAGACCTTTTGCCGCCCGGGGCGGTCTCCAATTGGCCGCCCTTTTTAAGTTAATAGAATCATGGTTTTTATAAATTAAGAAACATAAATAAATAATTGTAATTGAAACAAAGTAAAGGTGGCGAACATTATTACCATTGGATGCCAAAATTAAGTAAGCGGCAATAAAGGGGGTCAAATAAGATGTTATGCCTATAAATACATATTTTATAAGAATTACGGACAATACAAGATACTTTTTTAAGAATACAAGAAACAAACGAATTCCAAATCTTCACCAAAAAATACCAATTAGTATGGTTTTATTTTTTATTTATAAATTAATTATTTAATTATTTTTTATGAACAAATTGTGGAAATTAGTATGTAAACATATTATTTATACATTTATTTTCTTAACTTACATAGTAGAAAATCGTGTATTATGCTATCAAAGTTTAAATAATTTGTTATATTTTGTTCTATGGACAATATTGCAAGTTTTTGTAGTCTTAAATCAAGGGTCGGGAAACTTTTTGTCTGAGAGAGCCATAAACACCGCATATTTTGAAAAGTAATTCTGTGAGAGCCATACATTATGTAACTAAAAAATTCAAGTAAATGTGTGCATTTTGTGTTATTTCAACACTAAAAGTACCATAATTATGTCTCTGAATTATTTTTAATATCATTGTTATGCTGTTTATTTTATATGCAATTCAAAGGAATCTAAATAAACTTTTTTTACATAGATAATAAGATACGTGAAACAGTCATTAGGGACATGCTTTGTCTGAGAGCCAGATTCAGCCATCAATAGAGCCACATCTGGCTCGCGAGCCATGGTTTCCCGACCCCTGTCTTAAATCCTGCCCTCATTGTGGAACGAAGATAATTTTTTAATCAACTTCAGTTTGGAGAAGCTCCTTTCACAACTAGCGACACTGATAACAATAATTGTTATAAAAATTCTTAGCAAGATTACAATGTTGGGTTCAGAAGTTTCCAATCTATACTGTTTAATAAATTTTAATAGATCAATGGGGCTTTTTCCTCCATTTTCCCAACGCAATGCCTCTTTTTGTGGCATAGGTACAGCCATAAAACCTGGATCATTCTTCTTTCAATATGAAACTGTTCTTTATCAATGTCAATAAAATCATTTATTTGACATTCAATTTCTTCATTTAGTAGGTAACATGGGATATATACACGAATATTTTCTTACAAGGACATGCAACTGATCAAAGCGTTCTTTTAATTCCTTTTTAATTCGATACTTGGATTAAAAAATTTCTCGTCGTACTTCATGTTCTAAAGATAAGACCACGTCTTTTGAATTTTCCCCACTCATATGTTTTTCCCTTCTAACTTGGCGTTCAGTCGATGTCTCCAACTCTTCAGACATTCTTTTGGCTGCTATAACAGCTTTTTCCATTAGCACATCTCTTTGTTCCATGAAATGGGTTTGCAAAGACTTAAGTTTTATATGGCATTGGTGAACATTTTATTTGAAAGTATTTTTGAGCATCATTAATTTACAAAAAAAAAGACGGGTTCCCATAAATTGTGACAACATAGAAAAGAAACAGATTGCATTGAATTGAGAAAATTGTCAGCAAGTGATCTCGTTTTACTATTTTCTTTTTCAGATGTCAATTTTTCCTAGGCGCTTAAAATGTTTTTTTAAAAAATGATTTTTTACTATAGTTACTGCTTCTGCTCAAGCGCTCCAGCGAGTTTCAACGCTGCGTTTGACACCTTGACCTGTGACATAAAGTAAAACTTCCCATCGACGAGTGGAAGAATTTAAAAAAATGAAAACAACTTTTCGATAGTTCCAAAATGATGTGAATGAATGATGTGTGCATGCTACAAACTCTGCATTTAGATTGACGGAAGCATTATCGTAAGCCCTTTCCTCTGCAACTTTTTTGTATCTAAACATTTTCTAATTTCTTTAAAATCATATTTGTGATTTCCTCAGCAGATTTTCCTTTATTTTCTACAAAGTAAATATACGATTCTACAACTTTAACTTCGCTGATATCAATGACTACGTATCTTTTAATTTGACTAGTTTAAACTTTACGGGAAATATCTGGAGTGCTGCAAAATATCATACAAAAGTTTTTAGCTTGCTTTATTTGGTCCATAGTTGTTTTTCTTGGCAAAAGTTGGCTGCCCACCAAAACTGCTTAACATCATTCAGTCATTCCACGACGGTATGAAAGGCACGGTGCAGTATGACGGATCAACTTACCCTCCATTTGATATCCTCAGCGGAGTCAAACAGGGCTGCGTCCTCGCCCCGACATGCACTCTTTGGCATCTTTTTTGCCTGTCTGTTGAGACACGCCTTTGGAACCTCAACCGAGGGGATCTACCTACACACCCGTTCTGATTGCAAACTATTCAATCTGGCCAGGCTGAAATCAAAGAGGAAGATACGTGAAACAGTCATTAGGGACATGCTTTTTGCGGATGATGCTGCCATAGCTACCCACAATGAAGCAGATTTGAAAAGCTTAATGGACCGCTTTGCCAAGGCCGCAAGCGACTTCGGCCTAACCATCAGCCTCAAAAAGACTAACGTGATGGCCCAGGATGCTGATCCACCCAACATTACCATCAATGGTTGCCAACTTGAGACCGTGGATCACTTTACGTACCTTGGCTCCAACATCACCAACAACCTGTCCCTTGATTCCTACCTAGACATAAGGATCGGCAAGGCCTCCACAACTCTGGCCAGGCTCTCAAAAAGAGTCTGGAACAACAAAAAGCTGGCCATCAGAACCAAAGTTGCTGTGTACCGAGCATGTGTGCTAAGCACCCTCCTTTATGCCAGTGAATCCTGGACCCTATACTCCAGGCAAGAAAGGAGATTGAGTGCTTTCTACATGCGCTGTCTCCGGCGCATCCTGGGAATCGCCTTGCAGGACCATGTCACCAACAATGAGGTGCTACAACAGGCAAATATACAAAGTATGACAACTCTTCTCCGCCAGCGTCGGCTCAGATGGTTGGGACACGTTCGCAGATTGGAGGATGGCAGAATCCCAAAGGACATCCTCTACTCTGAGCTAGCCAAAGGAAAGAGGACTACAGGCCGGCCTCACCTCCGTTTCAAAGATGTCTGCAAGAGAGACCTCAGAGCTATTGGCATCGACATAAATGGCTGGGAGGAACTCGCTGGGGACAGACACAGATGGAGACAATCGTTGACTGCCGGGCTAGAAGCAGGAGAAAGAGACCTGCGACAGGTCGCAGACGCGGACCGCCAAAAGAGGAAAAGGAGAGCTAATCAGACAACCACAGGTGCTGCCTTTCAGTGCCAGAAGTGCGGCAAAGGCTGCCATTCGCGAGTGGGCTTGTACAGCCACAGCAGAAGCTGCAGGGCCATGCGCGAGGATCCCACAAGAGCACAGAATCTTCCATCGTCTCACGAGACATAAGGAAAGCCAACCAACCAGTTGTTTTTCTCACTGCGCCCCTCATTAGATATATGAATTCATTTCGAACCATTTTCCACAAATAGGAGACACTATATTTATTACTCATCTTAATGTTTACTAAATGTTCACGTAATACTGGGTCGTACTTAGCCTACAAGTCAAAAAGCTCTAGAAAATTTCCTCTATTTTCAAATGAATTGATGTCTTCCTCATGAATATATTCACGATGACCCTTCAACGCCAATTTTTTTTTGTTGTTGCTAAGAATCTAATTATATGAAGTATTCTAGAGTTTTTGCTTTCATTTTTTTCTTATTTCTTTATAAATATTCTGTTATTGTAGTTTATCAAAAGTTGCACCTTGTCCAATTCTTATTTCTAATTCCTTCCATTGGGAAAGTGATCGAATATGCAGTAGACTCAACTCGTGATGACTTATTTTGAGATTTATACTTTTTGTTAAGACAATTTCCCTCTTCAAATTTGATTGGAAAAGATCATCAAACAGTTGACAGCAAAATAATATATAATGTTTTCAATGGTGAATACACCATCCACGATCTTAAGAAATTTTCACCATTATCCAAAACTTGGAGAAAAAAACAACAATCGCGATTAATCTTTCTTGTCAAAAATCGCAATAATTTTCAGTAAAATAGACTAATTCAAACTATCTAAACATTACTTTAATAGGATAGGCTTAAAAGTTAATGAATAAACGTATTTTAATGAAACACACAAATTTTGTTTGCGCTACTTTAATGAAAAAAAAATAATTTTTAATAAATTACCTTAGAATAATTTCTGTAAATTTATACAGTAATATAAATTACTACTTGCAAGTTAAACACAATATTTGAACCACAATGCCATGTAGGTACTTGTTCGCTTATCATTCTGTGCATGTCGAAAATCCACGCAATAACTGTCGCGGCGATATTAATAGTATATTCGACCCAGCGGTGATGTGTTCTTTGTGTCATTTTCTTATAAAAAGCGTCATCTGTGATGTATACCGCTTAATTTTCAAAACAAATCGATACAATTTTTAAGAGATTTTAAATTTCTTAACGGTTATGCGTTAGTAATAACAAACAGTATGTAATAAACAAATGTCTTGAGAATCTGTTAATTACGACTCGAAAGTACGAATATTTTATTTTCACCCGGGTTTTCCTCTTTCAAAAGAAAAACGGTGGTTGTCCGAAAGGGCTGTACTTTTCAAATGCCGCCCCCAAAATGTGTGCCGCCCGGGGCGGACCGTCCCCACCGCCCCCCCTAGCTACGCCACTGGAACCATGATGAGCCACTAACATTCTATGCTGGCAATGATGAGCCACTAACATTCTATGCTGGCAATGATGAGCCACTAACATTCTATGCTGGCCATGATGAGCCACTAACATTCTATGCTGGCCATGATGAGCCACTAACATTCTATGCTGGCCATGATGAGCCACTAACATTCTATGCTGGCCATGATGAGCCATTAACATTCTATGCTGGCCATGATGAGCCACTAACATTCTATGAATGCCACGATGAGCCACTAACATTCTATGCTGGCCATGATGACCCACTAACATTCTATGCTGGCCATGATGAGCCCCTAATTTGTCATACTTGGCCATGATGAGCCACTAACATTCTATGCTGGCCATGATGAGCCACTAAAATTCTATGCTGGACATGATGAGCCCCTAATTTTTCATACTTGGCCATGATGAACCACTAACATTCTATGCTGGCCATGATGAGCCACTAACATTCTATGCTGGCCATGATGAGCCACTAACATTCTATGCTGGCCATGATGAGCCACTAACATTCTATGCTGGCCATGATGAGCCACTAACATTCTATGCTGGCCATGATGAGCCACTAATTTGTCATACTGGCCATGATGAGCCACTAATTTGTCATACTTGGCCATGATGAGCCACTAACATTCTATGCTGGCCATGATGAGCCACTAACATTATATGGTGGCCATGATGAGCCACTAACATTCTATGCTGGCCATGATGAGCCACTAACATTCTATGCTGGCCATGATGAGCCACTAACATTCTATGCTGACCATGATGAGCCACTAACATTCTATGCTGGCCACGATGAGCCACTACCATTCTATGCTGGCCATGATGAGCCACTAACATTCTATGCTGGCCATGATGAGCCACTAACATTCTATGCTGGCCATGATGAGCCCCTAATTTGTCATAATTGGCCATGATGAGCCACTAACATTCTATGCTGGCCATGATGAGCCACTAACATTCTATGCTAGCCATGATGAGCCACTAACATTCTATGCTGGCCATGATGAGCCACTAACATTCTATGCTGGACATGATGAGCCCCTAATTTTTCATACTTGGCCATGATGAACCACTAACATTCTATGCTGGCCATGATGAGCCACTAACATTCTATGCTGGCCATGATGAGCCACTAACATTCTATGCTGGCCATGATGAGCCACTAACATTCTATGCTGGCCATGATGAGCCACTAACATTCTATGCTGGCCATGATGAGCCACTAACATACTATGCTGGCCATGATGAGCCACTAATTTGTCATACTTGGCCATGATGAGCCACTAACATTCTATGCTGGCCATAATGAGCCACTAACATTATATGGTGGCCATGATGAGCCACTAACATTCTATGCTGGCCATGATGAGCCACTAACATTCTATGCTGGCCATGATGAGCCACTAACATTCTATGCTGACCATGATGAGCCACTAACATTCTATGCTGGCCACGATGAGCCACTACCATTCTATGCTGGCCATGATGAGCCACTGACATTCTATGCTGGCCATGATGAGCCACTAACATTCTATGCTGGCCATGATGAGCCCCTAATTTGTCATAATTGGCCATGATGAGCTACTAACATTCTATGCTGGTCATGATGAGCCACTAACATTCTATGCTAGCCATGATGAGCCACTAACATTCTATGCTGGCCATGATGAGCCACTAACATTCTATGCTGGCCATGATGAGCCACTAACATTCTATGCTGGCCATGATGAGCCCCTTATTTGTCATACTTGGCCATGCACGCCCCCAGTCCAATTGGCCCCAGACAGGTCGGCCCCAGTGCAATCGGCCCCAGACAGGTCGGCCCCAGTGCAATCGGCCCAAGACAGATATATTGTCTCTTAAGCTTATCGTGCGCTATTCAAATAGTTGGAAACCCAAAGCACTTGTTCATTGACTTGTTCATTAACGCTACTTTGAAAGAAGCTCCAGACTTGCTCATGCAAGTGTTTACAATTCCTAGTTTAGTGGAACATAAAGCTCTTCCTATGGTTTACACTTTAACGACTGATCAAACAGACATCATACAACCCTGTGTTTCATAGTTTGAGAATCTCCCACCAGCTGTGTCGTGGCTGATTTTCGAAAAATCAAGTCAAAATGCTGTTGGACGAGCTTTTCTAGCTGCAGAAATCGTTGGGTGCGTATTCCATCTTGGGCAGAATCTCAGGCGAAACGTGCAACAATTGAATCTTGTGAATGCGTATAAAATCGACGAAAACTTTCGTACACATGTCAAAATGTTGATGGGTCACAGTTTTGCCCCACCTGCTGACCACGCAGCTGTATTTGATAAATTGTTTCAACAATGTCCACCAGAAATCGTGGATGTAATAGATTAATGGGAAGATAACTATATCGCAGAATGAGATTGAACGAAAGAGTGAATCCATGATTTCCTATTCCTCTCTGAAATGTACATGTTCGTGTTACAAACGACGTTCCTCGCACCAACAACTCCGTTCTACATGCACGTGGTAGCCTACAAACGACCTTCCTCGCACCAACAACTCCGTTCTACATGCACGTGGTAGCCTACAAACGACCTTCCTCGCACCAACAACTCCGTTGAAGGATTGCACTGTGCTTTCCAACAGTGTGTGGATTGTCACCATTTTCGCAAGGAACAGGAACATGTCGAGCTGCAAATGGAACCTGTCTGCAGATGTGCCCGACAGCCTACTGCATCGTAAGGTTTACCGACAAAACGGCCCTGGATAATGGGCTCCGACATAACGGCCCCAGTCAAAACGGCCCTGGGCTAAATATATGGATTAATAGTAAAAATGCAATCAAATATTATATTCGTATTTTTACTCACCGATTCAGTTTCAGGTTAGTTCACAAGAAATAATAATAACGGCATCACAAGAATGAATTTAATAGCCTTTATTCGATATGGTACCAAGTCACGGTATTTGTTGACAAGAAATAATGTAATAACATCACAAGAAATAATTTTACAATTTGACGACATTTTTTTAGGGTGAAAAAGTTGACAAAAGCTTAAAATTATTTTTTTTTAAAAATTTAAAAAATAAAAAATTGTTTCGCATAACGAGTGTTTCGTTGAATAATTCAGACTCTGGAGCGAATTTATCTCGTTATGAGATGTTTGACTGTACCTACAATATATGGTGCTATGACTTCAAATTTGGATGAGAATGTTTAATCAATAATTCTGTACCTATGAATTGTTGAGGGCGTTGATTAAACTTCTCGTTTTTTTTTGCCTCGTTTTCCACAAAAAATAAATAAATAAATAAATAAAATTCAGTGCATACAGTGACCAAAAAAGTAGGTTTTTGTGCAATAAATAATTAACACTGTAAATAAAAGCTTCCATAATAGTATTTTATTTTAAAATGCAAGTACTCGATCATTCATTTCTTTTCTTATTAATAATGAAATCTGAAGGCGCAAGCGTTAAAGAATATGAATTACATACATTATGGTACCGAACTGACAAGGCGGAAGACCACGATGCTATGAGGTTTATTTTAGAACATCTTCGATGTAAACCCTTCTTGGGTTTTTGTTAACAAATATCTGTAAAACACTGTTTTCGTTGATATTGAAAGCGTAGTGATGCATCAATGCTAGCTCGGTAAGTCTTTCCTGCACCATTGAACATCTCATGTAATTGTGCAAACGTCGGAGTGCACTGAACCTTCGCTCACACGCGAAGGAAGTCACAGGAATCACACACGCGATTTTCGGTAGGCAATAAATATTTGGATACATCGATTCATTGCATGTTTTATAGCTTCCGTGCAATTTTTTTGGTAGCTTTGACTCTTCCCATTGGCTGAACCTCAATTTCCACCCGGTAAACTCTTCGGGCAGCTCTTCTGGTGAAGGCAGATCTTGCTCATATAAATCCACATCGCCTTTCAGATCTTCATACATACAATTTCTAACAGCACTTGGCACAAGAGTTAACAGTTGTGAGGATGTCCTGGTTAAGTCACAGAACCGCATATCTAGTTCAGCAATGATGTGCTCCAGAAATGGATTCATTAAGTTCCGCAGATAATGTTGCATTGGCGTTTCTACGCACACATTGATTCGGTAGATTTGCTGCTTAGCAATTCTGGGCATTGAAGTTTCAGCTCCTACAGTGTCCTACAGACTGCGCCATGATAATGATATGATCATAAGTGTTTTGAAAATAAGAATCTACATTTGTTCTAATCTCTCTAAACTCTTGCTGGACATTTTCGATAAGTGACATAGCCTGAATTATGTCAATCGCTTCTTTCTGAAGTTCGACTGCCTAGATAACAGTTTGTACGTTACAACAAACGTCACAATAAATATGAAGTTACACAAGGAATGAATAAGTAACGTTGCTCGAGACTTACTGTCCGTGTCCCAATCACCATTTGTAGTCAAAATTGGATCAAATCCTTGGTCGTTGTGTTTTCATCGTGGCAGTGAAATTATCTCAAGAGTGTGAAAATGGAAGCATACTATTAATAAAAATGCAGGACTAAACACAAACCATAGATAAGCGTAGGACGCAATAATCTTCTGTATAGAAGGAGCGTCTGTAAACAGATAAGATAAGATAATAGAAGTGTTTGTATGCTTCGTGGCGCTCAGCCCATCTTGCTTTGCACAAATCTGTAAGTGCCTTCCGTTTAGCACTGTCAGAGACTTGTTTGTATGACGTTTTTCAACAAGGGCTTCGCGCTTTGGGCTGTTTTTAAAAAAAAACATGCAGGTTTCTTTTAATTTGTCCATCATGTTACGCACATTGGGAAGTCTGCACGAATGGGTGATCACTAGGTTTAAAGCGTAAATGCTGCAGTGTGTGTATACCACCAAAGGGGCGTCTCGCAGAATACGCGCTTGAACTCCTGAGACAGCGCCCGACATAGATGCAGCGCCATCATAACACTGGCCCCTCATATTCAGTAGTGGGATCCCTAAATCTCTCAATAATGTAAAGATCTATTTTTTACAAAAAAGGGCACACATTCGCAAAAGTGGGTTCGTTCGAACGTACGAACCCCCCCCCCTTGCGTACGGCCATGGCACTGTATTACTGGATTTAAAAGATGACCAGACAGAACGACAAAAGACGGCACGACGAGGGACAAAATGACAAAAGATTGAAACTCTAAACTCTCGAGGACTTTGCTTGATCAGACAGTGACACCAAACATTTTAACGGATTGATTTATTTCCCCTGAAGAAATTAGCGGACGTCAGCTCTGGGGAAACCATCCGAAGGGGGCCCCGTGACACCCTTCGGTTGGTAACTTGATGACCCCCCCCCCATCTAGCGACGGTCCACGGACAATAGACTCGTATGTTGAGCCGAGGTAGTAGTGAGTCCCGCCCCTCCTACCTCTCCTTTCAGATGTACATTTTCGTGGAAAGTAGATCACACCGTCCGGGCCCCCTAGCGAGTGTCGTCTAGATTTTAGTTCCGGAATTGCTAGGATTTCCCGGGAAGATCTACTAAGTTACTAAGTCCTCATGAGCCCTTATGAATGCTGAGGGCTGCTGACGACATTCCACATTTAGAATATTGAGATGTTTAGGACACGTCCACTGAAATCGACCAATACAAATTAACAAACGTAAAATGTTGTTTTCAATCTATAAAATATTCGAAAATTCGGCGCACAGGTTACAATGATTTACAGTAATTCAGTTGACCTTACATTCATATCTAATGGCCTTACATTATTATTTAAAAACTAATGGCCTTATATTCATATCTAATGGCCTTACATTATTATCTAATGACTAATCGCCTAATATTATATCTTATGGCCTTACATAATTATCTAATGACTAATTGCCTTTAAATATTCATATATAATGGCCTTACATTATCATCTAATGACTAATGGCTTTACATTCATATAATCATATCTAATGGCCATTGCCTACATTTATATCTAATGACCTTACTTAAAGTAATACTTTTACTTTAATATCTGTGGACTTTTAGTTAGTATACTATATGTAACCACTCAAATCTCAAGCTGCAACGATATTATTACCTTAGCTTGGGGGAGGTGTGTGAAACATAAACAAGCTTTTAGCAACCCCCTTGCCCAAATGCCTATTATACGTCATTATACGATCATGGATTGAATCCTGGATTGTATTATGTTTTTTTTGTATCGTCATTACAATTAAAAACCTTGAGGCCCGTCTGCACGACTGGAAATGTTAAATTTTATGCCAGATAATGCTGTATAACGCTGTATAACTGGTATTACTAGAAGCACGTTTTTCAGTCTTATAAAACTTCATGTAGCTATGATTAGCTTCTACGGAATATTGTGATGTCGTAGATGTTTATTTCGTTTTGCTGATTTCTGACAGACGTCAATCTTATCTCATTAAAACCTCCCACCCGCTTCTTGCCCCGCCCTCCTGTTTACATTTCACGCCATCCTTCTAAACCTTGACCGCTCGCCCGACTGATGTGCTCAACAAAGCGGCGAGTTGCGCAACGGGTTGGGGGAAGAGATGGTGGCGCCCACTTTGAAGATCGCGTTACGTCTCTTACCAGATCTGACCAGGTCCTCTGGCGGTGTGGTTGGACCAAACATCTGAGAATTGTTTATCTGACCAGGTCCTCCGGCGGTGTGGTTGGACCAAACATCTGAGAATAGTTCCTCTGACCAGGTCCTCTGGCGGCTGGCGGTGTGGTTAGTGTTAGTTTACTTAAAAAACTTAACTACTTTGGAATCTCAGGTTCCTTACATCACTGGATCCAAGACTTCCTTTTGGGCAGGGAGCAAACTGTAATAATTAATGGATCTAAATCTGCACCAATAAAGGTTAACTCAGGAGTTCCACAAGGAACTGTGCTAGGTCCCTTACTCTTTTTAATTTATATAAATGATTTACCCAACAACATCTCAACAGGTACAAAAGTTAGGCTATTTGCTGATGATTGTATAATCTATAGAACAATTAAATCAGAACAAGATAGCAAAATTTTACAAAAAGACTTAGATGAATTGATAAAATGGGAAACTAACTGGAGTATGTCTTTCCATCCAGAAAAGTGTCAACTGTTAAGAGTAACAAAGAAAAAGAAACAAATAAATTCAAAATATTACATTCATGGAAAAGAACTGACCCTAACTAAAGATGCAAAATACTTAGGAGTCTTAATAAATGAGAAACTATCATGGAATCCCCATGTCAATGAAGTTATTAAAAAATCAAACAAAACCTTAGGCTTTATAAAAAGAAACCTTTACAAATGTAATAGAGATATAAAACTAAAATGCTACCTCACTTTGGTGAGACCTGCACTAGAATATGCATCTTCTGTATGGGACCCATCCACCAAAGAAAACATTGATAAACTAGAACAAATTCAAAAAAGAGCTGCCAGATTCATTACTGGAGAATATTCGAAACTGACAAGAGTAACACCATTAGTTAAATCATTAAAACTTGAAACTCTAGAGGATAGAAGAACCAAGAGCAAAGTAGTAATCATACATAAAGCAATTAATTCTAATTTAGAAATACAACACAAAGATAACTTAATACAACCCTCAGATAGACATAAGGATAAAAACACCTTTCTTATTCCGTATGCAAGAACAAACACATACAAGTTTTCCTTCTTCCCGTCCGGAATTCGGGCGTGGAATGGGTTGCCTGAAGAATCCAGGAAAACCAACACTTTATCAACATTTAAATCTCTAATAAAAATGCAGGACTAAACACAAACCATAGATAAGCTTGGGACGCAATAATCTTCTGTATAGAAGGAGCGTCTGTAAACAGATAAGATAAGATAAGATAAACATCAGATAATTTTTAATCTGACAAAGTGTTGGCACGTTGCCAAAGCCAAATAAACATCGCGCGTGGAGCTCAGTGGAGCAATCCATAGAAAATATGACTATTTAAAATTCTCTTTAAAAAAAACAAAATAACTCAAGTTCTTGGGTCGTTGGGTGAAACTACGTCTAATGTCTTATCCCGCCAGTGTTCGATTGAAAGAATATTGAGTTTAATATTGACGCCACTTAATGAAAATGTATTTTATATTGGCCGTTATTTAATATAGTGAGATTTGTAACTGCCTCATACCCATTTGCCTCTCCCGATTCCCCACCCCCTTACCCCACTCCCCTTACCTCGATCCCTTTAGCCCACTCCCTTTGCCTTTACCACAGTCCCTTTACCCCACCCCTTACCACAGTCCCTTTACCCCACCCCATACCCACTCCCCTTACTCCACCCCCTTACCCCACTCCTCACACCCCACTCCCCTCACCCACCCCCTTTACCCTACTCCCTCTCCCGACTCCTCATTGCCCTGTCTCATGAAGGACTCACATTTTTTTCAAATTCCAGCTCTAAAAATGCATTTTTAAAAGTTTCACTGTTAAGTTTAAGACAGACCCGTGACTGACCAAAGTCCCACGTGTCCATCTGGTTCTATAAAGGCCGTGACTGACTCCGTCACTGCATTATTCCTATGTTGACACCATTTAAATAAATTATCTATGTACGAAAGAGCAATTTGCATTAAGGTTGTAAGGGGGGTAAACTTTAACGGTTTAGTTCGCAGATAGTATTCATTATTAACTCCCTTACCTTGTTAGTTTCAGTGTACTTTAATAAGTGAATGAGGATTACCTGTTCTTTGGGTAAAAATAGGTTGACAACCTTGTGATATGTAATAGCCCCTTTAAAGTGACTAAATAACGCAGGAATGAGCAGAAGTGAATCCGTGATGGTGATGGCCTTATCATGCCAACCTCAGGCTCCGTTTTTCTGTCACAGCGGCGTAGCGTGGGTATGTGCCGCACGGGGCAGAAACCAAATTTGCCGCCCCCCCCCCGAAAAATATGTTAACGCTATAAAGTATTTAAAAAAATAATTAGACATTAATAATAAGAAAACTATATATTTCTATGTTAAAAAGAAAGGCTTCATTTCTTTAATGAAATTAAAGTTGTATGTTTTTCCTCATGGCTCAATCTTTCATGTATCAATGTTTTCAGCCATGGCATGCTCAATAGCCAAAATAGCAATAGATTAGACAATTTTGGTGTATTCGTAATTGATCGTCATTAATTTTTATTAAAATTATTTTAGAGAAGCCTTTTTAACACCTTGCATTACTTAAGACAGTTGTAAGCAATGTTCGAATTAATTATATTATTTTAGTCTGGGTAACTTCGAGCCTAAATATTTTATAAACTTAAATAAACCACCTAGTCTGGAATTCATTAATTTTTTGTTCTATTCTTGGGGTTAAAATATTCCTTGCCTGACTGTGTCACGTGGCATGTTTTGAATACTCTAATTTGAAGACTAAATTTTAAAGTCCAGTAGAAAAGCTGGTGTACGAAAATCATGTCTGTTTTCCAAATTCTATATAACTGCCAAAGCCTCACACGAATTTATACACTAATCTAATCTTATGAAGAAACCAAATTTCTTCTTAACTGTTATTCTACATTCTACATAGCCATGAATACATACATATTTGCTTCGATCACCAAAAATGTGCACTCTTTTTCTTTGATTGGAAGGTTCGATTAAAATGATGAGGTCTCTAAATAAAATTTTATCAAATATCAAAGCAGCCCTTAAGTATTCCATTCCATTAGTTTCTCTGCGAGTAGCCACTTCTAAGAATTTTTTTTTGTTGAGCCCTATACGTTTGTGAAGAATTTCGGGCATTAAAAAAAAATTAACTTTGAAATTAAAAAAGATTTCATTCTTACTAGCAAAGTTCCTGCGTCTGTTCCTGTGTTGAGATTTTTGTCTGCATCTTCCAGTTCTATAGCTTACACAAAGTAACCTCAAAATGGCTCCATGGTGTATTCACTATTTTGTATCGTGAAGTCTGAATGCCTGGCTTGTAGAAGCAATTAGGTATTTCCAACAATGTATGGACTTGGAAAAGAATGCGTAACAACGCTCAAGTGTACTCAAATAGTTGGAGAATTCGTTTCAGTTGGAGTAGCATGTTAACAAATTAGGATTAACTGTTTGAACGAGTTTGACATCATTTTTTGTTGTTGCGCATATGTTGAACTCCTGTATACTTTTTAGCTCTTAAGAAGTATTTACACACGTTGAGTCTGTGCAGTCGATTATTTTAAGATCATCATTTATTCAAAATCATTTCAGAAATGTCGTTTTAAGCAGATTCACTTTTACTTCAATAAAATCTTTGAAAGATTCTACAACGTCTACTTTTTCATTTTAAATCTTTACATATCACACAACTGTACTTGTTTGATCCTTATGTCAAATATTTGAAGAGCTATCGAATACAATGGAACAATATTTGGTATCTTGTTATTGAAGAAAGATGATTGTTCGTGAACTGTATCTCCTAAAATTGCTATGAGCTCAGTTTGAATTTTAGATTACAAATTTTTTACCCATTTCCCCACTATGTTCTCGAAGTGCTCAAACGTACTTTGCAAGCTAATGCATCAAGTTTCAGAATATTACCTTTATTTGCATCAGTATTGCCCTCTCTGAGACTCTCTGTGACCTCAAAAAGTCACATTCAATTTCGCCAAAATGTAATAATGTCAAATATTCTAACAAGAACTTCTTGCCACTTTGTTTTCTCTTTTACAACAACTAATTGTCGGTCTTTATTAATTGTCTATTCTTTTTTATCCAATTTCTGATTGCTTCCATTTGCTAAAAACTTTGGTAATGTTGAGTACTTATTAAGTACTTATCTTGGCTTTTCTTTTATTTTATTAAAATTAATTTTCACTTTTTAAAAATTACCTAATTAACAATGAGGAATTTGCCGCACCGCCCCCAAATTTTGTATTTACTTGTGCCAAGTTTTAAATCCACTAGATAATCAATCGTTTCTATTATTTTTCTTTATGCCACAAAACAAAAGACATTAAAATTTAATTAAGCCATACTGTCAGCCCCTATGTTTTCAATTATATATACCAGCACATTATTGTCATACTGTCAGCCCCTATGTTTTCAATTATATATACCAGCACATTAAAATCATACTTAAATGACAACAAATTGATTTGAAACATGCTCTTTTTCAAATAGAAAATACAGTCGAACCTCTAATAACGAGTTTAAATCGTTACAGAGTCTTACTCGTTAAACGAAACACTCGTTAAACGAAATAATTTTCCCATACAAATCAATGTAAAATACCCTTATCCGTTCCATACTAAAAAAAATACTCATGTTTTAAAAATATTTTATTAACATTTATTCAAATAAAATTACTTATGAATTGTTAACTGTGTAACAACTTGGAATACAATTTAGATTTGAAACAAAAAACGTGAACAAAAATATGAATTTATGAAAAATAATGATTCCTTTTTAACTAGAAAACTGTCTAAAGACATTGTTTTTGCCGAAGCTTCAAAAACTGACAGAAAATGTGTTCTAACCGTTTGGTAGGCATTCTTGACTAGGCCTGTCAACGGGTACCCGGGACGTCCCGGGTACCAGAGCCGTCTTTATACCAATTTGGGCCCCTGGGCAAAGAAATAGTGTTGGACCCCTCCCCCGCAGGAATAAAAAATAAATATACATAATATATATTAACAAAAATATTCCAATGGGGCCCCTTTGCTAGTGGGCCCCCGGGCAAATGCTCAACGGGCCTATGCGTTAAGACGGCCCTGTCGGGTACCCGTTGCCGTGAGATTACCCGGGTGGTAAAATTCCGCCCGGGTATCCGTGAAAATGTGGCTTCAATGTCTATATTAACAAAACTTCGGTTCGCATGCGGCTTTTTTGTGTTAAATTTGCGGCTCGCGAAACAATTTATCAAATGAAAATACATTTTTGTTTCAAATATATGCTGTGAAATACATCTAAGAGAACTATCTGTCAACCGGAAATACAATACGGTCTCGACAAACTACAATGTATTTTGATACATCTTTTTTCCCTAAAAATGAAACAGAAATCTCAAACACAAGAAGATTTTGGTTCTTTGAATGAATCATATAAGGAAAACAAAACTCCTCTGTCGAAAATAAGGATGGACTGCATAGAGATGAAAGAGGCCGTGTTTGTTGTTAATAAAAACACTCCTGCTTTGACACTAACATTGCTTTGAAATATGCCGACATTGGGCTACCGATTGATACCAATTATCTACCTCATCTCCCCCATCCACCCCTATACTATAAAACCGCACCCTTTCCATTCGCTTGTGTTTCTTGTGGTAGTTAACACATGTTGACCTAGAAAAACTGATGTTAATAATGCGTTCAAGGTTGTCAGTTTTTAAGGTCAATAAATTAAATAGTTACTAACAGTGTAAGAAGGGTAAGGGCCCGTACATAAATGACGTTATGCACCTAGGGGAGGAGGGGGTCATACATTTGTGACGAGGGGGAGGGATGTGTTTACGAATAAATGTGACGTCACATCAAGACGCACAACTTTAAATAAAAGTTCCACTGAAGTATTGAATTGCTTACAATTTATTTAATGATGTTTTACATGGATTTTAGCGTTTAGCGATTTTTAGAGCTCAACTTCACATTAAATAGAAAATCAAATGACAATAAAGTTATTTGACACATGCTCATTTTTAAAAAGGAAGAATGAACCGCAAAGCTTTGTGACGTCATATTGGAGGGGGCTCTAAGTTTTTGTGACAACCTGTAACTGGGGGTGGGGGGTAAAAATTCGGACAAAATCGCTTGACGTCATTTATGTACGGCCCCTAAGACGTCGGCCGTGTAGCTACTGTGTGAAATGAGGTGTATGGAGGGTGGCTACGTAGCATTGTATAGCGGTCCTGACGGAGAAAATTATGCGATGTTTCGATCGGGTATCCCGAGTACCTGTTCGAAATTTGGACGGGTACCTGGGCAGCATTTTTCAACAATATTGACAGCTCTATTCTTGACACTCCCTTAGAAGTAGAAGCACCAATCTCCTTAATTGTTCTTGAGAATAGCGCAGATCGTTGATGTTGGCCGATTGTAAGTGCGCGCTAGATTAGCCACGCTTACACCTTGTTCTCGCTTTTCAATGTATTTTCGTGTAATTGCAACAGTTATTTTTTTTTCCTCTCTCTTATGATTGTCTTCTTGTGTTTTTTTTTCGCACAGGTTATTACACTTTGCACATAAAAAATTACGAATATTATCTGAATAGAAAATTTGTAAAAACGGTTGTTCACACACGAAAACAATATGCTAACAGACCGAGTGATAAACACAGAATAATACATCGGGGCGGAAGTGCCGGCTCACAAATGAATTTCCAGGAAAACGGAACTTTCCACTTTCTGCGTCACTCCTTATGCGAATTTTTCGCTCGTTAAGGGAGCAACTTTATCAAATTTGTGGTCGTTATGTGAATTCCTCGTTATGAGAGGTTTGTACAGCTTTTATGGAGGGGGGGGGGCAAAGCTTTGTGACGTTATATTGAAGTTTTTGTGACGACGCCTGACAAGGGGAGGGGGGGGGGTGAAAATCGGCCAAAGTCATTAATGGATGGCCCCTAAGATAAGATGAGATAAGATGAGATAAGATAAGATGAGATAAGATGAGATAATATGAGATAAGATAAGATGAGATAAGATGAGATAAGATGAGATAAGATGAGATAAGATGAGATAAAATGAGATAAGATGAGATAAGATGAGATAAGATGAGAAGGGGCTCGAATTACTGATCAGACTCCACGGCATTTTTTAAATATAGATGAGCGACTTTTACGTTGGCTCAACATTTTATGTACAATACTCAATACCCGATAGGCCGTGTAGGCGAACGACATTTGGAGGGCACCGAGGCACACTCAGACCATCTACCAGGGTAGAGTTGACGGAGACCGGAGAGTCGTAGTGGACAGAATGTTATAGATAGAGCGAGTGTAGCAGCCATATGTAATGATAAATAAAGATAAAAAAATTATTTGATAGACGTCTTTTTAAATCCTTTATATTAACTTGTGGTGTCTGCACCCGCCCTTGCTTGCTTGTCGCCAAAACTTTTGATCGATTTTTAACCCACTTGCTCGTAAGCTAGCGAGCTGAAATTTTGCAGCAGTTTCGTACCGATAATAAAACAATGTATCAAAATTTCAGATCGATCGCATGTATCGTAATTAAATTATTGATTTTTTAGATTATTTTATTTATTCCTATGTATCATGCTATTTTTGAGATAGAGCGTCGCGGTGCGTATTATATTGAACAACCTTTCTGTCGCGCAACAAGGTGCGTATTTTATTGACAACTCTTTTTATAAACATATTTCTGATCGGTGCGCATTATATTAAACATGTTTTACGACACAACTGCAATTTTGTATTTCTGGATGGTCTGGCGCTGCGTATTATTATTATAATGAACATTCTTTTAGTTACGTCTCGTACATTAAGGATTTATAGTGAAAAACTTGGTTTTTTACTGTTTTTTTTTATTTGACGATGATGTTCAGCAAGTGAGACTAGAAAGACGTGTGGCTAGGTTCATTGCAGTATTTAGAACTTATCTTTGTATAATTATCAGTAAACCCGGTCGGCAGAAAGAGTGACGGGGGAGGGGGGCAAACAGGCCCACCAGTCCATGACATTAACGGCAGAGGGGCACCTTAGTAATAAATAATGACGCACTGCGCGTAGAAGTCGCGTGCTTTGTTGTAAGGAGCCCAAAATGCTTCTGGCGCGAGAACTGATCAAACCATTTGTTGTAGCAATGAGCATGGCTGTGCAATGAGCATGGCTGTGCAATGAGCATGGCTGTTCAATGAGCATGGCTGTTCAATGAGCATGGCTGTTCAATGAGCATGGCTGTTCAATGAGCATGGCTGTTCAATGAGCATGGCTGTTCAATGAGCATGGCTGTTCAATGAGCATGGCTGTTCAATGAGCATGGCTGTTCAATGAGCCTGGCTGTTCAATGAGCATGGCTGTTCAATGAGCCTGGCTGTTCAATGAGCATGGCTGTTCAATGAGCATGGCTGTTCAATGAGCATGGCTGTTCAATGAGCATGGCTGTTCAATGAGCATGGCTGTTCAATGAGCATGGCTGTTCAATGAGCATGGCTGTTCAATGAGCATGGCTGTTCAATGAGCCTGGCTGTTCAATGAGCATGGCTGTTCAATGAGCCTGGCTGTTCAATGAGCATGGCTGTTCAATGAGCATGGCTGTTTAATGAGCATGGCTGTTCAATGAGCATGGCTGTTCAATGAGCATGGCTGTTCAATGAGCATGGCTGTTCAATGAGCATGGCTGTTCAATGAGCGTGACTGTTCTTTCATTGGTTACTGTGCGAGATTAATTCAGGCGTACAAGCAAGAGAATATTTAAATCAGTCGAAGGCGTCACTATGGTGTTGCGAGGGGTGCGAGACGCACCAGGTCACACCATCACAAAGAGTGACACCAAATTGAAAATTTCTGTATGTTACCGTTATTTGGCACTGGCAGACTCGGAGGAGGTCTATGGGGTAAGTTGTGAGAAGGAGGGGGGGGGGTGGGTTGACACCATGAGTTACCGCGCTGGGTGACACCAGCCCTAGTGACACCTCTGAAATCAGTACTCACATAGACATAAGACATCTTGACATCAGAACCGTCTGTAAACCATTTTGGGCCCCCGGGCAAAGAAATAGTGTTGGGCCCCTCCCCCGCAGGAATAAAAAAATAAATATACATAATATATATATTAATAAACATATTCTCACGGGGTCCCTATGCTCGAGGGCCCCCGGGCAAATGCCGAACGGGCCTATGCGTTAAGACGGCCCTGCTTGACATCAGAGTGAGAATACCTTTAATATCATGTTTATTTATTGTCATTAGCTTTTACCTTTCACAATGAACATACGGGGCTTCATGCAAATTACTGAACAAATCACAAATATTGTGCCGATGGTAATGAATACGTGTAATGGGATCGTCCATAAGTGACGTCACAGGATTTTGACCGATTTTTAACACCCCTACCCCCTTGACGAACGTTGTCACAAAAAGTTAGACCCCTCAAATATGACGTCACAAAGCTTTGCGCGCCCCACCCCATCCTAAAAGCTGCATACTATTCCCTATTTGAAAATGAGCATTTTTCAAATCACTTTATTGTCATTTAAGTATGTATTTAATTAAGTGTAAGGCTGCACTCCAATATCATAATACTCGTGTAGCCATGAAAAAAACGTATTAAATAAATTGCGACCAATCAAATATTTAAGTTGAAATTTTATTTATAATTGCCCGTTTTTTTTCCTGTGACGTCACAGTTCTTAAACACACCACCTACCCCCTCGTCACAAATGTGTGGACCCCCGGCCCTTCCCACTGGGTGCGTGACGTCATTGATGGACAGCCCCTAAACATAATTTAGATTTTAGAATAATTATTAAAATCTTTAAAGGAAGTTCAGGAACATTGTAAGAACTACACTTTGTTATTTTCATAATTTGTCGATTTTAATTTATGAGCATTTATTTATAAGGACTTCAAAGTTAAAAATAAACTTCTAGAAATAGAAGGTATATTTAAAAAAAAACAACAATCCCCATCACACCATTCGTTTTTTCCCAGCTCCTCATACAATGCAACAAGGGGCAGCATTACAGTCAATAACAAAATCAAAGCGCGCGCCTCGGTTGTGTGTGTTACCTCCAATCAAACTGTAAACAGTGGTTTTTTTTAAGGGGGGAATTCCTTCCGTGCCTGATTACCCCTCCCTCGTTTCTAGCAAGTGGGGTTCGGTTGCCGTAAGATCAATACAACACTGCGAGGCACGTCTCAAAATTTAACGTCCATCAAAAACACGAGCTGCCATCACGGTTGGATCTAGGTCACGACGAATGACAAGGAAAAAATAAAAGGAGAAAAACTAACAGGGTTGGGTGGGGGGGGGGTGTTGGGAGCATACCTTTGAGGTAGGGGAACACGGGGCCCAGGTGGATGTGTGCTACAAAGAAAATAGATATTTGATTCACTTACACACCTTGACAATATTGCCCGTCTGTTATGTGAGGCACGCGATAGCTTACACGCTCTTGTGTTTTAGGCGGGGAAAAACTAACCACACAGCACTTTGAAAACAAGATTTAACACATGTCGCGTGCGGTTTGTTATTGTTTTCTTTTCTTGCTGATCAGTGTAACCTTGAGATTGGATTAATGATTATGGATTATGATTTACGACGTAAGTTGAAAACTATTCTTTGAGCAATAATAATGTATACCAGAATAAGTATTGCATTTTTTGTTTTGTTTGTAGTTTATCGGACGCGACCAATTGAACGGATTATCGTATTTTTAATTTTTAAAAAAAATTAGTATTGAAATATTTCTGTCATTATATTATTATTAGATAATGATTAATAATTGTATAAGTATAAGTTTAGACTCACTGAAGTCACTGAAGTCACTGACTAAATAGAGATTAAAATTAGATGTTTACAATTTGGATCTGCAGTATTTACTATTTAATTTAACTATACATATTTAAATTATTTAATTGACATGTTTCATGGGTTATTTTAAATTTGAACTTGAACATTTGTTTTTGAAGTAAAAAACTTAGTATTATATTATATATTATATAGTATAGCCTAATAAAACTAATATATATTTTTTTTACTTGAAACCTAATTTTGTCAATGTTGGTAGTTGGTAGTTTGTGTTTGTAAAAGAAACCCAACAACCATTAAACAAGTGTCCGAATTTAAAACAAACAAACAACATTTGGTTTAGTTTTGTCGAATGTCAAATGGGAATTTCAATTTTGAAATGTACTCTAAAGTGGGGGTGCTTTTTTTACCCTGAAGTGGGGGCGCTTGTTGTACCCTGAAGTGGGGGCGCTTGTTGGACCCTGACGTGGGGGCGCTTGTTGTACCCTGAAGTGGGGGCGCTTGTTGTACCCTGGAGTGGGGGCGCTTGTTGTACCCTGAAGTGGGGGCGCTTGTTGTACCCTGAAGTGGGGGCGCTTGTTGTACCCTGAAGTGGGGGCGCTTGTTGTACCCTGAAGTGGGGGCGCTTGTTGTACCCTGAAGTGGGGGCGCTTGTTGTACCCTGAAGTGGGGGCGCTTGTTGTACCCTGAAGTGGGGGCGCTTGTTGTACCCTGAAGTGGGGGCGCTTGTATCTATATGGCAAACTTTAAAACTGCAAAGTAATTGGTGCAAACTCCGCGTTTGATGTCGTTTGCTAAAATCCTGTCTAAAATGTAATGTAAATACATGTACTATGATGTACTACCTCTGTTATTATTATTTAGTATAATTAATTATAATGTGTGTTAAGTAATTACACTTATGATACTTATTCTAATATTGGCAAATTTTGGAAACAATGGAGTTTCACATCTAAAGTTTGAATTACTCCATTTAGCCTATAACTAAAGTTTATAATTTAATTCCACCCTCGATCTTTCTCCCCCCTCGCCCTTAATCTTTCTCCTCCCTCCCTCAATCTCTCTTCTCCCTCACCCTCAATCTCTCTCCTACCTCACCCTCAATCTCTCTCCTACCTCACCCTCAATCTTTCTCCTACCTCACCCTCATTATCTCTTCCCCCACTCACCAATAATAAAAAATTAAATTTTCTTATGTTAATGTCTTTTGAATATAATACACAGACATGAAAGCTGTGTTATTCATTGTCATAGAATTAAAAAAAAACGCCTGTATACGACACCCAAGAAGCTCACAGACAATTTGACTTAAAAACTACGACAATGCCTATACCAGTACTTTAGCCTTTAGCTATCTAAATGAATTAAGGCAGGTGCTCACTCTGGCACAGTGCATCTTAATCCTGTTTGGATTGGTTGTCACCGTCACTTGTATCCTTTCATTTGTGTGCAAGGGTTGTTAGGGATTGGTTGCCCATTAAAAAACCCTTTAAGTCAGTGGCGTCCCTTGTGATTGCAATTGTGGTGGTAAGTCATTGGGGTATCCATACTTACATAACTTAATTCTAAATGCGAAAAGTAGTCTCAATGTTACACATCCCTCTTTGATTGACAACAATCCGCGCCTCACCAGGGCCAGTCTACGCGTCCTGCAACTGCTTTGTTTGAATCATTTAACTACAGTGGTACCTCGAGATACGAATGCTTCAAGATACGAAAAATCCAAGATATGAAAGGTCACTCGAAGAAAATGTTTTGTTCCGAGATACGAAAAAAAAATCCTGCTGACAATATTGGGCATTCCGTAACTGCATACAACGCACCATCTTTAGCAGTTCAATGACATTTGCCTAACTTATTTCAGAAACATTGTAAAATGCAGTCAAAATCAAGCTTCCTTGAATCAACATTTGCTAAGAGATCATTAGTAAGTGAAGATTAACAAATATATTTTTTTAAATAAGACAAGAAGCGACTAGCGAGGCAAAAGAAATGAAAGGTGAAAAAGAAAATCAGATAGAGCAAAACAAAAAGTTTAAAATAAAATAAAAACATGTGTGCAAATGCAAAAAATAAATTAAATAAAATATAAATAATAAAATAATCTTGTATCTTAAAATAGGTGGGCACATGTTATCCTTGATAACGTTGGTCCACAAACGTTTATTTGAACACATCCCACAAACCCAGTCCCGGACACTAGGCCCTCAGCTCAACACCAGGGTGTCCACTATATAAGACACGCATGTAACTTTATTAGCGTGCAGCCCCCGAATTGAGTGCAACACAATACCGTGTCACACCAGTCTGGCATGTTGAGATATACTCTACCCCCCCCCCACACCACGGGCCCTAAGTCAAGCTTCTATTACAACACAAGACGGCGGTGTGCCTTAGACTTAATTCCATGACATTGAGTGAAACTGAAGCCAGACATTTCTATAGGGTCAAGGTCATTTTCTGAGCTAGTCACCATGAATTTTTGTAAGTTGTTTCAGTTTATAGTTACTCCGCCGTGCTACAAGTTGCCCCTGTAGAATGTGTCACAACTTGACCTTTGCCCCTGTAGAATGTGTCACAACTTGACCTTTGCCCCTGTAGAATATGTCACAACTTGACCTTTGCCCATGTAGAATTTGTCAAAAATTGACCTTTGCCCATGTAGAATGTGTCACAACTTGACCTTTGCCCCTGTAGAATGTGTCACAACTTGACCTTTGCCCCTGTAGAATGTGTCACAACTTGACCTTTGCCTCTGTAGAATGTGTCACAACTTGACCTTTGCCCCTGTAGAATGTGTCACAACTTGACCTTTGCCTCTGTAGAATGTGTCACAACTTGACCTTTGCCCCTGTAGTGTTCCCACTTTGTAGAATGTGTCACGACTTGACCTTTTCCCATGTAGAATGTGTCACAACTTGACCTTTGCCCCTGTAGAATCTGTCACAACTTGACCTTTTCCCCCTGTAGAATGTGTCACAACTTGTCCTTTTCCCATGTAGAATGTGTCACAACTTGACCTTTGCCCCTGTAGAATGTGTCACAACTTGACCTTTGCCTCTGTAGAATGTGTCACAACTTGACCTTTGCCCCTGTAGAATGTGTCACAACTTGACCTTTGCTTATGTAGAATGTGTCACGACTTGACCTTTTCCCATGTAGAATGTGTCACAACTTGACCTTTGGCCCTGTAGAATCTGTCACAACTTGACCTTTTCCCCCTGTAGAATGTGTCACAACTTGACCTTTTCCCATGTAGAATGTGTCACAACTTGACCTTTGCCCCTGTAGAGTGTGTCACAACTTGACCTTTGCCTCTGTAGAATGTGTCACAACATGACCTTTTCCCATGTAGAATGTGTCACAAGTTGACATTTTCCCATGTAGAATGTGTCACAGCTTGACCTTTGCTTATGTAGAATGTGTCACAATTTGACCTTTTCCCATGTATAATGTGTCACAATTGACCTTTTCCCATGCAGAATGTGTCACAACTTGACCTTTTCCTATGTAGAATGTGTCATAACTTGATCTTTGCTTATGTAGAATGTGTCACAACTTGACCTTTGCTTATGTAGAATGTGTCACAACTCGACCTTTTCCCATGTAGAATGTGTCACAACTTGACTTTTTCCCATGTAGAATGTGTCACAACTTGACCTTTTCCCATGTAGAATGTGTCACAACTTGACCTTTTCCCATTTAGAATGTGTCACAACTTGACCTTTTCCCATGTAGAATGTGTCACAGCCTGACCTTTGCCTGTGTGTGTGATGTAAGTAAGAGGTTGGATCACCCAATCACCTGACGCACCTATTATTGAGCCCTGGGCTCACCTGAGTCTGGAAATAACGTCATCAATAAATAATGATAAATATGCATATCTAGAGTCGTGAAACACACATATCAATTTTAATTATAACATATGATGGAATAATATCTTGACATACGTTTATCTACATGTTTGATCTAATCAGTGACCAGCAAGAAGAATGTTTTTGCGCCCACCCTCGCCCTCTCAGGAAATAAAGGGCTTGCCACGACGTAAGTGCCGCCCTTCTGATGTTGACAAATGTTCTGTCGTGTAGATGTAGAACTTCTGGGCTTGTTACATTTCAAAACTGGATTCTATTTCCCTTGATCTAAGAAAAAAATGTATAGTTCAGTCGGTATTAGCCCTTGTAACAACTGTATCTAGTGGGCCATACTGTTAACTCTTAGCAGACTGGACAGTCGGGAAGGAAAGGGTGGAGCTAGGTACTGAGGTCACGATGAGAAAATGGCGTTGTACGGCACATATTATAGCAGGTAACAGTAATGTGTTGTACGGCACATATTATAGCAGGTAACAGCAATCGGGTTGTACGTCACATATTATAGCAGGTAACAGTAATCGTGTTGTACGGCACATATTATAGCAGGTAACAGTAATGGTGTTGTACGGCACATATTACAGCAGGTAACAGTAATGGTGTTGTACGGCACATATTACAGCAGGTAACAGTAATCCAATAGTAAACTCGTTTTATCCACGGTGTCTGGTGCGTTTTATCACTTTGGTGGGTTATTTTGTAATGAGATGGCTTGTTATGTCTTCACTGGTCTGGAGTCTGGAAGCACGTACCTTGTGTGTGTGTGTGTATGTGTGATGTAAGTGAGAATTTGAATTACCCAATCACCTGACGCATGAATTAATGTACCCTGGCTCACCGGAGACAGGATTTTATCAATAACTATCGTAATTAAGACGCTCTGCCTGCCCGCGACCACACGTGGTAGCGCCCCGGTCTGGCGTACACGTGTCATTGGATGACCTTTGAACTCACCTGTACAAGTTCTCACGCTCACGAGGGTGCCGCGGAAAGCATTTCCTGGTTTCACCTGATCTGACCCACTTCCACCTGGCCTGCTCCTAAATAGCTTTACTTCCACGAGTGCCCGGATTGGCAGACACTTAAAGATTGATCAGACTTTGAAACGCATCAGCATGCTTTGTTTTAATGAGCTAAACAGGTCGGCCTCAGACCTTAGAGTGGTGAGTAAGAAATTAGATCCTGCACAGAACTGGGTGTGTTTACAATATCTGGAGGCGGAAATTGGGGTGTTTGGAGGGGGGGGGGCGCTCTTGTGAAAATAATCTTTTTCATGAATTGTGGTGAGATTTGTGGTTTTCATATTGTTGAGAGTTTGTAACAGGTGAGAATGTACGGTGTTAACAGGTGAGAATCCAGAGTTCCTAATACGTGTATTTGTTTATGTTTCCAAAAGTTTAGATATGCAGCATATGCATACAATTTAGGAATCTTGAAGTATTGTAAGGCAGTCTTTTACGTCATGTCTTCAATATTATACTCAATCTTTTAGCGCCCCCTTCTGACATGATTACCACCTACAAGCAGCGTTTTGACCTATCAAATACACATGTGCCTAAAAAATATTAGTGGCGCATTTTCATTAGCTGTTCATATGGCATATATTTGGCAATCCTTATTGTAGGTTACAGCATGCAATAACACTTAGTAACAATATATAAACTGTCGCCCTCCCTCAACCCTCTAATTTCCCTATATTTGACCTGGCGGTTATCATACTCATTCTTACCTCAGTGGGCAACTTTAAACTACGGCTAAAAATTCTCCATTAGGATTAACTATTGGGTGCAGCTCAGAGAAGCAGCAGCGTTGTCTGGATTAACAGTAGACACAGAGAGAGAGAGAGAGAGAGAGAGAGATAGAAGGGGAAGAGAGAGAGAGAGAGATAGAAGGGGAAGAGAGAGAGAGAGAGAGAAAGAGAGAGAGAGAGAGAGAAAGAAGGGGAAGAGAGAGATAGATAGAAGGGGAAGAGAGAGAGAGAGAGATAGAAGGGGAAGAGAGAGAGAGATAGAAGGGGAAGAGAGAGAGAGAGAGAGAGAGAGAGATAGAAGGGGAAGAGAGAGAGAGAGAGAGAGAAAGAAGGGGAAGAGAGAGAGAGATGTTTATGTTGACTGATTACTCCAGATACAGCCAGAGGTTGATAAACCAGGCGAACACTAGCCTTGTTGTTTACACTCGACTGGCTGTGTCTCGTGTGTTATACACCAAGACCATGGTCTACCCTACACTCTACCTAGTGTATGAGGTGCTTATGTGTTAGGTACACCTAGAACCTAGTCTACACTTTGACTTAGTGTACGAGGTGCTTATGTGTTGGATACACATATAACCTAGTGTACACTTTACCTTAGTGTACAAGGCGCCTGTGTGTTAGATACTCCTAGATCCTAGTATACACTCTACCTTGTGTACGTACAACTGTGTGTTAGTTACATATAGAACCTAGTCTGCATTAGTGTACAAGTTGTCTGTGTGTTAGGTACACCTAGACTCTTCTACACGAGTGTACAAGGTGATAGGCCAACACTGGATCACTTACTTACACATCTGGGAATTATTTTAAGGATTATTGAGGTCGGATTTATTTCAAACGCAAGGTAATTTTAATTAAATATGTATCGGGTGATTTTCGGACGATTATTTGCCTTTGAAATTTTTCACGTTCTGAAAGTATAAATTAATAGTTACTAATGTTTACAGTATTAACTAACTAATGTTAACAGTATTAACGAATTTTTAAATACAAATAAATTAAACAATTAACCATAAAATCTTGCCAAGTAAATCCATTCTACACACGACATAGATAAAACTCGTAAATTGAAGTATTTGCACATCTTCAAGTACATCTGAGTATTCTGAGCGGCCCATTATATATGATAGACCCATTATATATGATAGACCCATTATATATGATAGACCCATTATATATGATAGACCCATTATATAGGACAGACCCATTATATATGATAGACCCATTATATATGATATACCCATTATATAGGATAGACCCATTATATATGATAGACCCATTATATATGATAAAACCATTATATATGATAGACCCATTATATAGGATTGACCCATTATATATGATAGACCCATTATATATGATAGACCCATTATATATGATAGACCCATTATATATGATAGACCCATTATATAGGACAGACCCATTATATATGATAGACCCATTATATAGGATAGACCCATTATATATGATAGAACCATTATATATGATAGACCCATTATATATAGACCCATTATATAGGATTGACCCATTATATAGGATTGACCCATTATATATGATAGACCCATTATATATGATAGACCCATTATATATGATATACCCATTATATAGGATAGACACATTATATATGATAGACCCATTATATATGATAGACCCATTATATACGATAGACCCATTATATAGGATTGACCCATTATATAGGATAGACCCATTATATATGATCGACCTATTATAGGTCAAAGACCCAAAATATGTCATATACCAATTACAGCAGATATACCGATTAATTAATCGTTAATTTCCATTAAAGCCAAAAATTAAAATTTATGATGTCATAAGTAACACTTATTAAACGTTCTTGTTGAAAATCTAAATAACACTGGAATGTCTCCTTTATATGTCATCTTTTAACCAACTACGCAACAAAGACAAGTGTGTTGACATTATTTGGTTCAAGTGATGAGTGGGTCTAATTGACAATATAACCAGCCGAGCTGAACAACCATTTACATGGAACTGAGGTAACTGGTATGCACAAAACGGTCTTGGCAAGAAATGACATTATCGGATATTGGTTTTCATTAAGTTTCCAACATTCTAGAGGGTTAATGGATTCAGGAACTTTCATCTCCATATTTAACGCAGTAATTCATCAGAAGAGCTGTCGTCATTTAATGTCTCTGAGTCAGACTCCATTACTGCCATTAGCTTAATACGCTTTTCATTTGGTTTGATAAGTAGGCGAAGTGTTATAATCATGGTAGGCAAACTTAAGCAACATTTTGAGCATTCACGTCAGTCAATAGTTAAAAACCAAAATTTTCGTTTAATCGTCCGGAGATTTATTATTTAGCGGCAGCTATACTTTTTGACTTCCAATAATTTGTGATGGGTCGATTAATCGTTAAAAAATAATTTAATCGTTAAAATTTTTTAACGATTAATCGAGAAATTAATCATTAATTTCCGAAAACCTAATTAGAACCATTCATATTTTAATAAGATCTAACATTGAACCAATACAAAGCATCGTTCTCTCTCTATTACTATTGATGACTCCCGCTGGTCCGTGGCGCCGAATGAGTTGAGAAGCACTGATTTAAGCAACAGTAAACACGGTTCTTTGTCCCCGGTAATAGACTAAGTCCTTTTATAAAAATCGATCATTGACATTCTGTAGGACTAACAGACGGTCTTACTCGCTTCAACACACGTGAGGTCACAGACGACAATGGCTTTCAGGAGCCGCCCCAGCTGTTTACATAACTATCGCGGGGGGCCCATGGTGTTCATATTACTTGTACAGGGATCCCTGATATTCATAAAACGTGTACAGGGATTCCTGGTGGACCCTGCTGTTTATAAATGGTACAGACAGCCCCTGGGCCCCAGCTGTTTATATGTCTTAGATGAGAGTCCTGATGGCCAACACAAAATGAGGTAAAACTGATCATTGTGAACTGAGATGACGGACCTTAAAACGATCATTCTAATTGGTTGACACAGTGTCTTCATATTTTACACCCCTCAGACACAGATATCATATTATTCTTATCAAACTTTCCTTTAATTTTAAATTAATTTTAAACTGCTGCGCGGCATCGGTCAGATATCTGAGCAGCAGCGCAGCTTAAAGGGAGCATTGATTACAATTACAACTAAGGACCCCGTTGGACAAGCGTTGACTTCACTTGAACTCTTTGTTTGCACATGCACTAAGGCCAACCGTTCTAGCCAATCAAACAGGAATTGAACCTGTGTTATGTCAGCCAAACCTGGATAATGGAAGCCAAATTGTGGAATTGTAGCACGGCATTCCGGATAATCGTAGCACGGCATTCCGGATAATTGTAGCACGGCATTCCGGATAATTTAGCACGGCATTCCGGATAATTGTAGCACGGCATTCCGGATAATTGTAGCACGAAATTCCGGATAATTGTAGCACGGCATTCCGGATAATTGTAGCATGGCTTTCCGGATAATTGAAGCACGGCATTCCGGATAATTGTAGCACGGCATTCCGGATAATTGTAGCACGGCATTCCGGATAATTGTAGCACGACATTCTGGATAATTGAAGCACGACATTCCGGATAATTGTAGCACGGCATTCCGGATAATTGTAACACGACATTCCGGATAATTGTAACACGACATTCCGGATAATTGTAGCATGGCATTCCGGATAATTGAAGCACGGCATTCCGGATAATTGTAGCACGGCATTCCGGATAATTGTAGCACAGCATTCCGGATAATTGTAGCAAGACATTCTGGATAATTGAAGCACGACATTCCGGATAATTGTAGCACGGCATTCCGGATAATTGTAACACGACATTCCGGATAATTGTAACACGACATTCCGGATAATTGTAGCATGACATTCCGGATAATTGTAGCACGGGATTCCGGATAATTGTAGAACAGCATTCCGGATAATTGTAGCAAGGCATTCCGGATAATTGAAGCACGGCATTCCGGATTATTGTAGCACGGCATTCCGGATAATTGTAGCACGGCATTCCGGATAATTGTAGCACGGCATTCCGGATAATTGTAGCACGGCATTCCGGATAATTGTAGCACGACATTCCGGATAATTGTAGCACGGCATTCCGGATAATTGTAGCATGGCATTCCGGATAATTGAAGTACGACATTCCGGATAATTGTAGCACGGGATTCCGGATAATTGTAGAACAGCATTCCGGATAATTGTAGCAAGGCATTCCGGATAATTGTAGCACGGCATTCCTGATAATTGATTGTAATTTGTAATTTAGTCGGATATTTTTTGTTTTCTCTTACAAAAATAATTACATTTGATAAATATGAAACACACACCAATAAGTTGTATTTAAATCATCTTGGATAACCTAAAGATAAGCTAGAAGTGATAGATGTGTTTGTTTGTTTACATTCATTCATACAGATCTATGATTGAGGCCAAACATTCATGCATACAGATCTATGATTGAGGCCAAACATTCATGCATACAGTTTGATTATTGAGGCCAAACATTCATGCATACAGATCTATGATTGAGGCCAAACATTCATGCATACAGTTTGATTATTGAGGCCAAACATTCATGCATACAGATCTATGATTGAGGCCAAACATTCATGCATACAGTTTGATTATTGAGGCCAAACATTCATGCATACAGATCTATGATTGAGGCCAAACATTCATGCATACAGTTTGATTATTGAGGCCAAACATTCATGCATACAGATCTATGATTGAGGCCCAAGATTCATTCATACAGATCTATGATTGAGGCCAAACATTCATGCATACAGATTGATTATTGAGGCCAAACATTCATGCATACAGATCTATGATTGAGGCCAAACATTCATGCATACAGTTTGATTATTGAGGCCAAACATTCATGCATACAGATCTATGATTGAGGCCCAAGATTCATTCATACAGATCTATGATTGAGGCCAAACATTCATGCATACAGATCGATGATTGAGGCCCAAGATTCATTCATACAGATCTATGATTGAGACCAAACATTCATGCATACAGATTGATTATTGAGGCCAAACATTCATGCATACAGATCTATGATTGAGGCCAAACATTCATGCATACATATTGATTATTGAGGCCAAACATTCATGCATACAGATCTATGATTGAGGCCAAACATTCATGCATACAGATTGATTATTGAGGCCAAACATTCATGCATACAGATCTATGATTGAGGCCAAACATTCATGCATACAGATTGATTATTGAGGCCAAACATTCATGCATACAGATCTATGATTGAGACCAAACATTCATGCATACAGATTGATTATTGAGGCCAAACATTCATGCATACAGATCTATGATTGAGGCCAAACATTCATGCATACAGATTGATTATTGAGGCCAAACATTCATGCATACAGATCTATGATTGAGGCCAAACATTCATGCATACATATTGATTATTGAGGCCAAACATTCATGCATACAGATTGATGATTGAGGCCAAATATTCATTCATACCGATCGATGCTCTAGGCCAGTACTTCTCAAACTTTTTCGTATGACGGACCGGCAGGAATTTTTCACATTGCTCCGCGGACGGTGTGCTATTTTCCCGTACTGATATGATTTTCCCTGTACTGACGTGCTAGCAACATGAGCCCCTGCATAGCCTAAAACTTTTGTGTTAGTTGATCAAATTTTATATCTCGCATTAAATCCAACAATCGATCACAATAAATATCAATAAAACTAGATTTATGAGTCCCCCTATGTGACTACTTAATAGTTTGTTACTAAAAAATTATTTTCTGCTTTTTCATGCGAGATTCTACATTCCTCCTGCAGCTGGGCGTCATCTTTAAAAAAAAAGTTTTTTTGTTCATTTTATTTTCTACTTTTACGCGTTAACAAAAGATTTGTAAAACTTAATTTAATTCATGAAAATTTAAACTCTTTAACATTAAAATTTTATTAAAATAGTTTTCCAATTTCATAAAGATTCCGAAATAATTTTTGAAGTATTAGTATTTATAATTTTAAACGATAAATTGCATTATCTCGGCTTTTTTCCTTCTTGTTCCTCGACATCGAAAATCAAGCCGACGATGATCTGTAAATTGAAAATTTGTGTTTATGGTAAATTGTTTGCCATTTTATTTCTGCTTAGATATCGTCATGGGGTGGTACTGTTGATTTGATCACACTTTTCTTGACCTGAAGTCCTGTTAAATGTCCTGTTAGCCAAGTTCATCTAGAACGAAATTTGTGAGCAAAATTTGAAATTTTCTATAAATATAAACTTACACATTCTTTACTCCTCTCCTTATTTATTTATTTCTCTTCTTGTCTGATGAAAATCAGGAAATGGCTAAACTTTCAAATTACATGTAATTACATTTGGCAATGTTCCTTTTGTTTCAAATTTCCGTCCGATTTAACTGAAATTAATATTCTTTAGATCTGTTGAAAATTTCAGTAGATAGTTAAACTCATCTTATGTTTATTAGATCTGGGAAGGAATCGATAAGAGCGATTCAAAAAAGACCTGAAAGAAAATCCCCATCAACACGTTCCATTCACAAAGTTTTTTTTCGTGAACCTGCTACAGTCACACTGTAGAGCATTTTCTTAAGAATGTAATTTATTCTGTCACGGCGTTGAGTTGTTTTTATGGTAATGAGTTAAGCCCGGGCTGTGCCGTCGGGTGGCGCTTGAGCTGAAACGTTAAGCCCGGGCTGTGCCGTCGGGTGGCGCTTGAGTTGAAACGTTAAGCCCGGGCTGTGCCGTCGGGTGGCGCTTGAGCTGAAACGTTAAGCCCGGGCTGTGCCGTCGGGTGGCGCTTGAGCTGAAACGTTAAGCCCGGGCTGTGCCGTCGGGTGGCGCTTGAGCTGAAACGTTAAGCCCGGGCTGTGCCGTCGGGTGGCGCTTGAGCTGAAACGTTAAGCCCGGGCTGTGCCGTCGGGTGGCGCTTGAGCTGAAACGTTAAGCCCGGGCTGTGCCGTCGGGTGGCGCTTGAGCTGAAACGTTAAGCCCGGGCTGTGCCGTCGGGTGGCGCTTGAGCTGAAACGTTAAGCCCGGGCTGTGCCGTCGGGTGGCGCTTGAGCTGAAACGTTAAGCCCGGGCTGTGCCGTCGGGTGGCGCTTGAGCTGAAACGTTAAGCCCGGGCTGTGCCGTCGGGTGGCGCTTGAGCTGAAACGTTAAGCCCGGGCTGTGCCGTCGGGTGGCGCTTGAGCTGAAACGTTCGCCAAATAATTCGTTCAATTATTATTAAAATAATTTAATGGGATTTGTCTATTAGATTAAGTCAGAAATTGGTTGGTCAAAACTGATGGATTAACCCCAGTTAAGTCGGCTAAAACTTTAATTGCTTAATCCTCCCCACAAGCCAAACATACTGTGAAAATTTCAGCACTCCAGTAAGTCATAAAACGTGTTTACGAGCGTTTTGAAAAAGTTGACAACATATACAGATCCGGAAGTGTGCACGAGTTAATAGGACAGGGGCCTCAACAATATAAATAGACAATTTCTTCATTATTCTGATAAGACGGTAATTAAAGATACACTTTTTTTTACTTACTTTTTCTTTTCTTAATTACTATTTTTAAGAAAAATGTTTGCTGTGTTTTCTGCACATTTAAAATGAGACTATACAACTGATACATTGGGGCAATGGGCAATGCCAATGTGGGTTTTAAGATGCCCACTAAACGGACAAGAAGGCAAGTCCTCCATATAGTCCTCAATAAAGGCAGTTAACAAACTGTTTGAGAATCCCTGTTGTTAACACACTTGTTCTGTGGCTCATTATTCCACAGAAGCCATATTGTTTTCCTGTACCTGTGCTTCCACCGAGGTCAGCTTGACATCTGACGGACTTAAAGGGAAGGGTTTTCCCATATAAGAGGGCCGGGTCCTTTGGAGAAGGTAAAATATACACCCCCACCCCCCCCTTTTCCTTCCCGCCGACGTGCCCCAGCCGAGCTTATGTCAAGAAGTGATAAATCAGTTTGATTCTGAACACTGACATCAGGTCGGAGCTTGAGTTTCGACCTTTGAGACGCCTTGGTCTGCTCGCGAGGCCGTCATTCTTTATTACAGTGGTTCTAATACTGCGCTTCGTGGAGACAGTAAGCCTGGTAAAGTGGACAGGATGATCTGCAACGGGGAAAAGATCTTTGAAAATAAATTATTGCAATGAAGGCTTAGGGATCAAACGACCAATGTGGTGATGTCATTATGGTCTTTAAGCCTCTATAAACGACCAATGTGGTGATGTCATTATGGTCTTTAAGCCTCTATAAACGACCAATGTGGTGATGTCATGATGGTCTTTAAGCCTCTATGTCTATGTGATGTGAAATGTGCTATAATATTTAATGGGACTTGAATGTAGAGTATGTAAAAGATACTACAGATGGTAGTTTCATCAAGTGATCTTTATAAAGTATTTAACGAGCTTCACGTTGTGTTTTATGTTTATTGTTTATCCCCAGGGTTTATTTAGTTTTAGGGACCCTTAGTCATTTCAGGGGGCCTTATGGAGCTTGATCGGAATATGTTCATCCTTAAGTCAAGCTCCTAGCGTACCTGTTGAACTATGATGACGTAATGATCTTATGACTTTATCAATACCTGTCGTGATCTTTACGATAATCCTGAGCTTTCTAGAACCATCCCGCAGGAGGATAAAACCTCTAAAAGTAAGGCTTTTAATTATGTGCAGTGTCGGAGTCATCCAGAAAATCGCTGGTGGGTCACAGGTAAATTAGAAAGATAAACACGTGTTTACAATGTTGAGAGTGCAACGTGTTTAGCATTAAACTATGACTTGGTCACGTGGTCTTGTTTCCATTCATCTGTAGGTTGCCAGAGTTAAGTGCCGTCTCGGTCTATGGCCAGGTTACATAAAGTGCGTTCATTGGAGCGAGGTATGACTGACTACCCTCGTGTGTCGGCCAGCGGTCCCAACAAATTACGCACACCCCCTTGGCCACGCTTGTTATGGTTGCTTGGGCGAGGAGGTGGCTGTAGACACAGAGGGGTTTTCAGTTTTTGACACCCACACCTTCTTCATTTCCCTTGAAGCTTCGCGGCTGCCACACCAAGAGCTGCAAATTAAGAAGATAAATTAATCGTCATTTGTAGGCGAAAGGTGTAAAGGCGTATAGTATAGGGGTGTAAAAATGTGCATAAAACATTAATTCTGTCCAAAATTTCCACACGAGTTTGTTATTTAGCGCACGGACCAACGAACCTTAGAGGGAACATTGTCTCCTTCTTCGGAGGGTCAAATCGCACATGTGTCTCTTTGCGTCGCTCTGGCAGAAATATTAATTGTGCCCCATGTTTATTGGAAATTTGAGAAGCCCTGGAACGTATATCTGAATCTGCAAGTCCATAACATTTCCTCGCCGACATGGGGCGCTATTCTTATCGGACAAGACAGTATGTCATCAAGTTACCTGTCTTTGGCCTGAGCTGCCTTTCACGGTATAGAGGAATATTCCTAAACACAGCCAGTTTCCGGTTGGAGGTTTATCACAAGGTCGAAAGAACAGAGTTTTAATTTATCTCATCCCCCCACCCCACACACAATCGGTCCACAGCCCAACAAGGATCCGGTGAGAGGGGTTTCAGTTGATAAGTTCAGTTGGTGACAGTAAGGTCACGGTGTGCATGTAAATTTAGGGCAGTTGCAAGAACAGAGCAGACAAGACCTACTGAGGTAAACAAGTCCAAGTCATTGTGTGTGGATTGGGACACCAGGTCTGTATCATAGTTATAGGTAAAGTACATGTTTTACCATCGCCATGACGTTGTTTTGCTCTTTTGGGACAATGCTATATCGAAATCGGAAGATGAATTGTGTAGTAGAGTCATTTATCACGTGGTATAGTCATTTACTGTTCAGTGGAGTCATTTTAACAGTTGACCATTTATTTCGATACATGTATTTTATTCAGTTGACTCATGTAATGTTCAAATGACTCTCGATTGTTTAGTTTGAGTCGTGTATCGTTCAGTTGACTGGGTGACGCAACCGCCAGTATATAACCGACAATAACCGTATAACCTCACTCTTACAGGTCAACCGCCAGTATATAACCGACAATAACCGTATAACCTCACACTTACAGGCCACCCAATACACATTTAACCGACGGCGTGGAAGGTAACTTGTTAGACATTTAATCTTAGAACCTGTTCAGGTACCCGTTGGGACAGATAATAACCTGTTCAGTTACCCGTTGGGACAGGTAATAACCTGTTCAGTTACCCGTTGGGACAGGTAATAACCTGTTCAGTTACCCGTTGGGACAGGTAATAACCTGTTCAGTTACCCGTTGGGACAGGTAATAACCTGTTCAGTTAACCGTTGGGACAGGTAATAACCTGTTCAGTTACCCGTTGGGACAGGTAATAACTAATAACAATGAAAGTATTTATCTTTGCCTTTATCTGTGCATCTTTCGTGTCATGTGACCTAATAACATACTATGGCTCGAGACCATTTTTTTATATTAACTCTTCTCTTATATTAGCCACTTCCTACTTCTGTGGTGCTAATCGGTCTGTTGTCACGATTCATGGGCAATAAATGACGTAATACAAGCCTAGCTGGTCACAATGTGCTAGAAATGTTAACGGCCCATACAAACACCTGTGTGTAATCCGCCCACGTGTGTGCTACGTCACTGATGGCAACAACTGAGTATAGATTATTAGAAACGCTTAAGAAAAACTCAAAGAAATGAAATCACCCTAAACCCGACTGCAACCCTCAACCCGACTGCCACCCTCAACCCAACTGCCACCCTCAACCCGACTGCCACCCTCAACCCGACTGCCACCCTCAACCCGACTGCCACCCTCAACCCGACTGCCACCCTCAACCCGACTGCCACCCTCAACCCGACTGCCACCCTCAACCCGACTGCCACCCTCAACCCGACTGCCACCCTCAACCCGACTGCCACCCTCAACCCGACTGCCACCCTCAACCCGACTGCCACCCTCAACCCGACTGCCATATTACAACAAACAATTTTTTTTTAGATGCGTAGAACCATGCACGTACGAGTGTGAAGTATCCCTATGGCGGATTAAGGGGGGTGGAGGCTGAACGGGCTAAAGCCAGGGGCCCCCGATGATTTAGGGGCCCCCAAATTTAGCATATTCTATAATAAAGGTGGAAAAATGTTTGCATGAATCCGTAAAAACATCATAAATTAATAAAATCTTATCTGTTAATCTTATCGCTATTTGGACCCGATAGCCCTCAGCAATCGAAAAACTTAATTTGATACGCTCAATTATCTTTTTCCACTCAATTTTAGGATACCGGCAAACAGTTATTTCTTCGTAGTCCTTTTTTTGATGAATCCAATCCCGTAGTACAGACACATTGTGAGCAAGGAACCAATGGACTATTTAGTAACAAGTAACAGAATTATATTAGCTGCTAGCAATCATTTTATTTAAAGAGACGCTGGCTGGATAGGGCCCCAGATTGAATTACAACCAGGGGGCCCCGTGCAGTCTTAATCCGCCCCTGGTAGTACATAACGTTAACCTAATACTGCCAGAGATCTCCACTGGTTGTTCTTTGAACAGTAATTTAGTTTGTCTAAGACTTAGTACCAACAATTAACGATACTATTCCTGGGTGGGGCGGCATTTGGCCGATCGACATCCAATTGAAGCACTGCGCTGGTCTAATCGTGTTCGTGTTGGCGCCCTTCGCCGGCAGAATTTCATCGCACAGATTGTAGTATAAACAAAATTTATATGTTTAACTGATTGACTTTAAAATATTAAAGTCTCGCTAACACTTAACGACAACAGCCATCAAAGAATAGATAGAGCGTGAATTCGGCTGATACCTAATCGTCCATCATACGACCCAGACATGCATCACCTGCTCAGCTGTTTCAGCCGATCCGCGACCTGCACCCTTCATAAGCCCGAGCATCTTCTGGCCGAATGCGAGTATGACCGGAAGTATACTTAATCAAAAGTGTCCGTTGACCAGCTGTGTCATCTATTGGACGATTGGCGTGATCTATCTCTCCCCTACGTCCCCGTTATTACTGGTCCCCGCTTTTACTGATCCCCGCTATTACTGATCCCCGCTATTACTGGTCCCCGCTATTACTGGTCCCCGCTATTACTGATCCCCGCTATTACTGATCCCCGCTATTACTGGTCCCCGCTATTACTGGTCCCCGCTATTACTGGTCCCCGCTATTACTGGTCCCCGCTATTACTGGTCCCCGCTATTACTGGTCCCCGCTATTACTGGTCCCCGCTATTACTGATCCCCGCTATTACTGATCCCCGCTATTACTGATCCCCGCTATTACTGGTCCCCGCTATTACTGGTCCCCGCTATTACTGGTCCCCGCTATTACTGGTCCCCGCTATTACTGGTCCCCGCTATTACTGATCCCCGCTATTACTGATCCCCGCTCACAAATTTACCACCTGCTCTAGTACGTGACTCTCAATATCACTATCCTCTCTGTTACCCAGCATGCAACTTGTAATAGGTCTTCAACATCTCTTTCAAGTAAATAAATCTTGAATTTTGTGGCGAGAAATTTAGCCATAACTAAAGCACAGTTTTTTTTAATAACGCATTTGAAAATTGAAATATGGGAAGTTAGTTCTAACTTCACACTAACGGTTAGTAAAGAAGGGTTATTGAATGATGACAAATTTTCAATTAATGACTTGAAGTTTGTCAGTTTCGTTCAACTCCTTGGGACTGGCTGTCAATCTTCTGACTTCCTTTCATTCTAAAGACCTAAAATTTAGGACATAGTTTTGTTAGCTCGTCAGATCTGACATTCTGAACAAAGATTTATGACATTTTCATTTTACTCAAATTTGACGGGTCCTCGAGCAGTTGATCCTGGTCTAAAGCTTGTTGCTTGTCTTAGTCTTATGTTCACATATATCTTGATTTAACGACTGGTCATAGTCATATGTTCACATATATCCTGATTAAAAAATTAAAAGGCTTGTTATAGTCATATGTTCACATATATCCTGATTAAATGTCTTGTTATAGTCATATGTTCACATATATCCTGATTTAACGGCTGGTCATAGTCATTTGTTCACGTTTGACCGCTAGAACTCTTCACGTTGAACGAGTTCATCCAAATGATCAAATTAAAAGTGATTGAACTGTTTCATGGTTTTTGACTCCTTGACATCTACATTTTCCCCTTGTTTGTATGATAAGTTTTCAATTGAGATGGGCCTTTTCTTAACATTAAAGAAAAATGTTTGTCTAAATACATGTTTAAAAATGTATTATGGGCATTTTGGTTGATGTACTTTTGTTGTTTTCCCCTCTGATTTAATTTCGAATTACTTTCTTCTTTGGATTTTGTTCAATGAAAATTTTCATTGACCGTCTGTGAGAGCTCCGACAGTGCAGTTCGGTATCTGAGCCATACGATAATAATAATAATAATAAATTGATAATTTATATAGCGCCGTACCCCAGCAAGCAGCTGGGCTCACAGCGCTTCAAATAAAAATAGTAACACACATATAAATACATTCAATGTAAAACATACATATCACGGTTGACAGAAGTTATGATTATAAATTATAATCTAGATCGTTTTATTAATTTTGAAAACTAATAATAATACCCCCCCTTTCCAGTCCATGATGGACATGTAAAGTTTTTATTTAGCCATCACTAGTGGCTAAATAAAACTTGTGAACGCTACTTCACTTGCCCCATAGTCCGTCATGGACTGTAAATGGGGTTATAATGTTTAAACAACAGAAGACGATTCTCAAGATAGCAATAACAACATCTTATTGGGAATGGCATTCAGGAACTCTAGTGACGTCCTTTGCCATCTAGTGACGTCCTTTGCCATCTAGTGACGTCCTTTGCCATCTAGTGACGTCCTTTGCCATCTAGTGACGCCCTTTGCCATCTAGTGACGTCCTTTGCCATCTAGTGACGCCCTTTGCCATCTAGTGACGTCCTTTGCCATCTAGTGACGTCCTTTGCCATCTAGTGACGTCCTTTGCCATCTAGTGACGTCCCTTTGCCATCTAGTGACGTCCTTTGCCATCTAGTGACGTCCTTTGCCATCTAGTGACGTCCTTTGCCATCTAGTGACGTCCTTTGCCATCTAGTGACGTCCTTTTGCCATCTAGTGTCGTCCTTTGCCATCTAGTGTCGTCTTTTGTCATCTACTGACATGTTGTCAGTGAGGACCCAGACGTCACACGGTATCATTATGACATACTCATTCCATTGTCATGAGATGACGCAGACAAAGTTGTGTTCACAGGAGAGTGATTTCAACTAAAATTTAATGGCCGTCTTGTGAACTGTCACGAGTGTTGCCAGTGGAGATCATACAGTATTGAAGTCTTTTAGTGAAATGGGGGCAAACACTGCATGTACTAAAGGATCAGATTATAGACTGTCACAAGCAGTGTAACAGATTATAGACTGTCACAAGACAGGACAGTGTAAGAGTACAGAGAGTGGTATGAGTACAGGTGTACCGGATTCCGGCTCCGGTAAATCCGGAATCAGGCCATTTCTACAAATCCGGCTTCGGCTCCTGCTCCGGTCAATTTTTGCCGCATTTGGGCCGGATTTGGCAATAGCACAATAGCCTGTAGCACTTCCAGTATAGTATTTTTCGCTGATGTAAATAAGAATTTAAAAAAAAACCCCACTCATTTTGAATTTTAATGGTGCATTGCTTAATGAGCTTGTGGGACTTGAATACAGTGGTACGTCGGTATGTGTCTGCTTTGGTATAAGTCCAACTCGGTATACGCCCAGTTTGGACACGAAACATGTTGCTTGGTATACGACCATTGTTCGGAATATGACCCCCGTTCTTATAACTTGTATGGGGTCGTCAAAAAATGACGTCAAGTGATTTTGACCGAACGTCACAAAAAGTTAGCCTTCCCCTCAAATATGACGTAATAAAGTTTCGTCTCTCCCCCACCCCCAATAAAAGCCGTGTTTCTTATTTGAAAATGAACGTTTTTCATATCACTTTATTGTCATTTAAGTATGTATTTAGTGTAAGGTTGCACTCTAATATGGTAACACTCGTGAAGCCATTTAAAACGTCATTAAATAAATTGTAAGCAATCAAAGATTTTATTTAAAGTAGCGTGCTTTGATGTGACGTCACAGTTGTTGAAAACAACAAACCCTCCCCCCTCATCACAGATGTGTGACCCTTACCCCCCTCCCCCACCCCAAGATGCTTGACGTCATTTATGTACGGCCGGTATGAGTCAAAATGGCACATCGCGCTGCTCAATGTTCCCTTAAGCTGCGCGGCTCCGTGGCCGCGCAGATATCTGACCGACTCCGCACAGCAGTTTAGAATTTCCGCGCAGCAAATTTTGTAAAATATAGCTAAAAAAATTGTTGCTGTGCAAACTTTGCACACGAGATTTTTTACTTTGAATTCGCGCATGCGTAACATGTATTAATGAATGCAAACCGCGCGATACTAAAGTGTATGAGTACTGCAGTTGGTCCCATTTCAGTGATCAATTCACAAAATATTTATAAACTGTCACTTGTAACTGAGCTGCCATTTTGCCAACTGAAAACAATGTGAAAACTAAAAATTACAAAATTAACATTATGTGCTTATGTATTATGTTTCATCTTGAACTTATGGAACTTAATATTACTTATTCTAATGTAACTAGTTTGTGCTGCGGCGCCCCCCCTTTTTTTAAGGGCGGCTACGGCGCCCAACTTTTTCAAAAGCCCAACTAATTTGTCCTTGTTTAATCATAGTGTGCTTTGAGCGTTACGGAATGAGTGAGTCAGTGATAATTGAGGGTGTTGTGCTGGGGTGCCAGCTAACTAAATACGATATATTAAATTTCCTGAAATGTACACAAAGTATTTCATAATTAACAATCTTCAAATCCTCTTTTTACATCGTTCCCTTTTCCAAATTTAAAATATGAGCTAAGTCAATGACGTCATATAATATCATTTTACGGCGAGAAATTTTAGAGAGCAGCGCACCAAATTACTGCACAAAAAAAAACTCTTATCGAACGTCCGCATGAAATTGTTCAATTATTATTAACTAGCAAAATCCCCGCGCTCCGCTGCGGAAATTAGGATTTCAGTTACCGTTGACAACCCGCGTAACACAAATTCAAAACACCAATTGATTTCAATCTGGATCATGATGAATATAATGCATATTTTAACTTCACTGTCTTGTCTGTCTGTCTGTCGTAGTCCCGCAGAAAAACAAAAACGAAAAGTAAAAAATGACACACTTCCCGTGATCCTATCGAGCTGATAATTTAATTTTTTTTTCGTCTGCTACCATTGCGGGAGGGTACTCAACAACTTACCAAAGTTTCGTGCTCCTAACTACACGGGAAGTTAGATATTTAATGATGAGTCTGTTATATGTAGCTCATATAAGAAAAAAACTACATTTGGGCCCCCGGCCCCCTAGTGAATAATAATTTTATATTTGGTTGTGATTGTTATCATCGCGGGAGGGTACTGAACAACTTTCCAAAGTTTCATGCTTCTACCTACACGGGAAGATGAGGAATTAGTGTTCATTCAGTTTTATATAGCCCATATACGAAAAAAAAACGGTTTTGGGGCCCCGGCCACCCATGAGTGAAATTTTAAAATTTTCTTTTCGTCATTTATCGTCATAAGAGTGTACTAATCAAGTTCCCAAAGTTTTAGCTTCTACATTCACGGGAAGTTGTAGAATTAGTGTTGAGTCAGATTTTAATATTAGAAAAAACTAAATTTGGGCCCCCGGTCCCCAGTAAGTGATAATTTATATACTTTTTTTTACCTGTTACCATTGCGGAATGTTACTTAACAACTGCCCAAAGTTTCATGCTTCCACCTTTACGGGAAATAGAAGAATTAGTGATTTTTAGTTTTTATATAGCTCATATCAGGAAAAAACTACATTTAGGCCCCCGGCCCCCACTATGTAATAATTTAAATATTGTTTTAGTTTGTTACCACTACTCAGAGTTTCTTGCTTCTACCTACACGGGAAACATAAGAATTTGTGATTTTCAGTTTTTATATAGCTCCCATAAAGAAAAAAAACTTTATTTGGGCCCCCGGACCCCAGTATTTGAAAATTTAAATATTTTTTTGCCTGTTGATATCGCAAAAGTGTACTCAACATCTTCCCAAAGTTTCATTCTTTTATCTACTCGCGAAATAGGAGAATTAGTGATTTTACTTTTAATATTGCCCATATAAGAAAAACAATGGTTTTGGGCCCCCGGCCCCAATGAGTGTGAATTTAAAAATTATTTTATGCTAATTTTCGTCGCGAGAAGCTACTTACCAATTCCCCAAGGTTTCATGCTTCTTCTACCTACACGGAAAGTTGGAGAATTAGTGATGAGTCAGTTTTTAATATAAAAAACTACATTTGGGCCCCCGGCCCCCATTAACTGATAATTTAAATATGTTTTTCACTTGTTAACATTGCGGAAGTGTACTTATCAACCCCCCAGTGTTTCATGGTTCTACCTACATGGGAAATATGAGAATTTGTGATTTTCAGTTTTTATATAGCTCATATAATGAAAAAACTTCATTTGGGCCCCCGGCCCCTAGGAAGTGATAATTTATTTATTTTTTCGCCTGTTACCATTGCGGGTTTGTACTCAACAACTTCCCAAAGTTTCATGCTTCTGCCTACTCGGGAAATAGGATAATTTGTGAGTTTCAAATTTTATAGAGGCCATATAAGGAAAAATAACTTTTTTGGGCCCCCGCCCCACATGAGTGTAAATTGTAAAATTCTTTTACGCCAATTTTCGTCGCGAGAGGCTACTCAACAACTTCCCAAAGTTTCATGCTTTTGCCTACTCGAGAAATGAGAAAATTAGTGATTTCATATTTTATATAGTCCATATAAGGAAAAAAAGTGTTTTTGGGCCGCGGGCCCCCAACAGTGTGAATGAATTTTAAAATTCTTATTCGCCAATTATCGCTGAGAGAGTGTACTCAGCAAGTTCCCAAAGTTTCATGCTAATACCTACACGGGAAGTTGGAGAATTAGTGATGAGTCAGTTTTTTATATAAGAAAAAAACTACATTTGGGCCCCCGGACCCCATTAAGTGTTATTTTAAATATTTTTGTCGCTTGTTACCATCGCAGGAGTGTGCTTATCAACTACCTAGTGTTTCATGCTTCTACCTAGACGGGAAATAGGAGAATTAGTGATTTTTAGGTTTTATATAGCTCATATAAGGAAAAAACTTCATTTGGGCCCCCGGCCCCCAGGAAGTGATAATTTAAATATTTTTTCTCCCGTTACCATCGCGGGATTGTACTCAACAACTTCCCAAAGTTTCATGCTTCTGCCTACTCGAGAAACAGGAGAATTGGTGATTTTCAAATTTTATATAGGCCATATAAGGAAAAAAACCGTTTTTGTGCCCCCGGCCCCACATGAGCGGGAATTTTAAAAACAATGTTCGCCAATTTTCGTCGTGAGAGGGTACTCGACAACTTCCCAAAGTTTCATTCTTCTACCTACACGGGAAGTTGGAGAATTAGTGATGAATCAGTCAGTGAGGGCTTTGCCTTTTATTAGTATAGATAGTAATAGTGTGGAGGATGTTTAATGTTAATCTGGAAACCCAAATGATTATCCAATTTCAAAAAAAAAGCAGAGTGATGTCCCTTAGCGTTAGGCTACATAATAAAATAAATAAATAGCGTAAATAGCGTAAATATATATATGACTAGTTTGTGCTGCGGCGACGTGGCGCCTGCGGCGACCCCTTTTTTAAGGGCACCTACGGCGCCCACCTTTTTCAAAAGCCCAACTAACTTGTCCTTGTATGATAAATACGTAATATTAAAATTTCTTAAATGTACACAAAGCATAATAGTTTTTTTTATTTTTATTTTATTTTTTATGTCAAAAGCCCAAGTAACTTATCCTTGTATGAAAAATACGAAATATTCCTGAAATGTACACAAAGTATGTATATAACAAAGGTTGTGCTGCGGCGCCCACTTTTATTTTTCAAAAGCCCAACAAACTTGTCCTTGTATGATAGATACGTAATATTAAACTACCTTAAATTTACACAAAGTAATTTTAAATTGAGGCTGTAGGGCGCCTACGGCGCCCATTTTATTTTTTGGTCAAAAGCACAAGTAACTTATCCTTGTATGATAAATACGAAATATTCATGAAAATTAAACAAAGTATTTATATAATAATTTTTACAGTGCTAATCACCACACGATTTTTTAAACTAATTTTAGAAAGCAGCGCACCAAATTACTGCACCAAAAAATAACTATTTGAGTCAATCAGCACTGCTTACAACGCAAAATTAAAAAAAAGCAGAGTGATGTCCCTTAGCTTTAGGCCACATAATTGAGCGTAAATATATATATGATTATTCTACATTTCAATGATTCAATATGAGTATATGTCAACATGGTCATGGCTAGAGTAATGAACTGCAGTAATGAACAGTCGAGTGACTCCACTCACCTAAGTCAAGTGATGTAGTACGTTATTTTGTTTTTTATTTGTAAATCCGGCTCCGGTCGGATATCACTTCATAAATCCGGCAATTTAGGCTCCGGCCTGATTTTTAAAAAAAATTGCTATTGGTACACCCCTAGTCATGAGACGGGAGAGTGTCATGAGACGGGAGAGTGTCATGAGACGGGAGAGTGTCATGAGACGATTGAGAGTAACGTATCTCTAACAAGTTAACTGTATGTTATTAAACTACCCTTCATCACTATAATATTGGCCAACAAATCAAGCACACCGCCCAAATAAGTTCTAAGCTTGTAAGGTAAGAACTTGATTGAACTAATAGTTCTGATATGAAGTACTCAACAAAATATCAATAGGCATTATTCTAAAGGTGGCATTTTGTCGGTTTGTCAAAATAACTCTACTATAAAAATGACGCAAAATAAAACGTTCAATGTCAAGTCTTATATTATTTACAATCTCATCAGTTGGCCATTTGTATTCAGCAACTTATGGTAAGTTCTAGAGAAGAGGGGCTTGAAAGCTGCCCCTACATGGACTCGTTAAATTAATGTCTCGGCAGGTATAACAACAACAGACTATAGACGTACACCCAACGATACCCTTATACATATATCCACATAATACCCCCACACACCACACACACACACACACACACACTTTATCAAGGACCATGCAGCACCAAAAGGTTGTTGCTTGTTTATTTTGAGGAATCTCATTTAGAGCAGATACAAAATAGTTGATCTGGTTTAATTACATCAGCGTTTGTTTGGCCGACAAAGGCAGTTGTTCCGTTTATAATAACATGAAATAATAAATGTATTTTGATACGCAATTACTTTATAGAAAAATGGACGTTCCCGCTTTTGTCATGACTTGTGCTTATCTTTCAGTTTTCAAATAATGCTGCAAGATCGGTGATGTTGGAAGACGGGTTAAACGAGTGGTAAACTAACTCTCACCGATCGATAGAACAACCGTTATAGTATCGATTGGTCACGTGACACTTAATACAAATCTCGATTTCTGAATCTCACTTACTTTAGGATTGTATCTTTATCTCCACTACAGGATGCAACTGATTACGGTGGGTCTGGCCTGAGTCATCGTTGAAAACAAGACAACTCTTATTAACAAGATTGTTTACACTTACAGAGTAACTGCCCATGGTTAATTCTGTACTGACATACCAAGACAGTGGATGTCAATACTTGGTCAACAATGGTCATTTCAGCAGAACAACAACCTCATGTCGGTGACCTTATGGGCAGTGTCAGCGCAATATGTCTCGGTGTCGTCACAGCAACAATTTGAGGATCATCTTTGAAGAGAATGAAACGTGTCCAGGCGCTCGTCACAGCAACAATTTGAGGATCATCTTTGAATAGAATGAAACGTGTCCAGGCGCTCGTCACAGGCAAGAAAAAGCAATGTACCAAGCTGCCGACCCCTGCACCCACCAAAGGGAAGAAATCTCCGACGTCACCGCGCTCACCCACTGGCGGTGTCGCAGGTACGACGCCCACAGCGCCAGGGGCGTTACTCAATGCGGGTGTGGCGCAGATATCACCGCCTGGGGATAAACAGGCCAGCGCCTCTGGTTCCTTGTCGTCTGCCAGCAGCACCATCAGCGCCAGCAACAGCAGTTTGAGCACCATCAGCACAGCATCTAGTGTCAGGGGCGTGTCCAAGATACCAGGTACAGTACTGTAATCATGCTATAAGAATCCAAACCCGTTGTGTCTATAATACTTAACTTAAACCGCATACTTTAGGACATACTTTAGGACATATTTTAGGACATACTTAAGGACATACTTTAGGACATACTTGTGTCAATTAACAGCTACTCTCCACTAGAAAAAAATAATATCTACTCCACTTGTCACTCTTCTCTGCTACCTTTACCTCTGCCATGCACGTGCCACCACTAATTTTCCTTTTAAGCTGCGCGGCTGCGCTCGAGTTTTAGAGGGAACATTGGCCACCTCATCATCATTTTCCTCTACTGAACTCGTTCTTTCTACATATAGTGCAAACTATCTCCAGGAATCAAACGAGTATTTTATTTTTTAGCATCAACTCTTGACATTGTGTGCAACCTTTTCAATTTAACCCACCTACCTCAGTGACCTAAGCACCCACCCACCTCAGGGACCTAACCACCCACCTACCTCAGTGACCTAATCACCCACCCACCCACCATAGTGACCTAACCACCCACCTACCTCAGTGACCTAACCACCCACCCTACCTCAGTGACCTAACCACCCACCTACCTCAGTGACCTAACCACACACCTACCTCAGTGACCTAACCACCCACCTACCTCAGTGACCTAACCACCCACCTACCTCAGTGACCTAACCACCCACCTACCTCAGTGACCTAACCACACACCCACCTCATTGACCTAACCACCCACCCATCTCAGTGACCTAACCACCCACCTCAATAGCCTAGCCAACCTGCATCAATTGCCCTCCCTTCCCTCCATGTAACATCGACGACTGCTAATTAACCCTCTGTAGTCCACTTAACCCTGTCCCTCCTAATGACGTAGTTGCCACTAATTAAGATCTGTCGCCAAACATCAAACACTACTTGATCAATTACATTTCCTGGCAGTAAAAAAAAAGGTTTTATTTTTCAAAGAGGCCAAGGTCAAGGATGTTGAAAGGCAAGCATGAATTCTTTAAAAAATTTTTTTATTTGTACAGCAACCCTAACAAATGTTTATTTGTTTGACTTGATGTACAAGCAAACACCAATCATAGATGAAAAGTTTACGTAACTTTGGAATGGTCTAATTAATACTATTATTAACAGTTTTACAGCACACTTAGATATGTATGTGTATTTTAACAGATCCTAGATATATTATCAAAAATAAAGTAAAAAGGCATTGAAGAAAGAAATAACTATTTTTTGGTAATAAATTGCAAATTGATGTTATAATTTATAGTTTTAACAAATTCTATAACTGTAACCGCCTATCTGCCTTCTAATGTCATTATTTTATCACTTTTCTAATGTCATTATTTTATCACTTTTCTAATGTCATTATTTTATCACTTTTCTAATGTCATTATTTTATCACTTTTCTAATGTCATTATTTTATCACTTTTCTAATGTCATTATTTTATCACTTTTCTAATGTCATTATTTTATCACTTTTCTAATGTCATTATTTTATCACTTTTCTAATGTCATTATTTTATCACTTTTCTAATGTCATTATTTTATCACTTTTCTAATGTCATTATTTTATCACTTTTCTAATGTCATTATTTTATCACTTTTCTAATGTCATTATTTTATCACTTTTCTAATGTCATTATTTTATCACTTTTCTAATGTCATTATTTTATCACTTTTCTAATGTCATTATTTTATCACTTTTCTAATGTCATTATTTTATCACTTGAAAACTATTTTTATAAATTGTTAAACTTTTAAAACTTACATGATTCCTTTTTAAATCTCATTTGAGACTACACAAATGGAAGGCAAGGGTTACTTTAATACTTGACAAACTTGTCTCTTAAAAACATGTCTATCTGAAATACTTGTCTCTTACAAACATGTCTATCTGAAATACTTCTCTCTTACAAACATGTCTATCTGAAATACTTCTCTCTTACAAACATGTCTATCTGAAATACTTCTCTCTTACAAACATGTCTATCTGAAATACTCGTCTCTTACAAACATGTCTATCTGAAATACTCGTCTCTTACAAACATGTCTATCTGAAATACTCGTCTCTTACAAACATGTCTATCTGAAATACTTGTCTCTTACAAACATGTCTATCTGAAATACTCGTCGCTTACAAACATGTCTATCTGAAATACTTCTCTCTTACAAACATGTCTATCTGAAATACTCGTCTCTTACAAACATGTCTATCTGAAATACTCGTCTCTTACAAACATGTCTATCTGAAATACTTCTCTCTTACAAACATGTCTATCTGAAATACTCGTGTCTTACAAACATGTCTATCTGAAATACTTCTCTCTTACAAACATGTCTATCTGAAATACTCGTCTCTTACAAACATGTCTATCTGAAATACTTCTCTCTTACAAACATGTCTATCTGAAATACTCGTCTCTTACAAACATGTCTATCTGAAATACTCGTCTCTTACAAACATGTCTATCTGAAATACTCGTCTCTTACAAACATGTCTATCTGAAATACTTCTCTCTTACAAACATGTCTATCTGAAATACTTCTCTCTTACAAACATGTCTATCTGAAATACTCGTCTCTTACAAACATGTCTATCTGAAATACTTCTCTCTTACAAACATGTCTATCTGAAATACTTCTCTCTTACAAACATGTCTATCTGAAATACTCGTCTCTTAAAAACATGTCTATCTGAAATACTTGTCTCTTAAAAACATGTCTATCTGAAATACTTCTCTCTTACAAACATGTCTATCTGAAATACTCGTCTCTTACAAACATGTCTATCTGAAATACTTCTCTCTTACAAACATGTCTATCTGAAATACTTCTCTCTTACAAACATGTCTATCTGAAATACTCGTCTCTTAAAAACACGTCTATCTGAAATACTTGTCTCTTAAAAACATGTCTATCTGAAATACTTGTCTCTTAAAAACATGTCTATCTGAAATACTCGTCTCTTACAAACATGTCTATCTGAAATACTTCTCTCTTACAAACATGTCTATCTGAAATACTTCTCTCTTACAAACATGTCTATCTGAAATACTTCTCTCTTACAAACATGTCTATCTGAAATACTCGTCTCTTAAAAACATGTCTATCTGAAATACTTGTCTCTTAAAAACATCTCTATCTGAAATACTTGTCTCTTAAAAACATGTCTATCTGAAATACTTGTCTCTTACAAACATGTCTATCTGAAATACTCGTCTCTTACAAACATGTCTATCTGAAATACTTCTCTCTTACAAACATGTCTATCTGAAATACTCGTCTCTTACAAACATGTCTATCTGAAATACTTCTCTCTTACAAACATGTCTATCTGAAATACTCGTCTCTTACAAACATGTCTATCTGAAATACTCGTCTCTTACAAACATGTCTATCTGAAATACTTCTCTCTTAAAAACATGTCTATCTGAAATACTCGTCTCTTACAAACATGTCTATCTGAAATACTTGTCTCTTACAAACATGTCTATCTGAAATACTTGTATCTTACAAACATGTCTATCTGAAATACTTTTCTCTTACAAACATGTCTATCTGAAATACTTCTCTCTTACAAACATGTCTATCTGAAATACTCGTCTCTTACAAACATGTCTATCTGAAATACTTGTCTCTTACAAACATGTCTATCTGAAAAACTCGTCTCTTACAAACATGTCTATCTGAAATACTTCTCTCTTACAAACATGTCTATCTGAAATACTTGTCTCTTACAAACATGTCTATTTGAAATACTTCTCTCTGACAACTATGACTAAATGACAAACTCCTCAATACATCTGCAAAGGGCCTATTTACAAACTTACATAAAACATCTCCATAGCCCCTATGGCGGATTAAGGGGGGGGCTGAACGGGCTAAAGCCAGGGGCCCCCGATGATTTAGGGCCCCCAAACTTAGCATATTTTATAATAAATGTGGACAAATGTATACATGAATTGCTGAAAATATGATAAATTAATAAAACCTCATCTATTAAAATGATCTCTTTTCCCACACGATAGTCTTAGCAGTCAAAAAACCTGATTTGATAGGCTCAATAACAGAAATTATTAAAGAATATTGTATATATATATATTAAATTGACAACCCTAAATGAGCTCTCGTGGCCGAATGTGAAGCACGAAGGCTAATGGTGCATGCGGTGGCGGGTTCGATCCCCTGGTGGGGTGTGAAATTTTTTTTTCATGTGGTTTTTTAATTTTATAAATTGTCTTTTACACTCAATTTTAGGATACCGGCAAAAAGTTAGTTCTTCGAAATCGGGTTTTTCATGAATAATCATTTTGGATGAATATTTACAAGTTACAGTCTTATATTAGCTGCTAGCAATAATTTTATCTATAGGTACACTGGCTGGATAGGGCCCCAGTTTGAATTGCAGCCAGGGGCCCCGTGCAGTCTTAATCCGCCCCTGCATAGCCCCCCCTTTCCCCACCTGGGATCAGGTAACTCTGTCTGGAACGACTTCCATATTCCTTGATCCTGTTGTGTCTCAGGTGGTTTTCCTGTTACCCGGATGGAAGGTGGGCCCCTTTCACCACTAGAGTGTTGATGGACGAGGGGCTCGCGAGGGTTATAAGTTACATCAACAAAGCCTGCGACCAGTTAGCCGAGGTGCTGAGACGAATAAACACACGTGGGACATTCCCTGCTTATAACGTGTCCATTGTGGAAATGTTGCCAGGTGGGGTGACTAGTGAGGTTGGAGTTTGGTGGCAGATTGGATGACTAGTGAGACAGGAGATAAGAGTCAGATGGGCTCACTGGTGAGACGGGAGATAGGAGTCAGATGGGCTCACTAGTGAGACAGGATATAAGAGTCAGATGGGCTCACTGGTGAGACGGGAGATAGGAGTCAGATGGGCTCACTAGTGAGACAGGATATAAGAGTCAGATGGGTTCACTGGTGAGACGGGAGATAGGAGTCAGATGGGCTCACTGGTGAGATGGGATATAAGAGTCAGATGGGCTCACTGGTGAGACGGGAGATAGGAGTCAGATGGGCTCACTGGTGAGACGGGAGATAGGAGTCAGATGGGCTCACTAGTGAGACAGGATATAAGAGTCAGATGGGCTCACTGGTGAGACGGGAGATAGGAGTCAGATGGGCTCACTAGTGAGACAGGATATAAGAGTCAGATGGGTTCACTGGTGAGACGGGAGATAGGAGTCAGATGGGCTCACTGGTGAGATGGGATATAAGAGTCAGATGGGCTCACTGGTGAGATGGGATATAAGAGTCAGATGGGCTCACTGGTGAGATGGGATATAAGAGTCAGATGGGTTCACTGGTGAGACGGGAGATAGGAGTCAGATGGGCTCACTGGTGAGATGGGATATAAGAGTCAGATGGGCTCACTGGTGAGATGGGATATAAGAGTCAGATGGGCTCACTGGTGAGATGGGATATAAGAGTCAGATGGGCTCACTGGTGAGATGGGATATAAGAGTCAGATGGGTTCACTGGTGAGACGGGAGATAGGAGTCAGATGGGCTCACTGGTGAGATGGGATATAAGAGTCAGATGGGCTCACTGGTGAGATGGGATATAAGAGTCAGATGGGCTCACTGGTGAGATGGGATATAAGAGTCAGATTGGCTCACTGGTGAGATGGGATATAAGAGTCAGATGGGCTCACTGGTGAGACGGGATATAAGAGTCAGATGGGCTCACTGGTGAGATGGGATATAAGAGTCAGATGGGCTCACTGGTGAGATGGGATATAAGAGTCAGATGGGCTCACTGGTGAGATGGGATATAAGAGTCAGATGGGCTCACTGGTGAGATGGGATATAAGAGTCAGATGGGCTCACTGGTGAGATGGGATATAAGAGTCAGATGGGCTCACTGGTGAGATGGGATATAAGAGTCAGATGGGCTCACTGGTGAGATGGGATATAATAGTCAGATGGGCTCACTGTTGAGATGGGATATAAGAGTCAGATGGGCTCACTGGTGAGATGGGATATAAGAGTCAGATGGGCTCACTGGTGAGATGGGATATAAGAGTCAGATGGGCTCACTGGTGAGATGGGATATAAGAGTCAGATGGGCTCACTGGTGAGATGAGATATAAGAGTCAGATGGGTTCACTGGTGAGACGGGAGATAGGAGTCAGATGGGCTCACTGGTGAGATGGGATATAAGAGTCAGATGGGCTCACTGGTGAGATGGGATATAAGAGTCAGATGGGCTCACTGGTGAGATGGGATATAAGAGTCAGATGGGCTCACTGGTGAGATGGGATATAAGAGTCAGATGGGCTCACTGGTGAGATGGGATATAAGAGTCAGATGGGCTCACTGGTGAGACGGGATATAAGAGTCAGATGGGCTCACTGGTGAGATGGGATATAAGAGTCAGATGGGCTCACTGGTGAGATGGGATATAAGAGTCAGATGGGCTCACTGGTGAGATGAGATATAAAAGTCAGATGGGCTCACTGGTGAGATGGGATATAAGAGTCAGATGGGCTCACTGGTGAGATGGGATATAAGAGTCAGATGGGTTCACTGGTGAGATGGGATATAAGAGTCAGATGGGCTCACTGGTGAGATGGGATATAAGAGTCAGATGGGCTCACTGGTGAGACGGGATATAAGAGTCAGATGGGTTCACTGGTGAGACGGGAGATAGGAGTCAGATGGGCTCACTGGTGAGATGGGATATAAGAGTCAGATGGGCTCACTGGTGAGATGGGATATAAGAGTCAGATGGGCTCACTGGTGAGATGGGATATAAGAGTCAGATGGGCTCACTGGTGAGATGGGATATAAGAGTCAGATGGGCTCACTGGTGAGATGGGATATAAGAGTCAGATGGGTTCACTGGTGATGCCGGACTTTGGGGCCAGATTGGCTCACTAGTGAGACATGAGTTTGGGGCCAGATTGGCTCACTAGTGAGACATGAGTTTGGGGCCAGATTGGCTCACTAGTGAGACATGAGTTTGGGGCCAGATTGGCTCACTAGTGAGAGGAGTTTGGGGCGAGATGGGCTCACTGATGAGACTTGAGACGAAGTATGAGTTTTAATAATGTTCTGTAGTTCATTTCATTTTTTTTAATTAAAAAAAACTAAATATTTTTTGATTTGGAATATAACGTATTAAGAGTTGAGTGTTGACGTCACCCAAGTTTGTGGCGCTATACACCAACTGACAGGTGCAAAGAATCTAAGTCACAAAATAGTTTATGCTGGACGCATCTCAGATATTAAAACATGTGGCGTAAATCAGTTGGATTCTCCTAACTAGACACCTGGACCTGAGTTTATGAAGCAAAAAATGTAATGTCTCATCATGTGTACATGTATGTCATATAATAGCCCAATAATGTTTACTCTTGAAGCCTAAATAAAAAAGAAAACTATTCTGTTTATACCGTATCATGTTTCCACAACGGTTCCAGAGTTGCGACTTCAGAGACCCACGCGTCTCTCGTGCCAGAATGATAGTCATCTCTGACGTCACTAACCAGCCTAGTACCGCCCCCCCCCCAACCAAGGATACGGGCTCCAGGTAGCACCCACCTTTTGTTCCCCAGCCCCCAGTGTTGGCGCGTGTGGTCATGTCCAGGTGAAGGAATTAGGTCAGATTAGTGTCGGTGTGTGTGCACGTGATGCGTGAGTGACGGGTCCAGCTTGTGAAGGGGGGAGAGAGATTGGTTTCCTCTCTTCATTCATATCTGTACAATTTTACATTCCGTTATCGTACGCATGTGTACGCCTATATTTAAATACTGTAGCTCATTATAACCCAGAACAGCGGCTGTATTGTTCGACTAGCACTCATCACAGATTGTAACAGCGGCTCTATTGTCCATATTTATATATTATGTCACAGGAAAGGGAAATGTACGAAAGATAAAATGTGGAAGGAACACAAGAAGGTCTCCTGTATTTGTAACTGCAACCCACCAGCGTTGGCAACAGATCCCTGTAATTGCAACCCAACACATCCCTGTAGCTGCAACCCAACACATCCCTGTTACTGCAAACCCAACACATGTCTGTAGCTACAACCCAACACATCCCTGTAACTACATCTCAACACATCCCTGTAACTGCAACCCAACACATCCCTGTAACTGCAACCCAACACATCCATGTAACTTCAACCCAAAACATCCCTGTAACTGCAACCCAACACATCCCTGTAACTGCAACCCAACACATCCCATGTAACTTCAACCCAACACATCCCTGTAACTGCTACCCAACACATTCCTGTAACTGCAACCCAACACATCCCTGTAACTGCAACCCAACACATCCCTGTAACTGCAACCCAACACATCCATGTAACTTCAACCCAACACATCCCTGTAACTGCAACCCAACACATCCCTGTAACTGCAACCCAACACATACCTGTAACGTCAACCTAACGCATCCCTGTAACAACATATCCCCGTAACAACATATCCCCGTAACAACATATCTCTGTAACAACATATCCCCGTAACAACATATCTCTGTAACAACATAAAATCCCCATAACTCACCAGATCTATGAAATTAGCTCAGGGTCTGAATTAAACGTTTTTTTGAGTCTTATTGTGGGAAAAATCTTTTATCAGTTTATTTGCAAACTTTTATAAATTGAAAAAAAATGATTAAAATTTAATTTAAATGTCTCTTAAGTTTAGAGATCAAATTTCATTAAGAAGCTTTGTGCAACATCTGTAGAGGATTCTACTTTAACTTTCTGATAACTTTAGATACTATTAACACTTTTGTCCCAAAAATTCCCAGTCGAGGAACTCCACAACAATAACCCAACATGAATGTCTCAACCAACGTTATGATCCCTAGACAGCCAAGACGAGAAAGTCTAATGATCTTTTAGGATCAGCTCATTATCTTGATATGACCTTTGACATCAGTTGATATGACCTTTGACATCAGTGTTTTAACCCGCAGGGAGGAGAATGGTGTTAGTAATATCAAGGGATACAATTGTTTCCAGTAAACGGGTGGGTTTTTGGACAGGGGCCGTTATGTCGGGGCCGTTTTGTCAGTTAACCCTTTTTTGTATTAACACTATGGGGACATTAGTCTGTCTGTCATTCAGTCTGTCTGTCATTCAGGGTGTCTGCCAGTCAGCTCCTGTTTCTGTATTGTGCTTTTCAAATGTTAATTTCCTGCCATGACTTGCTATAGACTTGAGAATATATGTGAGAACTAATTCATATGCTGTTAGAGAGATGGAATGTGAAACATATCAATGGCATAAAGCAAGTAAAACTGAATAACACTGAGGATTAAGCTGATGTTAACACCAAGTTCAGGAAATGTTTCTCTCTCCTGGTGTTAGACATGTGTGCCACGAACATTCACACACACACAATATACCGACTAAGCAGGTTGTATAACTGTATGTCGACCAAAAAATGACAAGGGCCTCGAAATGATTCATGTCATATTTCCGTCAGACAGGCGCCGGGTGGTGACAGGGTTGTGACGTTAAATAAAATAAAAACTGCTATGGCTGCTGTCCATTAAGTGTTGTACAAAAACTGTTTAAAGCAACGGTTACATACACATTGTTCATAGCACTATATTCGATAATTCAAGACAGCCAATTATAAAAAAAGATGTTAACTGAAGTGTCTATATGATGTAAGTGATACCAATGTGAATCATATCTGGTGCCGCATACAACACTTAGATCGCTGTCGTTTTATGATATCCCAGATGGATATAGAATACAAATGCTTAGTTTAAAGGGGAATAATTCTTATTCATTTCAGTATAGTGATCGGTAACTTTTTGAGCACACAAGTTGTGCCGCATTATTTATAATGTAAGTTATTTTTCTTGGAATATTAATTGGGGCTTAGTTTAGTTTTACACATTAACTAACACATATTGTTTGTATGATGTACTTAATTATAGATGGGCTTGTTTTAGGCGTGGCTTATTTCTCATCAGTTGGACTCGTTCAGATGTGTGTTCACATGTAACACGTGTCAGATTTCAAGTCAGGTAACACATGTCAGATTTCATGTCAGGTAACACGTCAGATTTAATGTCAGGTAACACATGTCAGATTTCATGTCAGGTAACACATGTCAGATTTCATGTCAGGTAACACACGTCAGATTTAATGTCAGGTAACACATGTCAGATTTCATGTCAGGTAACACATGTCAGATTTCATGTCATGTAACACATGTCAGATTTCATGTCATGTAATACATGTCAGATTTCATGTCAGGTAACATGTCAGATTTCATGTCAGGTAACACATGTCAGATTTCATGTCAGGTAACACACGTCAGATTTAATGTCAGGTAACACATGTCAGATTTCATGTCAGGTAACACATGTCAGATTTCATGTCATGTAACACATGTCAGATTTCATGTCATGTAACACATGTCATATTTCATGTCATGTAACACATGTCAGATTTCATGTCAGGTAACACATGTCAGATAACGTGTCAGATTTTATTTCAGGTAACACACGTCAGATTTAATGTCAGGTAACACACGTCAGATTTCATGTCAGGTAACACATGTCAGATTTCATGTCAGGTAACACATAGTTATAAATGTCGATATATCTGACCTTACCGTCCAGAACACACTGTAATCAAACTACACTGGCGAGCACACTCATTAATCATTTCACACACAATCCTTGTGTTGCTAAATTTAACCTGAATGATGTCTTTATCAACGGTCACAGGTAGGCAATAGGTAGCTTTTCCATTAATTATACTACACAAAGGGGAAAAAACCCAATCTAAAATAAGAAAACATTTAGGCTTTAAAAATTCTTCAATTCAATTTCTATTTTCTGACACAAATAACACAACTTAACGATCACGATATATGAAATCTAAACCTCCTCTTAGGACAACGCCATTACCGTGATTGTGTGAGAACCACTGTAGAACAAAGACGGTCCTTGTTTCACCTTCAAGTCTACGCCATTAGAAAAGTTTGAACCATTTCACCATTCGAAACCTTCTGTGGTTATATTCCAGCCAAAGGGGGTGAGGGGGTGGGGAGGGTAAACGCAACACCAATAGCTGCTATTAAAATAGTACAACGTCACTGTTATACACCAGATGTCGTAGTTGTAACAGCGGTGAAAGTATCAGTTACTGCCCCTTAATGGAAAATGTATGGCACGGATTAATATTATTGATTGTGAGAGTTGACTGGCTCCCACATCGTTACTATCTAGCTGTCACATCGTTACTATCTAGCTGTCACATCGTTACTATCTAGCTGTCACATCGTTACTATCTAGCTGTCACATCGTTACTATCTAGCTGTCACATCGTTACTATCTAGCTGTCACATCGTTACTATCTAGCTGTCACATCACTGGGCTACATGGCTGTCACATCGTTACTATCTAGCTGTCACATCACTGGGCTACATGGCTGTCACATCATTACTATCTAGCTGTCACATCACTGGGCTACATGGCTGTCACATCGTTACTATCTAGCTGTCACATCACTGGTTTACATGGCTGTCATATCACTGGGCTAGATGGCTGTCACATCGTTACTATCCAGCTGTCGCATCACTGGGCTACATGGCTGTCACATCACTGGGCTAGATGGCTGTCACATCCCTGGGCTACATGGCTCCCACATCGTTACTATCTAGCTGTCACATCACTGGGCTACATGGCTGTCACATCACTGGGCTACATGACTGTCACATTAGCACATGGTCCCACGGTTGTCACATCATCTGTGGGGTACATCGCTGTTACTTCAAATAGTTTCTCTCACCATTACTCGTCTACCTTATTTATAAGTCAGTTTTACTTGTACAATAAATCATTTTCTGGAGTGCTACTAACAGACCTGATACTTACTCACTGTACAAACAAAAGAAAAAATAACAAAAGTAAGTAAGTAAAAATAGAATGTTGTAAAGGAATAAACATACAAATCAATGATTGTCAATGAAGATAAAAGTTAACACAGGGGGTCCTCGTTACGACGGTGATCCGTTCTTAAAGCAACGCCGTAATTTTAAACCCGCATTTCAGTGTAAGTCGGATCATTATATGTGTATGATTTCATGTATATTGTCTTGCCGTCTTGTTTGTACGGCCTGTCCCGGGGTATAGTATGTAGTGGTTAGTCCGGGTTCTTTTGTCGGAAGTTGTTTTATATCAAGTCACTTCAATGAACTCGTTCAGGATGTAACAGACAAACAACGTTTAAACTATCAACAACAAAAATTTTTTATTGGCGGATGTTCTCATAAAATATCAACATTTCACAAAAAAGTATCTTTGTCAGTGAGCTATTATTTCAACTTAAATGCTAAACTTTTTGTCAACAATGGTGTTAAATCTTGGTTTTGTTTTTGTCTATTTGTTCGTTGAGGAAAGCTCTTTTCCGAAACTTTCGTTGTTTCGTGACGTCTTGTCTGGCTCATACATTACCTATTTGAATGACATAATATATCTATTTTTTGTAGGCAGCAGGAAACTATCTTGTTTTATCGACATGTTCAAATATCTTCAGAAGTTTACTCCTGTGTTGTTCGTCCGTCGATTCGACGAGGACCACTCTAGTCATCCGAGGGTTGCTGGGCGAGGACCACTCTAGTCATCCGAGGGTTGCTGGGCGAGGACCACTCTAGTCATCCGAGGGTTGCTGGGCGAGGACCACTCTAGTCATCCGAGGGTTGCTGGGCGAGGACCACTCTAGTCATCCGAGGGTTGCTGGGCGAGGACCACTCTAGTCATCCGAGGGTTGCTGGGCGAGGACCACTCTAGTCATCCGAGGGTTGCTGGGCGAGGACCACTCTAGTCATCCGAGGGTTGCTGGGCGAGGACCACTCTAGTCATCCGAGGGTTGCTGGGCGAGGACCACTCTAGTCATCCGAGGGTTGCTGGGCGAGGACCACTCTAGTCATCCGAGGGTTGCTGGGCGAGGACCACTCTAGTCATCCGAGGGTTGCTGGGCGCGGACCACTCTAGTCATCCGAGGGTTGCTGGGCGAGGACCACTCTAGTCATCCGAGGGTTGCTGGGCGAGGACCACTCTAGTCATCCGAGGGTTGCTGGGCGAGGACCACTCTAGTCATCCGAGGGTTGCTGGGCGAGGACCACTCTAGTCATCCGAGGGTTGCTGGCACTGTTATGGGATGGATGACAAAAGTGACTTGCGCGGTGACTTGGATTTAAGTGAGAAAGAGTTGCGCAGTTCGTCGATCTCACTCTCTCGCCCGAGACCATCTTAATCCAGCGGCAGGACAAAGTCGAGACGACTGGTGATGGAGACGGGTGCAGTGGATGGCTACTTCTAGTTTACTTCTAGACCTTGGTTAAATAACATATGGGGCCGTCCTTAAAGTGCGTCACGTTTTTTGGACCATTTTTAACTCCCCCCTCCCCCGTCACAAACTGTCACACATCTCTGAACCCACCCCCCCCAGTACGTCACACTTTCGAACTTGTGTTATTAACAAAATAATCAAAATTTAATATAAAACAGCGGGACGTCCCACATGGCCAGACCCCCCTCCCCCTGTCACAAACTGTCACACTTTCTTACACCCCCTCCCCCCTCTGGAGCGTGACGTACTTTATGGACGGCCCCTGTGGCATTTATTTGTTTTTAAATCCCAGTTTCCAGTAACAAAATTTTTTGTATAAAAAAATGACTGGTTGTTCATAGTGAGAACCTAGCTCATTGTGTTAACTTCTCCAGATTTGTGTTCAACTTTTTATCGCATTGTTAACAAAACTAATTTATCGGCGTACACCAGCTTGTATGCTAATGATTTTTCCCTGGCTTTATAAATCGGAATAATCTCAAAACCAAAACCTGTGTCGTAGTTTTTTGTGGCTCGGCATAAATGGATAATGGGTAAAACAAAAGCAGGGGAAGGTAATCACACTTTAGCTTCACGTCACCCCGCCCCCTATTGTGTCGTCACTATTCTCGCCTCTGTTTACCTCTGTTCAACTGTTTACCTCAGTTCAACTGTTTTCATGTGTTTACCTCAGTTTAACTGGTAAAATCTGTTTACCTAATTTGAACAACTGCTTACCTCAGAGTAATTGTTTACATCTGTTTAAATGTTTACCTTTTTTACCATCAACTAATCATCTACTGCCCATCAGGTCCAGATATGTTTTGACTAAGTGACATGCAGACACCAATTAATGACCTCAAGTGACCCACTTAACTGACCACTCTCCTTTCCCCCATACAGCTCCACCAAACGATGTCATTCTAGAGCTATCGACATTAATTAACCGCAGTTCCATGGTACACACAGGGAGATAGCACCGTGTGCCAAACACACAGGGAGATAGCACCGTGTGCCAAACACAGGGAGATAGCACCGTGTGCCAAACACACAGTGAGATAGCACCGTGTGCCAAACACAGGGAGATAGCACCGTGTGCCAAACACAGGGGAGATAGCACCGTGTACCAAACACAGGGAGATAGCACCGAGTGCCAAACACACAGGGAGATAGCACCATGTGCCAAACACAGGGAGATAGCACCGTGTGTCATACACATAGGGAGATAGCACCGTGTGCCAAACACAGGGAGATAGCACCGTGTACCAAACAATCTAACAATCATAAGCACGAATTGTGGCACAATGGTAAAATACAAGGGGGCAAACCATAAAATACTAACTTAAGTCAGTTGTTTATTTGATTCTCTTAAGCACACAACATATGTCTAACACCACCTGTCTAACACACCACCACTGACTTAAACACCACCTCTGTCTAATACACCACCTGTGTGTAACACACCACATGTGTATAACACACCATCTGTCTAACACATCGCCTGTACCTAAAACACCACCTGTGTCTAACACACCACCTTTATTGTGTCTACAGTCTCCCCCTCTTTTCACCTCTTACTTCCGTTGAGGGCAAAAATCCAAATTCTTACCCTCACGCACCTCCCGCATATCACCACTCACTGCTCACCCAATTCACCACACTACCCTCACCCACATCACCACACACCCCTCACCCACATCACCACACACCCCTCACCCACATCACCACACACCTTTCACCACATACCCCTCACACACATCACCACACACCCCTCACCCACATCACCACTCACCGCTCACCCACATCACCACACTACCCTCACCCACATCACCACACACCCCTCACCCACATCACCACACACCTTTCACCACACACCCCTCACCCACATCACCACACACCCCTCACCCACATCACCACACTACTCTCACCCACATCACCACACACCCCTCACCCACATCACCACACACCCCTCACCCACATCACCACACACCCCTCACCCACATCACCACACACCTTTCACCACACACCCCTCACCCACATCACCACACACCCCTCACCCACATCACCACACACCCCTCACCCACATCACCACACTACCCTCACTCACATCACCACACTACCCTCACCCACATCACCACACACCCCTCACCCACATCACCACACACCTTTCACCACACACCCCTCACCCACATCACCACACACCCCTCACCCACATCACCACACACCTTTCACCACACACCCCTCACCCACATCACCACACACCCCTCACCCACATCACCACACACCCCTCACCCACATCACCACACTACCCTCACCCACATCACCACACACCCCTCACCCACATCACCACACACCTTTCACCACACACCCCTCACCCACATCACCACACACCCCTCACCCACATCACCACACACCCCTCACCCACATCACCACACACCTTTCACCACACACCCCTCACCCACATCACCACACTACCCTCACCCACATCACCACACACCCCTCACCCACATCACCACACACCTTTCACCACACACCCCTCACCCACATCACCACACACCCCTCACCCACATCACCACACACCCCTCACCCACATCACCACACACCCCTCACCCACATCACCACACACCCCCCAACCACATCACCACACACACCTCTCCCGTCTCTCACCACACCTCATTTCCACATACACTGTCCCCACAGTCCACTACCAATCCCATTTCCCAACCTATTTTTAAATAGGGCTGGGATACGCTGTTCAATGAAGTGTAATTAGCCTCCATGTCAGTAAGTGACAGTTGACATTAAGTTGAAACAGAGAAACATCTGTCGTGTGGCGTGACCCCCGCCCCCTTCCCCACCTCCTGATTCACCAGGTCAGTGCCGTCCCTCGTACCTTGAATACAGACAGGTGGCACGACACCAGAGGATTTCGTGCACGCTCAGGTGTGACCGTGTCATTAATACGTCATCTGGAGCAGGCCTGTAATTATCAAAGGCCAATTGCTCTCCTCTTTGTTGTATGTTCTCTCTGATACAAGGTCAAACCCACCACTCTACAATCAACTGACTCACCTGTCACTGTACCACACCATGAACTGACTCACCTGTCACTGTACCACACCATCAACTGACTCACCTGTCACTGTACCACACCATGAACTGACTCACCTGTCACTGTACCACACCATCAACTGACTCACCTGTCACTGTACCACACCATCAACTGACTCACCTGTCACTGTACCACACCATCAACTGACTCACCTGTCACTGTCACTGTACCACACCATCAATTGACTCACCTTTCACTGACCCACACCATCAACTGACTCACCTGTCACTGTACCACACCATCAACTGAATCACCTGTCACTGTACCACACCATCAACTGACTCACCTGTCACTGTACCACACCATGAACTGACTCACCTGTCACTGTACCACACCATCAACTGACTCACCTGTCACTGTACCACACCATCAACTGACTCACCTGTCACTGTACCACACCATCAACTGACTCACCTGTCACTGTCACTGTACCACACCATCAATTGACTCACCTTTCACTGACCCACACCATCAACTGACTCACCTGTCACTGTACCACACCATCAACTGAATCACCTGTCACTGTACCACACCATCAACTGACTCACCTGTCACTATACCACACCATGAACTGATTCACCTGTCACTGTACCACACCAACATCAATTTTTTCACCGTACCCCATCACCATCAACAATTTATCGATAATAACAAAGTCCATGTCACAATGATCTGCTACCTCCACAAAATGATTCTGTCAATGGACGGTGCCTGTAATAGTGTCAACTAAACATTGCCCTGTTGGTGCCCCTGATAGCGGCCTTAGATTAGGTTTGAACTCTGACCCACTGGTTTGAAGTGCTCTTGTGGAAAGCGCCCTGCCCTTAAGAGTTATAATCTACCTGATGTATTCAAAACAACTTACTTTTTTAAAAAGTAATTAAATATGGAGAAATTAAAAAATTTCCAACTTGTTTATCAATTTTTATCTGTTTCCATGAATGGATATATGCAGATATCTAACATGGGATCTTTTTAAATCCCTTATATTAACTTCACCGCCGTCTCATTCTTCGTCCCTCGACCGCCCGTCGTCCCTCGACCGCGACGCTCGTTCGTCTCGCCCGCGGAAAAACAAAAGTCGAAAATGACCCACTTCCAGTGAAGCCATCGAGCTGAAATTTGGCACACGGACCTGTCTCACCTAACAATGCATCGTATCAAAATTTCAGATCGATCGAACGTACCGTAATTAAATTAATGCATTTTTAGTTTATCTTTATAAATCACTATTTAGAATGTTTAGTCGTCGTCTGCTAGAGTTTTGACCTAGTTTTAAAGCCAAGGGAGATAATTTCGGTTTCAGTCTGTAAATGTTTGTCACTTTTGAACATAATCAATAATCAATACTTTTAGTTATGTCTCAAATATAAGGGATTTATAGTGAAAAACTTTGTTTTTACGGGGTTGTTTATTAAAGTTAATTCATCGCAGTCAACAAGTTTTTAACCTCCCAACATGGTGATGAATGTTGACCTAGCGTCATCCCCACAAACCATAATGAATAATTCAGTATTACCGTATCTCTCTGTAACGTAGGACTGTGGCAACATTTGACGTAAAGATAGCTTGCCAGTTTGATGTTTATGTACCACTAGTGGTGCTTGTTTGGGGGTGTTGAATAGGACATATTACTATTAAAGCGCCCTGGCCATATTTTTGTATCTACTGCCTTATTTTCTCGTCTCACTCCATTAATTTAAATTAAAATGAAATAACATTGTAAAATAACAACGCGGAGTTGGGGTGGGTGTGAGGTGGGGGGGGGGTTTGCAACCTATAACATAACAGAGTCTAATGTTGATGTTATCGCTTGAAATAATTTAAATAAAATCCATATTTCTGCTAGCAGTTGGTGATGTTGGCGACGTGGGCTGTCGCCAAGTAAGTGGCTATAGAACTGGCGTAACGTGAAATTAGCATACTTGAACCACGTGACCCTCCACCAACACACTTGATTGAACCGTACTCACACCACAACATCCACCGCCAGGGCCACACACAACAACCACCGCTAGGGCCACACATCAGACCTACGTGTGTGAACTCTGTTCTGATGGGAAAGTTGAACAATGATCAAGAAGGGTGTGGGATAATACCAATGCTCAAATTCATTGTCACAAGTAAGTAGGGGTCGATAACTCGCGTGAGCCCGCCTAGAGGCTTGTGTCACTTGAAATGCTAGTAACGCGTTTTTTCGTTCCGCTCCGATAACACTCATGGCTGCACCACTAGTGTAGTAGTAGTTGGCGTATGAAATAAACTACTACTCGCACATTTATTAACAACAAACGAATATCTCAATGTGTAACGTAGGGGTTTATGAGTTAGTCTATGTACACACGTGATACGTTTTATCACCCTTGATGGCGTATAGACACAGTGATCTAGTTCTTCTTTACATTGTTGTCACTGGTTGCCATGCAGCAGCGTCATATTGGAGTTTAATAAAAATAACTTCATTTGTTTAAAGAGTACTGGCTATGTTTTTTTCATTCTTCTGTCATTTTATGACAGCTCATCAGTCATTAGTGACATCAAGTTAAAGGGTATCTATAAGACAATACCAGAACCGCTGTTTTAGAGCATGGTGGCACTGGCGACTGGAATGTCAGACAGACAAAGTGGCTCATCAAATACTTTGTCACAGTTTAGCCCCCTCCCTCCGTTCGCCACACACTTTTTTCCTGCTCCCACCCCTGCACCCACACTCTGCACACCCCCCTCCGTCCTGCACCCTCTGTTCGACGATGCGCCTGTAAATCTCGGTTACTCAACTTGCCGTAAATTCACGGGCGAAGTAAATCAGAGGGCCGACAGAAAGGAGCTTCTGTTGTATATGGATCCTCGTTATTTATCTCTTTCTCAGAGGTCAGCATTGTTTACAGTGTGTTGTGGGTGGTGACATGTAGTCATTGTGCCATACAGTGATTGTGCCATACAGTGATTGTGCCATACAGTGATTGTGCCATGCAGTGATTGTGCCATGCAGTAAATGTGCCATGCAGTAATTGTGCCATGCAGTGATTGTGCCATGCAATGATTGTGCCATGCAGTAATTGTACCATGCAGTAATTGTGCCATGCAGTGATTGTGCCATGCAGTAATTGTGCCATGCAGTGATTGTGCCATGCAATGATTGTGCCATTCAGTAATTGTGATATGCAGTGATTGTGACATGCAGTGATTGTGCCATTCAGTAATTGTGATATGCAGTGATTGTGCCATGCAGTGATTGTGCCATGCAGTGATTGTGCCATGCAGTGATTGTGCCATTCAGTTATTGTGCCATGCAGTGATTGTGCCATTCAGTGATTGTGCCATTCAGTGATTGTGCCATTCAGTGATTGTGATGTGCAGTGATTGTGCCATGCAGTGATTGTGCCATGCAGTGATTGTGCCATGCAGTGATTGTGCCATGCAGTGATTGTGCCATGCAGTGATTGTGCCATTCAGTGATTGTGCCATTCAGTGATTGTGATATGCAGTGATTGTGCCATGCAGTGATTGTGCCATGCAGTGATTGTGCCATGCAGTGATTGTGCCATGCAGTGATTGTGCCATGCAGTGATTGTGCCATTCAGTGATTGTGATATGCAGTGATTGTGCCATGCAGTGATTGTGTCACGCAGTGATTGTGCCACGCAATGATTGTGCCACGCAATGATTGTGCCACGCAGTGATTGTGCCATTCAGTGATTGTGCCATTCAGTGATTGTGCCATTCAGTGATTGTGCCATTCAGTGATTGTGCCATGCAGTGATTGTGCCATTCAGTGATTGTGCCATGCAGTGATTGTGCCATGCAGTAATTGTACCATGCAGTAATTGTGCCATGCAGTGATTGTGCCATGCAGTAATTGTGCCATGCAGTGATTGTGCCATGCAGTGATTGTGCCATTCAGTAATTGTGATATGCAGTGATTGTGCCATGCAGTGATTGTGCCATGCAGTGATTGTGCCATGCAGTGATTGTGCCATTCAGTGATTGTGCCATTCAGTGATTGTGATATGCAGTGATTGTGCCATGCAGTGATTGTGCCATGCAGTGATTGTGCCATGCAGTGATTGTGCCATGCAGTAAATGTGCCATGCAGTCATTGTGCCATGCAGTGATTGTGCCATGCAGTAATTGTGCCATGCAGTAATTGTGCCATGCAGTGATTGTGCCATGCAGTGATTGTGCCATTCAGTAATTGTAATATGCAGTGATTGTGCCATGCAGTGATTGTGCCATGCAGTGATTGTGCCATTCAGTGATTGTGCCATTCAGTGATTGTGATATGCAGTGATTGTGCCATGCAGTGATTGTGCCATTCAGTGATTGTGCCATTCAGTGATTGTGCCATTCAGTGATTGTGATATGCAGTGATTGTACCATGCAGTGATTGTGCCACGCAATGATTGTGCCACGCAATGATTGTGCCATTCAGTGATTGTGCCATGCAATGATTGTGCCATTCAGTGATTGTGCCATTGAGTGATTGTGCCATTCAGTGATTGTGCCATGTAAACATTTCAGTCATGTATTTTTGTTGACTTTGTGCTGTTAGCCAACCATTTCCTGGCCAACTTTTACCTCAACTACTTAATGGCGGCGTTTGCATGTTGGACTTAACATTAAATCAAGCTTAAGATTACAAGTGAAACCTTTAACAAAAGGTTAACAACATCGTATTTTTAAGGTAGATCAGATGATATTATGTTTAAGTTTGCGCTTCACAGTCTAAACCAGATAGATGTTCTTTTGTCTACTTAATCAGTTAAACCAGGTAGATAGGATCGCCTTGTTTGACTTTGTTCAACCAGGTAGTTAGCATTGTATTTTTTGACGAGGTTAAGCCAGGTATAGATAAGGATTGTCTTGTTTGTCTTCGTGAAACCGGTTGGATAGGATTGTTTTCTAGATCCCAGATTATTATTAGGAGATACTAGCACCACTATACACATGTCTTTTGTATTTTCCCGGGTCATTCTTCACACAGGCGCACACACTCAGACACGCTCACACACACTCTCACACGCTCACACACAAACATGCCTTTACGGCTATGCACAAGTAAAAAGTGTCTTCTCCTGTCTGGTTTCTAATTACTTCTAGAATGCAAACTCAATGAACACTTCTTGTCTGAGCTTTGGTACTCGTGTGGGCCCCGTCTGAGCTTTGGTACTCGTGTGGGCCCCGTCTGAGCTTTGGTACTCGTGTGGGCCCCGTCTGAGCTTTGGTACTCGTGTGGGCCCCGTCTGAGCTTTGGTACTCGTGGGGGCCCCGTCTGAGCTTTGGTACTCGTGGGGGCCCCGTCTGAGCTTTGGTACTCGTGTGGGCCCTGTCTGAGCTTTGGTACTCGTGTGGGCCCCGTCTGAGCTTTGGTACTCGTGTGGGCCCCGTCTGAGCTTTGGTACTCGTGTGGGCCCCGTCTGAGCTTTGGTACTCGTGTGGGCCCCGTCTGAGCTTTGGTACTCGTGTGGGCCCTGTCTGAGCTTTGGTACTCGTGTGGGCCCCGTCTGAGCTTTGGTACTCGTGTGGGCCCCGTCTGAGCTTTGGTACTCGTGTGGGCCCCGTCTGAGCTTTGGTACTCGTGTGGGCCCTGTCTGAGCTTTGGTACTCGTGTCGGCCATGTCTGAGCTTTGGTACTCGTGTGGGCCCCGTGGAGATAATTGCAGACTCAGTTGCATGGTACATAGAGATAAGGGGCTTCTTAGGTTATTGTGTGGCTACTGAGGTTATTGTGGGGCTTCTTAGGTTATTGTGTGGCTACTTAGGTTATTGTGTGGCTACTGAGGTTATTGTGTGGCTACTTAGGTTATTGTGTGGCTACTTAGGTTATTGTGTGGCTACTTAGGTTATTGTGTGGCTACTGAGGTTATTGTGTGGCTACTGAGGCTATTGTGTGGCTACTTAGGTTATTGTGTGGCTACTTAGGTTATTGTGTGGCTACTGAGGTTATTGTGTGGCTACTTAGGTTATTGTGTGGCTACTTAGGTTATTGTGTGGCTACTTAGGTTATTGTGTGACTACTTAGGTTATTGTGTGGCTACTGATGTTATTGTGTAGCTACTGAGGTAATTGTGTGGCTACTGAGGTTATTGTGTGGCTACTTAGGTTATTGTGTAGCAACTGAGGTTATTGTGTGGCTACTAGGGCTGTCAATTTGTTGAAAAAAGCTGCCCGGGTAACCGTGAAAATTTCGAACGGGTACCCGGGTTACCCGTTCTAAACGTCGCATAATTTTCCCCGTCATGACCGCTATACAGTGCAACCTAGCCACCCTCCATGCACCTCATTTCACACAGTAGTAGTAGCCAACGGCTTGCTTCCAGTAACACTATTACTAATGCACTACAATTAACTATAATGCACTAAAAACTTTTATTCAATTCCAGCTGTAGATGCTTTCGTCATAATCATAAACTAAAACTACAGTAAACTGAATATGCAAACAAATTGACAACAGCAATGACGTAACGTTCAGCGTCATACTACTCATACCTTTAATGTTAATATCCACTTGGCGTCGGTAGTCGATACTAAGGGCGATGACGGATGCAATACTGCGGTAAATCTCAAGTGATCGTGCTTTGGTCAGTGTTACTGCTTTTGTTATTAATGTTAACACCAAAATATTTCTGATATTGGGTGGGTCGGCGGTTTGTTTATCAATATCAATTTTATGAATAGCGTTCAGATGGCGTTTTATCACGCTGGGTTGCCACCCTTCGCAGACACAATTTCATTACAATGTTGCATTTTGCCGTGTCACTGTCAAACCACTTGGCATGACATCTTACCCATCTTATTAACTTTAAAAACTGACAACTTTGGGTGTATATCAATTTTTGGGCTAGGCAAACACGTGTTAATGAATACAAGAAACACACGAGAATGCGAGGGGTGTGGGGTTACAGCGGTGCTTCTCAACATTGTGGTCCGCGGAAGTTATCAAGAAAGGAGAGAGAAATATAATTTTAATCCTCCAATTGCTACCAATAATACTAACACGATAGGATTTGCCATTTTTGACAATAAGCTAATAAATGAAAGAAATAAAAGGAAATAAAATACATTTCGCTACCATGTAAGTACCGGGAAAATAGTGTACCGGTTCCTGGTGGAATGGAAAAAATTCAAATCCTGCAGGTCCGCCATACTAAAAAGTTTGAGAAGCACTGGGTTATAGGAGTGAAGAGAGATTGTTAAAAACGACATTAGATAGTATCAATCGGTGACCCACTGTCGGCTATTTCAAAGCAAAGTTAGCGTCAAAGCCAATGTGTTTTTATGAAAGAAAAAAAAACACGGCCTCTTTCTTCTCTATGCAGTCTATCCTCACGGTGACGTCTGCCCATCCTACACTGTTATTAGCTATTTAATTTATTACATTTAAATACTGATACGCATTAATTAATAAAATCAGTTTTTCTAGGTCACCACGTGTTAATGAAGACAAGAAGTATATGCGAATGCAAGGAGTGAAGGGAGGAGAGAGGGGTAGATAGCAACATTAGCTAGACCACTAGTATCAATCGGCGTATTTCAACGCAAAGTTAGTGTCAAAGCAAGAGGTTTTTTTTAACAAACATAGCGTCTTTCATCTCTAAGCAGTCCGTCCTTATTTTTGGCAGTGGACTTTTGTTTTCTTTATATGATTCTTTTAAAAGAACCAAAACCTTTTTGTGTTGTGCGATTTCTGCTTCACGTTGAGAGAAATTATTTCCCATTGACAGATACTTCCCGTTGACAGAGTCTGATATTTCTCCATAGATGTACTTCACAGCTCATTTAAAAAAAAATATTTTCATTTGATAAATTGTTTCGCGAGCCACAATGTAAACACACAAAAAAAGCCGCATGGGAGCCGAAGTTTGGCCTCCGTTAATATAGAATACAGACATTGAAGACACATTTTCACGGGTACCCGGGTGGAATTTTACTACCCGGGTAATCACACGGCAACGGGTACCCGGGTCCCGGGTACCCGTTGACAGGCCTAGTGGCTACTGAGGTTATTGTGTGGCTACTGAGGTTATTGTGTGGCTACTGAGGTTATTGTGTGGCTACTGATGTTATTGTGTGGCTACTTAGGTTATTGTGTGGCTACTGAGGTTATTGTGGGGCTACTGAGGTTATTGTGTGGCTACTGAGGTTATTGTGTGGCTACTGATGTTATTGTGTGGCTACTGAGGTTATTGTGTGGCTACTGAGGTTATTGTGTGGCTACTGAGGTTATTGTGTGGCAAATGATGTTATTGTGTGGCTACTGAGGTTATTGTGTGGCTACTGAGGTTATTGTGTGGCTACTGATGTTATTGTGTGGCTACTGATGTTATTGTGTGGCTACTGATGTTATTGTGTGGCTACTGATGTTATTGTGTGGCTACTGAGGTTATTGTGTGGCTACTGAGGTTATTGTGTGGCTACTGATGTTATTGTGTGGCTACTGATGTTTTTGTGTGGCTACTGATGTTATTGTGTGGCTACTGATGTTATTGTGTGGCTACTGAGGTTATTGTGTGGCTACTGAGGTTATTGTGTGGCTACTGAGGTTATTGTGTGGCTACTGATGTTATTGTGTGGCTACTGATGTTATTGTGTGGCTACTGAGGTTATTGTGTGGCTACTTAGGTTATTGTGTGGCTACTGATGTTATTGTGTGGCTACTTAGGTTATTGTGTGGCTACTGATGTTATTGTGTGGCTACTGAGGTTATTGTGTGGCTACTGAGGTTATTGTGTGGCTACTGATGTTTTTGTGTGGCTACTGATGTTATTGTGTGGCTACTGATGTTATTGTGTGGCTACTGAGGTTATTGTGTGGCTACTGAGGTTATTGTGTGGCTACTGATGTTATTGTGTGGCTACTGAGGTTATTGTGTGGCTTCTGATGTTATTGTGTGGCTACTGATGTTATTGTGTGGCTACTGAGGTTATTGTGTGGCTACTGATGTTATTGTGTGGCTACTTAGGTTATTGTGTGGCACTGATGTTATTGTGTGGCTACTTAGGTTATTGTGTGGCTACTGATGTTATTGTGTGGCTACTTAGGTTATTGTGTGGCTACTGAGGTTATTGTGTGGCTACTGAGGTTATTGTGTGGCTACTGAGGTTATTGTGTGGCTACTGAGGTTATTGTGTGGCTACTGAGGTTATTGTGTGGCTACTGAGGTTATTGTGTGGCTACTGATGTTATTGTGTGGCTACTGAGGTTATTGTGTGGCTACTGAGGTTATTGTGTGGCTACTGAGGTTATTGTGTGGCTACTGAGGTTATTGTGTGGCTACTGATGTTATTGTGTGGCTACTGAGGTTATTGTGTGGCTACTGATGTTATTGTGTGGCTACTGGGGTTATTGTGTGGCTACTGAGGTTATTGTGTGGCTACTGAGGTTATTGTGTACTACTGAGGTTATTGTGTGGCTACTGATGTTATTGTGTGGCTACTGAGGTTATTGTGTGGCTACTGAGGTTATTGTGTGGCTACTGAGGTTATTGTGTGGCTACTGATGTTATTGTGTGGCTACTGATGTTATTGTGTGGCTACTGATGTTATTGTGTGGCTACTGATGTTATTGTGTGGCTACTGATGTTATTGTGTGGCTACTGAGGTTATTGTGTGGCTACTGAGGTTATTGTGTGGCTACTGAGGTTATTGTGTGGCTACTGAGGTTATTGTGTGGCTACTGAGGTTATTGTGTGGCTACTGAGGTTATTGTGTGGCTACTGAGGTTATTGTGTGGCTACTGAGGTTATTGTGTGGCTACTGAGGTTATTGTGTGGCTACTGAGGTTATTGTGTGGCTACTGAGGTTATTGTGTGGCTACTGAGGTTATTGTGTGGCTACTGATGTTATTGTGTGGCTACTGATGTTATTGTGTGGCTACTGATGTTATTGTGTGGCTACTGATGTTATTGTGTGGCTACTGATGTTATTGTGTGGCTACTTAGGTTATTGTGTTGCTACTTAGGTTATTGTGTGGCTACTGATGTTATTGTGTGGCTACTGATGTTATTGTGTGGCTACTGATGTTATTGTGTGGCTACTGATGTTATTGTGTGGCTACTTAGGTTATTGTGTGGCTACTGATGTTATTGTGTGGCTACTGATGTTATTGTGTGGCTACTGATGTTATTGTGTGGCTACTGATGTTATTGTGTGGCTACTTAGGTTATTGTGTGGCTACTGAGGTTATTGTGTGGCTACTGATGTTATTGTGTGGCTACTGATGTTATTGTGTGGCTACTGATGTTATTGTGTGGCTACTGATGTTATTGTGTGGCTACTGATGTTATTGTGTGGGCTACTGATGTTATTGTTTGGCTACTGATGCTATTGTGTGGCTACTGATGCTATTGTGTGGCTACTGAGGTTATTGTGTGGCTACTGAGGTTATTGTGTGGCTACTGATGTTATTGTGTGGCTACTGAGGTTATTGTGTGGCTACTGAGGTTATTGTGTGGCTACTGAGGTTATTGTGTGGCTACTGAGGTTATTGTGTGGCTACTGAGGTTATTGTGTGGCTACTGATGTTATTGTGTGGCTACTGATGTTATTGTGTGGCTACTGAGGTTATTGTGTGGCTACTGATGTTATTGTGTGGCTACTGATGTTATTGTGTGGCAACTGAGGTTATTGTGTGGCTACTGAGGTTATTGTCTGGCTACTGAGGTTATTGTGTGGCTACTGAGGTTATTGTGTGGCTACTGATGTTATTGTGTGGCTACTGATGTTATTGTGTGGCTACTGATGTTATTGTGGGGCTTCTTAGGTTATTGTGGGGCTTCTTAGGTTATTGTGGGGCTTCTTAGGTTTTTGTGTGGATGCTGATGTTATTGTGAACTGTTCTAATGGCACAGGTATTGTGAACGGTTCTAATGGCACAGGTATTGTGAACGGTTCTAATGGCACAGGTATTGTGAACGGTTCTAATGGCACAGGTATTGTGAACGGTTCGAATGGCACAGGTATTGTGAACGGTTCTAATGGCACAGGTATTGTGAACGGTTCTAATGGCACAGGTATTGTGAACGGTTCTAATGGCACAGGTATTGTGAACGGTTCTAATGGCACAGGTATTGTGAACGGTTCTAATGGCACAGGTATTGTGAACGGTTCTAATGGCACAGGTATTGTGAACGGTTCTAATGGCACAGGTATTGTGAACGGTTCTAATGGCACAGGTATTGTGAACGGTTCTAATGGCACATGTATTGTGAACGGTTCTGATGGCACAGGTATTGTGAACGGTTCTGATGGCACAGGTATTGTGAACTGTGCTAATGGCACAGGTATTGTGAACTGTTCTAATGGCACAGGTATTGTGAACTGTTCTAATGGCACAGGTATTGTGAACTGTTCTAATGACTCAGTTATTGTGAACTATTCTAATGGCTCAGGTATTGTGTACTGTTCTAATGGCTCAGGTATGGTGAACTGTTCTAATGTCTCAGGTATTGTGAACTGTTCTAATGTCTCAGGTATTGTGAACTGTTCTAATGGCTCAGGTATGGTGAACTGTTCTAATGTCTCAGGTATTGTGAACTGTTCTAATGGCTCAGGTATGGTGAACTGTTCTAATGGCTCAGGTATGGTGAACTGTTCTAATGACACGTAGTTATGTTTATAATGGCTGATTGAATTAAATATTACCATCCGCGAATTTAGTTGAAATTGTTGTGATTTTCATTTCCACGAGAAAACGTTACATGTTAAAAATGTATTCTTATGTTCTAATGAATAAGTTACCAGTGGACGACTTGACAAACTAATAAAGTAGGCGTGTGACTGCCATTAGGCTTCGTGGACATAAACAACAAGAAGTAAGGTAAGTAAAAATTTGGCTACAAATTGCAGCTAAGTTTCAATGGTTTTTTAAACCTACTTTTTGTGTTTGTTCGCCAAGGGAAGGCTTCGTGTCGTTACGTACGTTGTTTTTCAGGCTTATCCCCACCTATCTGGATAACTTTTTAAAAAAAAGTAACAGAATATGAACCCGAGACGATGACACTGTGAAAGACATAAACCAGAGATTTCCTTGGATGAGGAGAGTTCAAGTTGATCATTTGTCAAAATGTTTTGTCTCTTTGTCATTTCCTCACTTGACGTTTTGTCTTCTTTCGTTTTGTCACTGGCCACTGGTCGTTTTTTTCTTTTGTCGTTTTTTCATGGAACCATAAGCAGTATATAGGCATATTCATATAGGTGGCTATAGTTGCTACATAGCCGTAATTGTTTCTACATAAAACATAGCCGTTATAGTTTCTACATGACCGTTATAGTTCTACTTTGCCAAACAATAATGCCATATAAGATTTTCTTATGATGCAGATAACAATAGTGTGCCTCATCCCCCCCCACCCCTTAACATTGCCCCGCTCCCCCCTCCACACCACCCCCGTATTTGTGCCGGACTCTACTGGAGCCCTCCATAATTCATGTTATGGTTTGAGGGCGGAAAGCAAACATCGCACGGCTGCGAATGACCTTGAGATTCACGGAAACCCAAACAAAGGTCGTCCGTTTAAATAAATGTTGGTTTTGATGAGCGCTTGACGTGGCCAAATAATTTCCATGAAAAAATACGAGAGGTTTGTATCACAGTTGACACCGATGTCTGGTTGGACCTCGCTACAGGCCAGCAGTGGGGGGGGCCATACCGTGGTGTTAGTGGCATGGTGACGTTATGGTGGGCCCATAATGAAGTGTTAGTGGCATGGTGACTTTATGGTGGGCCCACAAGGTAGTGTTAGTGGCATGGGGACGTTATGGTGGGCCCACACCGTGGTGTTAGTGGCATGGTAGCGTTATGGGGGGGGGGCCACAAGGTAGTGTTAGTGGCATTGGGACGTTATGGGGTGCCCACACCGTGGTGTTAGTGACATGGTAGCGTTATGGGGGGCCCACACTGAAGTGTTAGTGGCATTGTGGCGTTATGGGGGCCCTACACTGTGGTGTTAGTGGCATGGTTGCGTTATGGTGGGCCCATAATGAAGTGTTAGTGGCATGGTGACTTTATGGTGGGCCCACACCGTGGTGTTAGTGGGATGGTAGCGTTATGGGGGGCCCACACCGAAGTGTTAGTGGCATTGTGGCGTTATGGGGGCCCTACACTGTGGTGTTAGTGGCATGGTGACGTTATGGTTGGCCCACAAAGTAGTGTTAGTGGCATGGTGACGTTATGGTGGGCCCACACCGTGGTGTTAGTGACATGGTAGCGTTATGGGGGGCCCACACCGAAGTGTTAGTGGCATTGTGGCGTTATGGGGCCCTACACTGTGGTGTTAGTGGCATGGTGACGTTATGGTGGGCCCACACCGTGGTGTTAGTGGCATGGTGACTTTATGGTGGGCCCATAATGAAGTGTTAGTGGCATGGTGACTTAATGGTGGGCCCACACCGTGGTGTTAGTGGCATGGTAGCGTTATGGGGGGCCCACACCGAAGTGTTAGTGGCATTGTTGCGTTATGGGGTGCCCACACCGTGGTGTTAGTGGCATGGTGACGGTGGGCCCACACCGTGGTGTTAGTGACATGGTAGCGTTATGGTGGGCCCACACCGTAGTGTTAGTGGCATGGTGGCGTATGGGGTCCCCACACCCTAGTGTTAGTGGCATGGTGACGTTATGAGGGGCCCACAAGGTAGTGTTAGTGGCATGGTGGCGTATGGGGTGCCCACACCCTAGTGTTAGTGGCATTGTGACGTTATGAGGGGCCCACAAGGTAGTGTTAGTGGCATGGTGGCGTATGGGGTGCCCACACCCTAGTGTTAGTGGCATTGTGACGTTATGAGGGGCCCACAAGGTAGTGTTAGTGGCATGGTGGCGTATGGGGTGCCCACACCCTAGTGTTAGTGGCATTGTGACGTTATGAGGGGCCCACAAGGTAGTGTTAGTGGCATGGTGGCGTATGGGGTGCCCACACCCTAGTGTTAGTGGCATTGTGACGTTATGAGGGGCCCACAAGGTAGTGTTAGTGGCATGGTGGCGTATGGGGTGCCCACACCCTAGTGTTAGTGGCATTGTGACGTTATGAGGGGCCCACAAGGTAGTGTTAGTGGCATGGTGGCGTATGGGGTGCCCACACCCTAGTGTTAGTGGCATTGTGACGTTATGAGGGGCCCACAAGGTAGTGTTAGTGGCATGGTGGCGTATGGGGTGCCCACACCCTAGTGTTAGTGGCATTGTGACGTTATGGGGGGCCCACAAGGTAGTGTTAGTGGCATGGTGGCGTATGGGGTGCCCACACCCTAGTGTTAGTGGCATTGTGACGTTATGGGGGGCCCACAAGGTAGTGTTAGTGGCATTGTGACGTTATGGGGGGCCCATCATTATTCCATTCTTATAGATTTTTTAAAATAAATTTTAAATGTTTGTGTTTAGTATGAGTTGTTTGCTGTTGAGTGTTGACCAGTCTAAACGGTTAGAGACCCATAACATTGGACTACCACCGACATTGGACTGCCACCGACATAGGACTGCCACCGACATTGGACTACCACCGACATTGGACTACCACCGACATTGACGCCACCGACATTGGACTGCCACCGACATTGGACTGCCACCGACATTGGACACCACCCATTGGACTGCCACCGACATTGGACTGCCACCGACATTGGACTGCCACCGACATTGGACTACCACCGACATTGGACTGCCACCGACATTGGACAGCCACCGACATTGGACAGCCACCGACATTGGACTGCCACCGACATTGGACAGCCACCGACATTGGACAGCCACCGACATTGGACTGCCACCGACATTGGACTGCCACCGACATTGGACTGCCACCGACATTGGACTGCCACCGACATTGGACTGTCACCGACATTGGACTGCCACCGACATTGGACTGTCACCGACATTGGACTGCCACCGACATTGGACTGCCACCGACATTGGACTGTCACCGACATTGCTCTGCCACCGACGTTAGAGAGCCATTTTGAACGGATTACATTTTGAACGGATTAACAACGAGATTATCTCCGAAGTGGCAGCTAACTTATTTGACGACCAGATTAGCTGTTGGCCTGGTTGCATGAAGCCCATCATGTAAGATGTTATCAGGGCCTAGCTCAGTACACAGCAGCTGGCTGGAGTAAATTGTTGGGGCCTGCCTGGTGCTAGGGGACTGAACCAGGCCATTGTTTACCTAACTGACACGTGACCTACTAGAGTCGTGGAACTTTTATCTGATGGACTCCCAGGTTTATTTTACCCGGAATAACACCAGGGTAACTCGTTTATAAGGGGCTAACCCGCTTTACATTATCTTTTGATACTATTGAATTTACAGTGTTTTATATGGGAATTTAAATTACAATTCAGCAAGTGTATATACCAGTCTAATGATTTTATAAACCAGTCACGTGGTTTTATACACTATTCACTAGTGTTGTACTACTTGACCCATAATACACCGATAAGTAACAGAAAACCGATGATGGAAAAACTAACGATTTAATATTGAAAGATATTGGTTAATTTGTGCTAAGAGAAAGCTAACTTGACACCAATACCTACAGAATGTACATAATTACTTGTGTCTTTCACATCCAAGGATTAGTGAGGCCTGATAAAGTGGAGTTGATATTAGTGAGGCCTTACAAAGTGGAGTTGATCTTAGTGAGGCCTTACAAAATGGAGTTGATATTAGTGAGGCCTGATAAAGTGGGGTTGATATTAGTGAGGCCTGACAAAGTGGAGTTGATATTAGTGAGGCCTGACAAAGTTGAGTTGATATTAGTGAGGCCTGACAAAGTTGAGTTGATATTAGTGAGGCCTGACAAAGTGGGGTTGATATTAGTGAGGCCTGACAAAGTGGAGTTGATATTAGTGAGGCCTGACAAAGTGGAGTTGATATTAGTGAGGCCTGACAAAGTGGGGTTGATATTAGTGAGGCCTGACAAAGTGGGGTTGATATTAGTGAGGCCTGATAAAGTGGGGTTGATATTCTTATTGAAGGTTTTCTCTTGTTCTCAGTCTATCGTGAACTCTCAGTCTATCCTGAACTCTCAGTCTATCGTTAACTCTCAGTCTATCCTGAACTCTCTAAACACCTTTCTAAACGCCCTCTCAACACTCGCCCCCCCCCCTTTACCTGGCTGGGGTTTCCCCTTGCTTAGAAAACTAAGATTCTACAGTCACACAGGTCATGTGACATTTTTAACATCTACCTTCTTTATTCTTTAACAACTTGTGCAGTGGGAACGTACATAGGATGCGTGTCTTTATTCTTTTACAACTTGTGCAGTGGGAACATACATAGGATGCGTGTCTTTATTCTTTGACAACTTGTGCAGTGGGAACATACATTTGATGCGTGTATTTATTCTTTAACAACTTGTGCAGTAGGAACATACATAGGATGCGTGTCTTTATTCTTTGACAACTTGTGCAGTGGGAACATACATTTGATGCGTGTATTTATTCTTTAACAACTTGTGCAGTGGGAACATACATTTGATGCGTGTCTTTATTCTTTGACAACTTGTGCAGTAGGAACATACATAGGATGCGTGTCTTTATTCTTTGACAACTTGTGCAGTAGGAACATACATAGGATGCGTGTCTTTATTCTTTGACAACTTGTGCAGTGGGAACATACATAGGATGCGTGTCTTTATTCTTTAACAACTTGTGCAGTAGGAACATACATTTGATGCGTGTATTTATTCTTTGACAACTTGTGCAGTAGGAACATACATAGGATGCGTGTCTTTATTCTTTGACAACTTGTGCAGTAGGAACATACATTTGATGCGTGTCTTTATTCTTTAACAACTTGTGCAGTGGGAACATACATAGGATGCGTGTCTTTATTCTTTGACAACTTGTGCAGTGGGAACATACATAGGATGCGTGTCTTTATTCTTTAACAACTTGTGCAGTAGGAACATACATTTGATGCGTGTATTTATTCTTTGACAACTTGTGCAGTGGGAACATACATTTGATGCGTGTATTTATTCTTTGACAACTTGTGCAGTGGGAACATACATTTGATGCGTGTATTTATTCTTTGACAACTTGTGCAGTGGGAACATGCATTTGATGCGTGTATTTATTCTTTGACAACTTGTGCAGTGGGAACATACATTTGATGCGTGTATTTATTCTTTGACAACTTGTGCAGTGGGAACATGCATTTGATGCGTGTATTTATTCTTTGACAACTTGTGCAGTGGGAACATACATTTGATGCGTGTGTAATTTATTCTTTAACAACTTGTGCAGTGGGAACATACATTTGATGCGTGTATTTATTCTTTAACAACTTGTGCAGTGGGAACATACATTTGATGCGTGTATTTATTCTTTAACAACTTGTGCAGTAGGAACATGCATTTGATGCGTGTGTAATTTATTCTTTAACAACGTGTGCAGTAGGAACATACATTTGATGCGTGTGTTATTTATTCTTTAACAACGTGTGCAGTAGGAACATACATTTGATGCGTGTATTTATTCTTTAACAACTTGTGCAGTGGGAACATACATTTGATGGGTTCGTTAATCTGGTGGCAGTCACATGTCGAATATTTTGAGATATTCAAAGGAAAAAAACCCAACACTATTGACAGTCAGCAAGTTTAGGTTTTTCTAAGAGTTCCTTCAGTTTGTATTTTAGTCATTGTTACAGCCACAACATATGGACGCTATACATCAGCAACACTTGTACACATGGCGTCTGTCGGGTTACACAACATTCTATAGGGCCGGAAGTTAATTATACAAGATTGTATTACATTAATGGTCAGACTTATTCAGGAATGTATCGACAGTTGTTACATGACCTCATTTGAAAGTAGGGTTTGGGGGGGGGATTTTATCATATGTCATTAGTCCGATGTCATTAAAAGCCATAAAGAATTGGAATTAAACACCAGTTATAACAGTTTTCTAATCATCATCTTATTATTACTAGTTTTCTCAGAAGAATTGTTTTAGTCAAGATATTATCTAGAATTTATTTCTACTTAAATGTAGACATTATCCAAGAAAACTCTTTTACATGTAGTATATCTCTATAGTAAAGGGTTAATTTTGTCTTTAGTATTTCTCTATAGCAGAGGGTTAATTTTACCGGTAGTATTTCTCTATGGTATGGTAAATTTTACCTATAGTATTTCACTATAGCAAAGGGTTAATTTTACCTGTAGTATTTCACTATAGCAAAGTGTTAATATTATCTATAGTATTTCACTATAGCAAAGGGTTAATTTTACCTGTAGTATTTCACTATAGCAAAGGGTTAATTTTACCTGTAGTATTTCACTATAGCAAAGGGTTAATTTTACCTGTAGTATTTCACTATAGCAAAGGGTTAATTTTACCTGTAGTATTTCACTATAATGAAGGGTTAATTTAACCTGTAGTATTTCACTATTAAAACAGGTTCAAATTCACATCTCGTTATTACCTTGACATAGATTAAGGGGTCTGTCATTCTATTTATTTGATCTGTTTTTGAATACCCCTTGAAACTTCTGTAAAAAAATGTGGTGATTCTTTTATTTCTTTTTTAAATGTAATTTGATCTTTAAATGCAATTTGATCGTTGCACTAAAACCTCTGATCATACTAATTAACTGGGGAGATGATAGCGTGGGATTGTGGTGGTGTTGGGTGATGTTAGCGTGGGAGTGTTGTGATGTTGGTAATGCTAGCGTGGGAGTATTGTGGTGTTGGTTGATGCTAGTGTGAGAGTGTTGTGGTGTTGGTTAATGCTAGCGTGGGAGTGTTGTGATGTTGATAATGCTAGCGTGAGAGTGTTGTGATGTTGGTAATGCTAGTGTGAGTGTTGTGATGTTGGTAATGCTAGTGTGAGAGTGTTGTGATGTTGGTAATGCTAGTGTGAGAGTGTTGTTGTGTTGGTAATGCTAGCGTGGGAGTGTTGTGGTGTTGGTAATGCTAGTGTGAGAGTGTTGTGGTGTTGGTAATGCTAGCGTGGGAGTGTTGTGATGTTGGTAATGCTAGTGTGAGAGTGTTTTGGTGTTGGTAATGCTAGTGTGAGAGTGTTGTGATGTTGGTAATGCTAGCGTGGGAGTGTTGTGATGTTGGTAATGCTAGTGTGAGAATGTTGTGATGTTGGTAATGCTAGCGTGGGAGTGTTGTGATGTTGGTAATGCTAGAGTGAGAGTGTTGTGGTGTTGGTAATGCTAGCGTGGGAGTGTTGTGATGTTGGTAATGCTAGCGTGGGAGTGTTGTGATGTTGGTAATGCTAGCGTGGGAGTGTTGTGATGTTGGTAATGCTAGCGTGGGAGTGTTGTGATGTTTGTAATGCTAGTGTGAGAGTGTTGTGATGTTGGTAATGCTAGCGTGAGAGTGTTGTGATGTTGGTAATGCTAGCGTGGGAGTGTTGTGATGTTGGTAATGCTAGCGTGGGAGTGTTGTGATGTTGGTAATGCTAGCGTGGGAGTGTTGTGATGTTGGTAATGCTAGTGTGAGAGTGTTGTGATGTTTGTAATGCTAGTGTGAGAGTGTTGTGGTGTTGGTAATGCTAGCGTGAGAGTGTTGTGATGTTGGTAATGCTAGCGTGGGAGTGTTGTGATGTTGGTAATGCTAGCGTGGGATTGTTGTGATGTTGGTAATGCTAGCGTGGGAGTGTTGTGATGTTGGTAATGCTAGCGTGGGAGTGTTGTGATGTTGGTAATGCTAGCGTGAGAGTGTTGTGATGTTGGTAATGCTAGCGTGAGAGTGTTGTGATGTTGGTAATGCTAGCGTGGGAGTGTTGTGATGTCGGTAATGCTAGCGTGGGAGTGTTGTGATGTTGGTAATGCTAGCGTGGGAGTGTTGTGATGTTGGTAATGCTAGCGTGGGAGTGTTGTGATGTTGGTAATGCTAGCGTGGGAGTGTTGTGATGTTTGTAATGCTAGTGTGAGAGTGTTGTGATGTTGGTAATGCTAGCGTGAGAGTGTTGTGATGTTGGTAATGCTAGCGTGGGAGTGTTGTGATGTTGGTAATGCTAGCGTGGGAGTGTTGTGATGTTGGTAATGCTAGCGTGGGAGTGTTGTGATGTTGGTAATGCTAGTGTGAGAGTGTTGTGATGTTTGTAATGCTAGTGTGAGAGTGTTGTGGTGTTGGTAATGCTAGCGTGAGAGTGTTGTGATGTTGGTAATGCTAGCGTGGGAGTGTTGTGATGTTGGTAATGCTAGCGTGGGATTGTTGTGATGTTGGTAATGCTAGCGTGGGAGTGTTGTGATGTTGGTAATGCTAGCGTGGGAGTGTTGTGATGTTGGTAATGCTAGCGTGAGAGTGTTGTGATGTTGGTAATGCTAGCGTGGGAGTGTTGTGATGTCGGTAATGCTAGCGTGGGAGTGTTGTGATGTTGGTAATGCTAGCGTGGGAGTGTTGTGATGTTGGTAATGCTAGTGTGAGAGTGTTGTGATGTTGGTAATATAGTGTGAGAGTGTTGTGGTGTTGGTAATGCTAGCGTGGGAGTGTTGTGATGTTGGTAATGCTAGCGTGAGAGTGTTGTGATGTTGGTAATGCTAGTGTGAGAGTGTTGTGGTGTTGGTTGATGCTAGTGTGAGAGTGTTGTGGTGTTGGTAATGCTGGGGTCCTTTTTCAGCTTAAATAAGTATGACTTGAGAACCACAGATGACTTTATTATGGTCCATACAGCTGTTACTGTTAGTAAATAAAACATACATTAGATCTAAGTATCGAGTTTCTTATCAACAATCGGTATCCAGCGGTGCTAATTAAAAGATATCGATTCGCATTCGTTGATTTATGACTGGCGTTGGGCGATGGATATTAAAATCTCAACATTGGTGCACTGCATGGTCTGTTTGTAACGTTGGGCAATGGATATTAAATTCTCAACATTGGGGCACTGCATGGTGTGTTTGTAACGTTGGGCAATGGATATTAAAATCTCAACATTGGGGCACTGCATGGTGTGTTTGCAACGTTGGGCAATGGATATTAAAATCTCAACTTGGGGGCACTGCATGGCGTGTTTGTAACGGGACCTCTGTTCTGTGACGTCATGGGACTAACTTGATGGTATAGACCCGACCATGGGATCATACACGCACTGTCGTTGTCACATGTTGACAGCCCTAATGTCAGAGTTTTAATCTGAACGAACAGATACATTCATGGGTATCTGAGACACATTCATGGGTATCTGCAACATATTTATGGGTATCTGCGACACATTTATGGGTATCTGAGACACATTCATGGGTATCTGAGACACATTCATGGGTATCTGAGACACATTCATGGGTATATGAGACACATTCATGGGTATATGAGACACATTCATGGGTATATGAGACACATTCATGGGTATCTGCGACACATTCATGGGTATCTGCGACACATTCATGGGTATATGAGACACATTCATGGGTATCTGAGACACATTCATGGGTATCTGAGACACATTTATGGGTATCTGAGACACATTCATGGGTATATGAGACACATTCATGGGTATATGAGACACATTCATGGGTATCTGAGACACATTCATGGGTATCTGAGACACATTCATGGGTATCTGAGACACATTCATGGGTATCTGAGACACATTCATGGGTATATGAGACACATTCATGGGTATCTGAGACACATTCATGGGTATCTGAGACACATTCATGGGTATCTGAGACACATTCATGGGTATCTGAGACACATTCATGGGTATATGAGACACATTCATGGGTATCTGAGACACATTCATGGGTATCTGAGACACATTCATGGGTATCTGAGACACATTCATGGGTATCTGAGACACATTCATGGGTATCTGAGACACATTCATGGGTATCTGAGACACATTCATGGGTACTGAGACACATTCATGGGTACTGAGACACATTCATGGGTATCTGAGACACATTCATGGGTACATGAGACACATTCATGGGTACATGAGACACATTCATGGGTATCTGAGACACATTCATGGGTATCTGAGACACATTCATGGGTATCTGAGACACATTCATGGGTATCTGAGACACATTCATGGGTATCTGAGACACATTCATGGGTATCTGAGACACACATTCATGGGTATCTGAGACACATTCATGGGTATCTGAGACACATTCATGGGTATCTGAGACACATTCATGGGTATCTGAGACACATTCATGGGTATCTGAGACACATTCATGGGTATCTGAGAAAATACGAGCAAAAACGCTTAGCGAGGTTTTCGGCTTTACAAACAGTACTGTGTTTGTGCTAAGTTTTGAAGGAAAAGCAGTTAACTAAAATGTGAAATGTTTATCTGTTTAAATGTTTAACGTTGGTTTAGGGTTTAACCTGGTTATTAGTGCAAGAGTTTAACTTTGGTGCAGTTGTTACAGTATTGGTGTAACGGTTACTGATGGTACCAGTGTTACACATCATTAGTTTATGGGTTTCTATTTCTATTGGTACTATCATTAATATTTGTATCAGTGTTTACTACCAGTTCAAGTATGACATTGGTACAAAGTACTGCTATTGACACAAGTGTTAACATTGGTACAAAGTACTGCTATTGACACAAGTGTTAACATTGGTACAAAGTACTGCTATTGACACAAGTGTTAACATTGGTACAAAGTACTGCTATTGACACAAGTGTTAGCATTGGTACAAAGTACTGCTATTGACACAAGTGTTAACATTGGTACAAAGTACTGCTATTGACACAAGTGTTAACATTGGTACAAAGTACTGCTATTGACACAAGTGTTACATTGGTACAAAGTACTGCTATTGACACAAGTGTTAACATTGGTACAAAGTACTGCTATTGACACAAGTGTTAACATTGGTATAAAGTACTGCTATTGACACAAGTGCTAAGATTGGTACAAAGTACTGCTATTGACACAAGTGTTAACATTGGTACAAAGTACTGCTATTGACACAAGTGCTAAGATATGTACAAAGTACTGCTATTGACACAAGTGGTAACATTGGTACAAAGTACTGCTATTGACACAAGTGGTAACATTGGTACAAAGTACTGCTATTGACACAAGTGCTAAGATTGGTACAAAGTACTCGACTCAGTTGCGGTGTCGCGTGTGACACAAATTGTTCTGGCATTTAGAGTCCTGCCTCTGATCACGTGAGCGGCTTACCTGAAATGAACACACCCCCCCCTCTTCCCCGCCACCCAAGCACCCCCATCGATGGTCTTCCAGGCACGTGCCTCAGATGTGCCAGGCGTTCTATCACGATTCGCGCTGTACCTGTACACCCATTCCCCGCCTTGTTTCCCAGTGGACTTCAATAGACGCACGTCCTACAGTACTAGCAGTTTAAACCAACACGCCAGCAGTAGGTCTGACCGCCGTGACGTCATAGCCAGCTCCCGATGACGCCGGACAATGTTGTGTTGTGACGTTGACGAGGCATCGAGCCCACAGCGTAAACTACACCATTACCAACAACAGCAGCGGAGGCACCGATCACAGCGCCGGTCACTGTCACACCCGCACAGGGAGGGGAGTAGACCCCCGACCCCCAACACTGCCCGCAAGTTAGCTAATCTTGACCAGAGTCGTGAGTAGTTGTGTCTTGAAATCTTGGTGTTGTGTATATGACATTTGACATAATTGATTACCTGGCCTGTAAGTGTTGGAACATGACATAGTTGTTTACTTGGCCTGTTGGTGTTGTGTATATGACATTTGACATAATTGATTACCTGGCCTGTTGGTGTTGTGTATATGACATTTGACATAATTGATTACCTGGCCTGTTGGTGTTGTGTATATGACATTTAACATAATTGATTACCTGGCCTGTAAGTGTTGTAACATGACATAGTTGCTTACCTAGCATGTTGGTGTTGTGTATATGACATTTGACATAATTGATTACCTGGCCTGTTGGTGTTGTGTATATGACATTTGACATAATTGATTACCTGGCCTGTAAGTGTTGTAACATGACATAGTTGCTTACCTAGCATGTTGGTGTTGTGTATATGACATTTGACATAATTGATTACCTGGCCTGTAAGTGTTGTAACATGACATAGTTGTTTACCTGGCATGTTGGTGTTGTGTATATGACATTTGACATAATTGATTACCTGGCCAGATAGTGTTGTAACATTACAGTATTGTTTACCTGGCATGTTGGTGTTGTGTATATGACATTTGACATAATTGATTACCTGGCCTGTTAGTGTTGTAACATTACAGTATTGTTTACCTGGCATGTTGGTGTTGTGTATATGACATTTGACATAATTGATTACCTGGCCTGTTAGTGTTGAAACATGACAGTGTTGTTTACCTGGCATGTTGGTGTTGTAAAATGAAAGTGTTGTTTACCTGGCATGTTGGTGTTGTGTATATGACAATTGACATAATTGATTACCTGGCCTGTTAGTGTTGTAACATTACAGTATTGTTTACCTGGCATGTTGGTGTTGTGTATATGACATTTGATATAATTGATTACCTGGCCTGTTAGTGTTGAAACATGACAGTGTTGTTTACCTGGCATGTTGGTGTTGTAAAATGACAGTGCTGTTTACCTGGCATGTTGGTGTTGTAAAATGACAGTGCCGTTTACCTGGCATGTTGGTGTTGTAAAATGACAGTGCTGTTTACCTGGCATGTTGGTGTTGTAAAATGACATAGTTGTTTACCTGCCATGTTGGTGTTGTAAAATGACAGTGCTGTTTACCTGGCATGTTGGTGTTTTAAAATGACATAGTTGTTTACCTGGCATGTTGGTGTTGTAAAATGACATAGTTGTTTACCTGGCATGTTGGTGTTGTAAAATGACATAGTTGTTTACCTGGCATGTACAATGATTTGTACAGCTGCTGTTGATGCTGTCTTATATTTATGGTATTCACGTCTAATGAGGTATCATACACTTGTCATTTCGGTGTATACCTGACATTTCTAGTGTATACCTGACATTTCTGGTGTACACTTGTCATTTATGTGTATACCTGACATTTCTAGTGTATACCTGACATTTCTAGTGTATACCTGACATTTCTAGTGCATACCTGACATTTCTAGTGCATACCTGACATTTCTAGTGTATACCTGACATTTCTAGTGTACACCTGACATTTCTAGTGTACACCTGACATTTCTAGTGCACACCTGACATTTCTCGTGTACACCTGACATTTTTGTGCGTACCTGACATTTCTAGTGTATACCTGACATTTCTAGTGTACACTTGTCATTTCTGTGTATACCTGACATTTCTGTGTATACCTGACATTTCTGGTGTATACCTGACATTTCTAGTGTATACCTGACATTTTTGTGTACACCTGACATTTCTAGTGTACACCTGACATTTCTAGTGTACACCTGACATTTCTAGTGTACACCTGACATTTTTGTGTGTACCTGACATTTCTAGTGTATACCTGACATTTCTAGTGTATACCTGACATTTCTAGTGCATACCTGACAATTCTAGTGCATACCTGACAATTCTAGTGCATACCTGACATTTCTAGTGCATACCTGACATTTCTAGTGCATACCTGACATTTCTAGTGTATACCTGACATTTCTAGTGTATACCTGACATTTTCTAGTGTACACCTGACATTTCTAGTGTATACCTGTCATTTTTAGAGCACACCTGACATTTCTAGTGAATACCTGTCATTTCGAGGGTACGTCTGAAATTTCTAATGTACACCTGTCATTTCGAGTGTATACAGGACACGTGTGTATACTTGACTTTTGTAGTAAACATCGGACATACCCAGTTTGCATCTGCTATTTTCATGTGTTGTACATGGTTTCCTAGGAATACTTGACACGTTTTAAAAGCACAGTTGCTTAATTAAAGTCTATCTCCTTTCTGGTCAATGTTTGAAAGCAGAAGAAAAGCAAAAGCTAAAATTGTCCATATGCTTAGAACTAGACACACAAGTGACGTCATATTTTAGCAAACTGCTAATTTGTCCATACATAACACTGACTTCTGCTACAACTGGCTAAGCTAAATTTAGCTTAGCTAACATTGGCTTACCCTAACATTGGCTAGCTATAACATTGGCTTACCTAACACTGGCTTACCTAACACTGGCTTACCTAACATCTGGCTTACCTAACACTGGCTTACCTAACACTGGCTTACCTAACACTGGCTTACCTAACACTGGCTTACCTAACACTGGCTTACCTAACACTGGCTTACCTAACATTGGCTTACCTAACACTGGTTTACCTAACATTGGCTTACCTAACACTGGTTTACCTAACATTCGCTTACCTAACATTGGCTTACCTAACATTGGCTTACCTAACATTCGCTTACCTAACATTGGCTTACCTAACATTGGCTTACCTAACACTGGCTTACCTAACATTGGCTTACCTAACACTGGCTTACCTAACACTGGCTTACCTAACACTGGCTTACCTAACATTGGCTTGCCTAACACTGGCTTACCTAACACTGGCTTACCTAACACTCGGGTAACTAATATTCCCTGAACATTCATTTAATCAACATTCTTCTGGCAATGTATTTGCTGTCTTCACCCACATGTAAATACCCATCTCTCACCTCACAGGTATGCTAGGGACAAACAGTAATTATTTGGAACAACTGTTTGCTTTCAACAACATAAGCTGTATGGCAATGTTATCTGTTGTACATATCAAAAACTTATTCCCCAAACTTCTCAGGGATATCAGTTATCAAAGAAGAATTTATAACAAATTAAAAAAATTGCGTTTAAAAATGACAACTTTATTTTATTGTCTGTATTCCAGTCTCAGTTCGAGAGAAACAAATCGTTAGAGAGGTAGAAGAATGTCATAAAAGCAGACCAGTTTTTATTTTATTTGGGGAGTGGGTGTCGTAAATTAGGTCTGAATACCCGAGAGAATTGTTCTGGTCTTGAAATGGTTTCCGGGAACATATTCTGTGATGTGAATGGAACCCGCGAACATCTTCTGGCCTGGGTATGGAACCCGGGAACATCTTTAGATTTTAGACCGTGAAGGGGAGCTAACTTTCTAGGCATTTTCCCTATTTCATCTTGAAAGTTCTTTTTACTGCAAAGAACATGGGTTGTCTTGACCCCTGACCTTATAAAGTAGATTCTTTAGTTTAATTTTAACTTTCTGCAATATATAAAAAAGTAATGATAAGGTGTCAATGAACTTTACATCAATATGTATGATGTAAGCACTGTCTTTATGTAAGCACTGTCTTTATGTAGCACTGTCCTATTAGCACTGTCCTTATGTAAGCACTGTCCTTATGTAAGCACTGTCCTTATGTAGCACTGTCTCTTATGTAAGCATGTCTTATGTACGCTTTATGTAAGCACTGTCCTTATGTAAGCACTGTCAGCTTGATGTCAAAGCAGAGTAAGGGACTACTCTCTTGGTGTAAACACGTAGGACTACTTTGTTGATGTAAACACTGTAATGGACTACTTTCTGTATGTAGGCATTGTAAGGGACAACTGTCTTGATGTCAGCACTGGAAGGGGCTACTGTCTTGTAAGCACTGTGATGGACTACTTTGTGGATGTAAGCACTGTCAAGCACTTGTAGTTTATTTCCAGCCAGATAAAGTCACGTGGCTCTCAGTACCTGGTTTCTGCAGACGTCAACTGACAAAAATTATATCAGACAACGGTAGTAAGCAAACTTGATTGTTGTCCGACACGCGCGCAAACACTCGCTCGGACTAATGTACAATAAAAACATCCTGTTCTTCAGAGGTTCTAAATATTTGTGTAGGCCATGGAGCCTATGTCTATACAGAGATACTTAAGGTTTCTTAATATAATATGTTATTTCGCAGAATATTATATGGTGATACGTCGCGCATTACAAAAACAAAAGTCTATATCCAATGTATACTTCAGAGATACAGAAAGTCTTGTTAAGTTTTATTTTACCTTCAACGAACTATATCTTTATCTGTTTGTTTATAACTTGAACCTTGCCTCTCCCCGGGAGATCTACCACCGTCTCCATGAGCTTTGCCTGAAATTGATCAAACTAAAACTCTGACAAGAGTTGGTTGCCCCTCATCAGATTACGGCAGTTTTCTCATATCTGAATTTCGTCTGCAATCAATTTCTGATAGAAAAATGAATAAATCTAGATTTCCCTGAATGAATATTCCAGATTAATGAGGTTTGAAAGGCTAAACTATTATAGCGCTTTAAGAAACGCCCCTGCACTCTATGATATTCCAGATTAATGAGGTTTGAAAGGCTAAACTATTATAGCGCTTTAAGAAACGCCCCTGCACTCTATGATATACCACTTACCGGTAGAGGTCCGCGATAGACACCCTTACACCCCATGGTCATCGTGTAGTATTTAGTGTTGTCTTTATTCAGGGTTCATCCCATACTAAACGATGACGCCACGAAATACCAGCTGTTATCTTCAGAACTCAGGCAGTGGCCATGGTAACACAAACCTACCATGTTGAATCGAGCAGAGGTGCTGTCAGTACCAGGTGCATGTTTGTAAAGATTGGTGCCACAAAGATGTGTATCACCGCATACCTGGAAGACCTGTGATTCTATTGTGAAGAAACTTCCCTTTGCTCACTGCGCTTTTCGTGGGATGTTACATAGACAAGTCTTCTTTAGAAAAAAATATCTTTGTGTATTATTATAATACGGGTATTTCCTATTCATCACAATCCACATCTTCTACGGAACTTCTCATCTGCTAAAAAACTTTTTGAATGAAATAAGGACTCAATTAACTTTATCTCATAATAATCGCAATAAATGCTACTCTCCTACCATGTGGTACGTCACAGCATTTTTTTTCACGTCCCTGAAATTAAATGAAAGTTGAACACTCATTTCATGGCACATTTGCTTTTATCCGAATTTTATCTGGGTTATATACGAGCGCGTTAGTTTGGCAGACAGACCAATACTTGCCCAGAGATTTTATAAGGTCAAGGTCTCGAGGTTTTAAAACTCCTTTTAAAGCTGGGAGGTGATAGAAATAATAGCGGTGATAATATTATTATCTTCCAACTTTGCTCAGTTTGACTTGAACCTGAGAGACAGATAGATAGAATACAGAATTCCGGAATTGATTACCCTCGTTTCTAATTATTTTTTTTCTCTTTTGACCTGTTCAGCATCAACCCCCAGAAAGGGGAGCAAAGATGGGGTGGGGCTAGCAGCACAGAAGAGCCGCATGCGGCAAGACGTAGAGGAGCGGAGCAAATCTAAACAGAAGACCGGAGTCGTTGCCTCAAACAAGAAGTCTGCAAAGAAAGACTTGAAGCTCATCATAACATCAGACAAAACTCCAACCTCCAGGGATCCCCAAACTGTGAAAACTGTGGGTAATGTCGCTGGGTTGGTGGATTCAGGTCACGTGACCAAGACTGTGTCGGTTGAGGATAACAACAGACCAGTTGTCAAGACTGTTGACAAGGTGCTGGATGCCAGTACAGGGGACAAGGAGAAGGAAGCACAAAGCAGTCGATTAAATGGGAGTTCTGAAGTCAGTAACAAAGACAACACTAGGGTTCAAGAACTGATCAATGGTCAAGAACATTCAAGTGGTCAAGACACAACGAGTGGTCAAGATAACACCAGCAAAAGTCAAGGAGACCAGTCTGATGAGAAAATGTCTACCATTGATCAGCAAAGCAATGTCCAGTCTCAAGGCCAGCAGCAGCCATCACCTGGACATAGACAAGAGGGTCATGCACCAAACGGATATCCTCAGATGAGCCGATCCCAGCATGGCCAGGCACAAATGGGCCATCATGGCCAGTCACAAAATGGCCATCATACCCAGTCACAAAATGGCCACGCCGACGGTCTGTCAGGACAACCACAACCCTCCTCACTGTCCCAACCTCACCCTCCCCTCCAAGGGATTCTCAAAGACACCAGCAACAACGGCACCGCCCCAAGAAACTACAACGGCGTTGATCCTCACGGCAGTTTGCCCAGAGATGCTTCCTATGGTCACGTCTCACGTCTGCCTTCTAGGGGCAGCTCCTCGCGCGGCAGCTCGGATGTCGTCTACCAGGGGTTCGGGTCCTTACCGAGGAGTTCAAGGTCAACCACCCCGACCCCCGAGAACCCTTACTCCTACGGATCCCTTCACAGACGCCCTCTGACCACCACACCCCCACAGTCCGGCAATCACCACAATGGTCACACCTGGGGCACACTCTCCCGTAAGGCTGACTCTGACTCTGGCTTTGCTCTGGGCGCCGCGGACAAGAACCCCAACTATGCCACGCTGCACTACAACAACCAAACGTACGGCACCACCTGGCGCAGCAGCAAGAACTATGCCGTTATAAACCCGAGCTACCAGACCTCCAGACCTGGGAGTGTCCCGCCCTCGACTGACGCCCCTGACTCTAAGTACGGCGTCTCCAGGTTGGGCTCAGCCTCCCACCAATATTACAGTGACTCGGACACTAACGGTTATTACCGCTCGGCTAGGGGCGGCAGTGTGCCATTGGGTTACGACTCGGAGTCGGCCGCCTACAAGGAGTATTCGGGGCGGCAGGGTGCTACGTCCAGACAATACGACACCATGGACTCGGGTTACAGCGGTTCCACACCTGTCTCCACCTTGAGGGTCCACCCAGGTGATGAGCAGTACCGTGCCGGTCCAGGGAAGAGACCCGTTCCCAGGCGTCACACCGTAGGGGCACCAGGGAACCAATCAACCCCTAAAAATGAGGTACGTCATCGTTTGCTGTTATGTTGTATGTTCAGAAAGATTTAGTGTTGTTTTCTTGTCTCCTGTTGACCTACAGTTTCAGACAATAGCCAGTGTCCAGTTACTAAAATAAACATGTGGGTTCATTTCATTGCATGGCGCCTCCACATAATTGTGTTTCCCTGTTTCATGCTATACAGAAAGCAGCAGTGGCGTTATAGTTATTTTCATGTGCCTTAACTAATTCTACTTGCATGCAATGTTCCCTTTAAGTTGCGAGGCCATGAAGATATTTGACTGAAACCACAATATAAAATTACTGCACATCAAATTTTGAAAAGGTTAATATGAAAATATGATGTCTGCGTTTGTGGGGTATACAATTTTGCAACAAAAAAAAATATTGGCACACCGGTTTTTTCATTTTACACATGGACCAACAAACCGTAGAGGGAACATTGCTTGCATGGTAGATATCTGAGCATATATCAATTATATTACTAGGCAGGTAATTAGATACCTTCATTTATCATACAAGCCAGGAAACATGTCTAAATATTATATGTAAGTCTCAAAATGTTTGGTGGCTAGTTTCATGTCTGTCTGTATGGAGGTTTGGATTAAACCTCCTTGTCTGTCTGTATGGAGGTTTGGATTAAACCTCCTTGTCTGTCTGTATGGAGGTTTGGATTAAACCTCCTTGTCTGTCTGTATGGAGGTTTGGATTAAACCTCCTTGTCTGTCTGTATGGAGGTTTGGATTAAACCTCCTTGTCTGTCTGTATGGAGGTTTGGATTAAACCTCCTTGTCTGTCTGTATGGAGGTTTGGATTAAACCTCCTTGTCTGTCTGTATGGAGGTTTGGATTAAACCTCCTTGTCTGTCTGTATGGAGGTTTGGATTAAACCTCCTTGTCTGTCTGTATGGAGGTTTGGATTAAACCTCCTTGTCTGTCTGTATGGAGGTTTGGATTAAACCTCCTTGTCTGTCTGTATGGAGGTTTGGATTAAACCTCCTTGTCTGTCTGTATGGAGGTTTGGATTAAACCTCCTTGTCTGTCTGTATGGAGGTTTGGATTAAACCTCCTTGTCTGTCTGTATGGAGGTTTGGATTAAACCTCCTTGTCTGTCTGTATGGAGGTTTGGATTAAACCTCCTTGTCTGTCTGTATGGAGGTTTGGATTAAACCTCCTTGTCTGTCTGTATGGAGGTTTGGATTAAACCTCCTTGTCTGTCTGTATGGACATCGAGTTCACTTCATATAGCGGCCACATCCGGGTCCGGAAGGTTTGTAAAAAGTTGAATCCGTTACAGCCCTAATATTAGGTTTACTCTTTGGCGACACAAACATTTGTTGAACAAAAATAACTTCGAAGAATAACGATAGATTTCAAATATCTTTCTGTTATTAAAAACTTATCTTAAAATCGATTTTATTATCTTTTGAAGATTTTAAAAAATATGTTTTCTAATTATCTTTTTGTTGTTGTTTGACAACCCAAACATTTAAAGACACGTGCCGTCCTGTTCTGGCGGGTGATTTTAGTGAGCTAAAGCCATCCCAAATTCAGTGATTGATTGAAACTACTTAGTACTGACCAACAAAAACTGATACTAAATGCATGAAAAATATTTTTAAAATTTTATATTGCTAAGTTACATTTTTTTATTTTTCAAAATCTATTTAACTACAAATCAGGATCTCTTCACGTATCAAATGTTCTGTTGTACTTCTAACACACAACACGCAGCTGTTGAAAAAATATATTTATTGCATTTGCATACAAATACAATTGAAATAAACAAACAAAATACAAACGCAATCTCGTGAGTTACTTTCCAGGGAACGAAAACCTGCAAAAAATCATGGTTCCATTTAGTTTTATGCTTCACTCGTTTTTACGTTTCACGAGTTCTTATGGATGAAGATTGACCTTAGTTATGGGGAAGTAACTCTTATATCGATTCTTAAAATTACTACTACCAGACGTTGTCTCCCCTAGGTGTCTCCCCTAGTTATTTATTAGTACGGAAAAATGGCGACGCGGACTATTAAAAGTTCTGTTTACCAAGGCTCAGTTTGAATTGTATGAGGAAAAACTATTACAAATTATAAGCAAAATTAATTGTGAGAAATTATTATCTTTTGAAACCTTGAAATATCATTCTAAAACTTAATCAGCGTTGTAATTTGGGCATAAGGGGGGGGGTAAGTTCAGGGGCGTGATCTAGCGGGTTTGGGGGACCAGCACTAATTGGGATTTAAAAAATGCGTGCCTTGACTGTGTTTAATAATTGTGGCGTCTTGTTAGAACTAAACATACCCTGACCCTGTTTTATAAACATATATTTTTTCGTTTTACTCTAAAATCTATATTGCAGTCTCACCCATAATATAATATATGTTAAAAATGGTATACAGCGATATTGATGAACGTGTAATTAAAAAAAAATACTGGTTAAGTCTTGAGATGACGTGTGAAACCATAGTCTACTGGGAGACAGACACACACCATAGTCTACTGGGAGACAGACACACACCACAGTCTACTGGGAGACAGACACACACCATAGTCTTCTGGGAGACAGACACACACCATAGTCTATTGGGAGACAGACACACACCATAGTCTACTGGGAGACAGACACACACCATAGTCTACTGGGAGACAGACACACACCATAGTCTACTGGGAGACAGACACACACCATAGTCTACTTGGATACAGACACACACCACAGTCTACTTGGAGACAGACACACACCATAGTCTACTTGGAGACAGACACACACCATAGTCTACTTGGAGACAGACACACACCACAGTCTACTGGGAGACAGACACACACCATAGTCTACTTGGAGACAGACACACACCATAGTTACATCAGTGTAGTTAGTTTTAGACAAATTAACCCCGCCGTAGTCCTAGTGTATTCAAAATCTCTTAAAAGGATTAAGATTAGCTTCACAATTGAACATTTACCACCTCAGTAAGCACAAGAGTGTTCTGTTCCAGGGCTGTCCCCACGATGGGATTTGGGGGGGGGCTGTAGATGGACCCGACGATAACACCAGACCTGTTGGGCCTGGCTTTAACTTTATGTCGCTCGGGGCTAAACATCACCCAGGACCCAGGTCCCCGTGTGTGCGTCTGGAGGTATGGTCTTCATGACTCAATGAAAGGTTTTCAGACCAGGCTGTGACGCCGGTGACGCTAGGCGGCAGGCTTACCGACACACTTGAGATGGATTGGGGGACTAAGCGTCTCATTGAGAGACTTAGTGCCTGGTTGAGTCAGGTAGGCGCTTTAACACCACCTCACCCCACCGCTCCTGTTAACTTAACGTAAATCAGATATTGTTATAGATGAATGATAACTGAGGTGTCAGCAGTCTCGACGACTTTCCCTCATGTTTTGTACCTCTGCTGTATTTGTTCAGTCATTGTACGTCTTAAATGCCCGTGTTTGTATGCTTGCATTCCGTATATTCACTTTTCTTTAGTACGTCTGGAAAGAAGTTCCAAATTGTATTGAACTACTTGCAACACAAAGCTAGAGATTAGCTCAGTTTGAGATGCGATATTGTAGCCCACTTCTCCTGTCAGCACTGTTGGATCTATGGACCAAATGTCAACACTATAATTTAAGGGAACAACTTGTCATTTAACTTTAGCAATGTAGTCTTGTGATGTGGCTGACAGAATGTTTCATTTCAGAAAATTGGTAATTAAATTTAATGGATTTGTTTTATTCTTAAGATAATATTATGGACGCTCTGTCTTTACTGTGTTACTCTCTTAAGTTTGGAGATAATCTAATCTCTTACGATATAATCCCATTTCTCTGTTGTGAGATAATCTCATTTCTTTGTCGTGCCATAACTCCACGCCTAAGGCCTAAGGTTTTCCAGTGAAACCACCCCGTGTCATTATGTTGGGTGTATCCCATGACTTTATTGAGACCATCAGTCTACATTTGTCAACTTTGACAGTGTCCAACACATTCATTAAGATTTTGGCCTTCACCTCCACATCCCACCACTGGTCAATCAAAGGCCAATAACTAGAGAAATGTGCCAAGTCCAGTAATCGATGCCTCCAATAAGTAGAGAAATGTGCCAAGTCCAGTAATCGATGCCTCCAATAAGTAGAGAAATGTGCCAAGTCCAGTAATCGATGCCTCCAATAAGTAGAGAAATGTACCAAGTCCAGTAATCGATGCCTCCAATAAGTAGAGAAATGCGCCAAGTCCAGTAATCGATATAACTACGACCGGGCCGCCAGGTCACGTGCTGCGATTGATTTGTGACACACCAGTTACATAACACGGGTAGGGGGTGGGCTTGGCATCAACTTACACATACACACACACGCGCGCGCGTTGTCAGAGACCTGGCATGGAGCTTTAACACAACTGTGGATTCTGACACAGTGGATTCTGACACAGTGGATACTGGATGGGCACGCTCTTGTAATCCACTGGATTGAGTGTTTCTGTTATAAAATCAAGATCCCGGTTCTCTGTTAGTTGTCGTGCTGAAGATGGTGTATCGTTCTTTGACGTAGGGACGCTCTCACCTGGCCACTGGTCAGTCGTCTTGAGTTGTCCGGTTTAGTACACGCCGTAACACACTGTCGTCTGTAGTCAGGCTGGGACGAAGACTGATCCCAAGGGGTCACTCAGCCGGACATGTGAGGGGCGTAGACGTTCAGATATGGCACTGGATGTTTTGGTGTGTGTGGACTATGATTGAACTTACATCTGACCACCAAGACACGTGATGTCACTGTACACGGCAGACCTTTGCCCGGGAACCTGACTGCTCGTTGTTTACATACCACCTCATGGACATTTCACTGCTCGTTGTTTACATACCACCTCATGGACATTTCACTGCTCGTTGTTTACATACCACCTCATGGACATTTCACTGCTCGTTGTTTACATACCACCTCATGGACATTTCACTGCTCGTTGTTTACATACCACCTCATGGACATTTGGGCTTCTGTCACCGGATCAGGACTTAGTTGATCACCTGCAACGACACGCCGGTCAGAACATTGGCTCCCGAACATTTATTCAGACAAACCGGCTACAGCTCTGATAAAACCTGTTCGTGACAGCCTACAGCTCTGATAAAAGATGTTTGTGACAGCCTACAGCTCTGATAAAAGCTGTTGAGTTTATCTTGATGTCTTTCGCTCTTCTGTTTATCTACCGTGTATATTACTGTATAGGCACGACGACCGTATTACAAGGAGCTGTGAATCCGTATAACAGTGTTGAATTGTCTTCCCTGTTTGGACTCCAGTGTTTATATTAATGATTTTCCCTCACTGTGTATTTTAGCTTTTGCCCTTGTTTATTTAATTTTTTTGGGTGTCTACTCTGTCAAATTATCCAGCAGGAAATAAAAACTTGGTTTGTTTTAGTTCCCCGACATAGGAAGCATACGAACTCACCCACCATGTATAAGATGCAATGCTCAAGAGAAGAAAAAATTAAAGATAAATTCTTCTACAGGTGTTCTGTCTTAGTTTAGCTTGGGTTTTTTTTTCTTGGTGGAAAGAGAGAAAGAGGAAGGACTGAGGAAGAAAAAACCTCAGAAAAACATTGGCTCAAGAATTGCTTAAAATGAAAGGAGTTAGGCGCTGCGTAATGGAAGTAAGGGAATAAGAATGCGTTGTATTGGAAGTGTGGTGTAGGAGGTGTGGTATAGGAAGTGTGGTGTCGGGTGAGTTGTCTTAGTTACCTGTGTGTATCGATGGCTTCTCTGTGCACCGGTGGATATAGAGCTGAACTGTGGATCTTGTGTTTGGATATAGAGCTGAACTGTGGATCTTGTGTTTGGATATAGAGCTGAACTGTGGATCTTGTGTTTGGATATAGAGCTGAACTGTGGATCTTGTGTTTGGATATAGAGCTGAACTGTGGATCTTGTGTTTGGATATAGAGCTGAACTGTGGATCTTGTGTTTGGATATAGAGCTGAACTGTGAATCTTGTGTTTGGATATAGAGCTGAACTGTGGATCTTGTGTTTGGATATAGAACTAAGCTGTGGATCTTGTGTTTGGATATCATATAGAATGGAACTGATGGTCTTATGTGTTGGATATAAAAGTAAACTAAAGATCTTATGATGTAAGGATAACGAAGATGTATTCACGACACTACGAGGCGTCTCAGTCTTCATCAAACTCATCATTGGAAGACCTACGAGAGGTGAGTGGTACACACACATGATATAGGGGCTTGTACTTGTACACACACACATGATATGGGGGCTTGTACTTGTACACAAACATGATATGGGGGCTTTTACTTGTACGCAAACATGATATGGGGGCTTGTACTTGTACACAAACATGATATGGTGTGTACTTGTACACAAACATGATATGGGGACTTGTACTTGTTTACAAACATGATATGGTGTGTACTTGTACGCAAACATGATATGGGGGCTTGTACTTGTACACAAACATGATATGGGGGCTTGTACTTGTACTTGTTTACAAACATGATATGGGGTGTACTTGTACACAAACATGATATGGGGGCTTGTACTTGTACACAAACATGATATGGGGGCTTGTACTTGTACACAAACATGATATGGGGGCTTGTACTTGTACACAAACATGATATGGGGTGTACTTGTACACAAACATGATATGGGGTTTGTACTTGTACACAAACATGATATGGGGTTTGTACTTGTACTTGTTTACAAACATGATATGGGGGCTTGTACTTGTACACAAACATGATATGAGGGCTTGTACTTGTACACAAACATGATATGGGGGCTTGTACTTGTACTTGTACACAAACATGATATGAGGGCTTGTACTTGTACACAAACATGATATGGGGGCTTGTACTTGTACACAAACATGATATGGGGGCTTGTAATTGTACACAAACATGATATGGGGTGTACTTGTACACAAACATGATATGGGGGCTTGTACTTGTACACAAACATGATATGGGGTGTACTTGTACACAAACATGATATGGGGTTTGTACTTGTACACAAACATGATATGGAGGCTTGTACTTGTACACAAACATGATATGGGGTTTGTACTTGTACACAAACATGATATGGGGTTTGTACTTGTACACAAGCATGATATGGGGTTTGTACTTGTACACAAACATGATATGGGGGCTTGTACTTGTACACAAACATGATATGGGGGCTTGTACTTGTACACAAACATGATATGGGGGCTTGTACTTGTACACAAACATGATATGGGGGCTTGTACTTGTACACAAACATGAAGGGGTGTACTTGTACACAAACATGATATGGGGTGGTACATAAGGGGGAAAAGGTTGACGAAAGCTTAAAATGCAAAAAAATAATATGTAAATTTTAAGTTTAAGTTGAAAAATGTAAACAATTTGTCTGGGCCGTTTTGACAGGTCACGGTTAAGGCCATGACGATTGTGCAATAATAAAAGAGGGTAAATTGTACACAAACAGGAGGCTGGCGGGGAAAGAGTTGCATTGAAATAATGGTTGACAATGTTGCACATATATTAGCATGCGTTCATTATTAGTAAGAAATTGTTGATTTAAAAAGGATACTCTTATACCAGATTCTTGGGTATGAAGCTTCTTTACATAAAATACGGAAAACCCCACTTCAGCACACAGATACATATTCCAGAGGCGTGTATTGACATCACATTGCTTGTTTGCGGGGCTCGCTGAGTGGCGAAGAACGTTATTGATCAGTCTTAGAAATACTTGACCGCGATGTGCTCTACCACATGACATGGCTCTGTTTGATGGGATCCTTTACTGCTTCAACTGGCACTGTACAATGTGTCTAACTAGAGCTGTACAGTAGGTCGGATCCAACTAGAGCTGTGCCGTAGGTCTGATCCAACTAGAGCTGTGCCGTAGGTCTGATCCAACTAGAGCTGTACCGTAGGTCTGATCCAACTAGAGCTGTACCGTAGGTCTGATCCAACTAGAGCTGTACCGTAGGTCTGATCCAACTAGAGCTGTGCCGTAGGTCTGATCCAACTAGAGCTGTACCGTAGGTCTGATCTTACTAGAGCTGTACCGTAGGTCTGATCTAACTAGAGCTGTACCGTAGGTCTGATCTTACTAGAGCTGTACCGTAGGTCTGATCTTACTAGAACTGTACCGTAGGTCTGATCTTACTAGAGCTGTACCGTAGGTCTGATCTTACTAGAACTGTACCGTGGGTCTTCTTTTACTGGCACTTGGCCAAATCTTAGATATAAATAGATACAGTGTATCAATAAAGTCTGATGCATTTATTTAAATTTGTAAATTTATGTTATCATTAAAAAAAACTTTACAGCCAATAATATATAAAAAAAAAGACTTTTACCACCAGACACTTGTCTATGTACACGGGACATCAAAATTCGGTAGGACTATTTGTATTATTTTACGTCACTAAAAGGCTGACAAAATCTTGGCTGTGTCGGTGCTGATATAAACAAGATCGTGTCATGGACTGGTCACCTCTTGTTGAATTAGATCTGACCACTATTGACATAAATATAACCTCCGCATGGCCAGGGTGTGACGCCTTGGCCGTGGCTTCAAGCTGGACACCATCCTCACATGGCGCACAGGTGGATTTGATGTGGTCACTTCATGTTTTCTCATCCCGACATCATTTGGTCATCACAGACAAGGTCAGGGGAGATCAACCTTGGTGTGGTCAGCCAGATAACGCCCACTCCGTGTTAGCTGCTGTAGGCAAGTGAAGCAATCATACCGTGTGATCAACCGTAAACTGACCATCTACAATAATTACAGGCCTGGAAGTCTGGCTGTTTATTTAGAAGCCAAGCGTCTACTATCACGAACATTGTGATTTTCTCAGATCTACACATTTTAATGAAATGAAATGTTTGAATACCCAAAAAACTTCTACTAGAGTTGAGTTAAATGGCGAACAGATAGATGTTTGTGACGTAGGTTATGACGTAGTTCAGATGTTTGCATGAGGAAGGTAAGAATCTGGAGTCAATAGACTTGGTAAATTACGTGAACATCAACTATTGTATCATTTGGTGTATCCATTGTATCATTTGGTGTATCCATTGTATCATTTGGTGTATCCATTGTATCATTTGGTGTATCCATTGTATCATTTGGTGTATCCATTGTATCATTTGGTGTATCCATTGTATCATTTGGTGTAGCATTTGGTGTATTCATCGTATCATTTGGTGTATCCATTGTATCATTTGGTTTATCCATTGTATCATTTGGTGTATCCATTGTATCATTTGGTGTATCCATTGTATCATTTGGTGTATCCATTGTATCATTTGGTGTATCCATTGTAGCATTTGGTGTATTCATCGTATCATTTGGTGTATCCATTGTATCATTTGGTGTATCCATTTTATCATTTGGTGCATCCATTATCATTTAGTGTATTCATAGTATCATTTGGTGTATCCATCGGATTTTACGATATTTTTTGTGTACAACATTCTTATCAAGTTTTTTTATATGCTTAAAGTAAACGTAATAGACAAAGTCAAAGAAATAGCTTCCTTAAAATGTCACATAGAAGATTGTTTTAGATACAACGTTAAAAGAAAACAATGTAAAATTTGCAATTAATTTTTTTTAAGTGAAAAGAATTTGCAGAAATCTAAGACGAGATTGTTATTATGGGTTAAACTATTGGACATTGTAATACACATCGACAAGGGCTTTCTTTCATTCATTGTAGTGCTACTCAATATAGACTTTTATTAAGGGAGGCGTTATACGGAGATATCTCCGAATAACGCCAGGCGTTATACGGAGATTTCTCCCAATAACTACCGGCGTTATACGGAGATTTCTTTTTAAAAAACAAACAAAATTTCCGTTCTAATTTAATATATATTAATTATATGTACCTATCATAGCTTAAAATTTATTTCAAAAAGATTTATGATTTTAAAATTAATTTTGTAAAAGTAAAAGCAAAGAGAACGGTGCTTTCGATAAATCGTATTTTTGGTTGTGTTGTTTTTTCTATTTTAATTTATTAAAAAATTAGACAACTAAACCTAACCCAGACCCTAAAACTCAACCTTAAAAAAAAAGACTCAAACGAAAATCTTTTTCTATTTTAATTTAAAAAATAGACCACTAAACCTAACCCAGACCCTAAAACTACAACCTTAAAAAAAAAGACTCAGACGAAACTCGAACCTCCACTTAAGTGTTCAAGAATCTAATGTCCTAACCGTGAGACCACAGAAGCTCATGAATCGTAAGAATTTTTAAAAATCTTATATCAAATTGGCAAGAAGTCACATGACCAGCCAAAAAAATTTGCGTATGACGCTAAGAATCATGGGAAATATCTGTCTATAACGCCCAGCGTTATAGGGAGATATCTCCGAATAATCACTTCGTTTATTAATTGCACTGCTATAGTCGACATTGGCTTTCACTTTAATTCATAGCTTAATTATTGGTAGCTGGCTGTTTGATGACATATTTCAGGGGTGTGGATTAGTGGGTTCTTTCAGGTGGATTAGTGGGTTATTTGAGGTGGATTAGTGTTTATTTCAGGTGGATTAGTGGGTTATTTCAGGTGGATTAGTGGGTTATTTCAGGTGGATTAGTGTTTATTTCAGATGGATTAGTGGGTTATTTCAGGTGGATTAGTGGGTTATTTCAGGTGGATTAGTGTTTATTTCAGGTGGATTAGTGGGTTATTTCGGGTGGATTAGTGGGTTATTTCAGGTGGATTAGTGTTTATTTCAGGTGGATTAGTGGGTTATTTCAGGTGGAAAAGATTTGCGGCTGGCGACACAATTTAATTTGCACCCTGGGAAAAACTATAAAAATAGCGCCCGGGTCAAATTATGAAATTAGTGCCCCGCTCTGTTTTTTTTATTCGAATTAATTTGATATTTTAAATAAGGAAAAGTGATTCAAGTTTATTTGGAATAAATTGTATTGCTTCAATAACAATAGCTTCAACTATCATTCGTTCTGCTTCCTTCCATGTTGTAGAGGCTATGTGGTGTCCATGATTGTTTTCCTGACACATAGTTTGGCTTCCTTCCATGTTGTAGAGTGGAGAGGCTATGTGGTGTCCAGGATTGTTTTTGTTTAAGTCGGTGATGTAAATTGTAAATAACAGGCAACAGAAACAGAAAGCGGGTTGTTGATGGTTGAATATAACAGCCGATGCTATGACCTGATCTTGGGACCGATTAATTACCTTTGTTCCCTTATTATGTAACTTTGTTATCATCTTTAAGGCGCCTCAGTACCTTGACGCCCGGGGACGCCTCTGGTGGGCGGGGAAGGGAGGTATGCTGTTGGCGGATGACATGCTCCGGGCGTGAGTTGTTCTGGTAAACTTATCCGACTATGGAAACATAAACCAATGGGACATGTCCCAGCCTGCCATAGCAAGTATTTGAAGAAAAGTTTCAAACATTACGTGTTTCTCGCAGTTCTTGTCACACGCTAACCCCAGTTGTTAAATTCTTTCTTTCATGAAGTAGTTGTGGATGATATAGTATAGCAAGTTTCTGTAATACAATTTTATATTTTCGAACACGAATTTGAGATATTATGCAATACAGTTACGTTACCGGTTGTTTGTCCATGTAGATATTGTTCACCAAGTATATAATTGAAGTTCAATATTCTTTGTATTCGATGTATACAATAAACATGAAATAATTAGCTAAACTGAAGAGCGCAAATAAAGTTCGATATCTAGTGCCCACGAAGTTAAAACATATATTTTTAACATTCCTTCCATTTCTTACTTACACCAACTGTTATCCCGACATTCCCCTGTGTCGTCCTCTATCTCCAGTTTGTTCCCCCTGTGTCGTCCTCTATCTCCAGTTTGTTCCCCCTGTGTCGTCCTCTATCTCCAGTTTGTTCCCCCTGTGTCGTCCTCTATCTCCAGTTTGTTCCCCCGGTGTCGTCCTCTATCTCCAGTTTGTTCCCCCTGTGTCGTCCTCTATCTCCAGTTTGTTCCCCCTGTGTCGTCCTCTATCTCCAGTTTGTTCCCCCTGTGTCGTCCTCTATCTCCAGTTTGTCCATGTAACTCAATTACAATATTGGCCGACTGGCCCTGACGACCACCGACTTGTTGTTTTCATAACAAAGTTTGGTGAAGTGAAGGTCCCGGGTGTAATATGGACGTATCGATATGTCCGAGTAAGATAGTGCGATACCGTACATTTGTTAAGGCGTATTGAGGCAAGGATGAGATATGAATGAGTCCGGATATGATAGTGCGATACCTTACATTTGTTGAGGTGTGGGGGTAAAGATAAGTTATGAATGTGTCATATTCACAATAGGGTTACCACACTTTGAGTATCTACTTTATATCACATCAAATGTAAGAATACTAAAATACGTTCAGGTTTGTATCATTCGTCCACAATTCGAGCTATTGTTACTCAATAGATATCATTATAATACAAATTAGAAACATAATAGCATCTTACAATTCTCCAGCGCATTTAAAAAATATATTTCCGTGCATAATTCTGAGTTTAATCTGTTTGAGCTCATTTCAGATCGATAAATTGTGATTGTGTGACGTCATCCCACTAGAGCAAAGCTACACTGTGTACAGATATTTCACTTTTCTATATCCCATAGCTGCTAAGATTTCATGTTTATACTTGAGACAGGAAGATATTTCATAGCTGCTAAGATTTCATGTTGATACTTGAGACAGGAAGATATTCCATAGCTGCTAAGATTTCATGTTGATACTTGAGACAGGAGATATTCCATAGCTGCTAAGATTTCATGTTGATACTTGAGACAGGAAGATATTCCATAGCTGCTAAGATTTCATGTTGATACTTGAGACAGGAGATATTCCATAGCTGCTAAGATTTCATGTTGATACTTGAGAAAGGAAGATATTTCATAGCTGCTAAGATTGCATGTTGATAGTTGAGACAGGAAGATATTCCATAGCTGCTAAGATTTCATGTTGATACTTGAGACAGGAAGATAGTCCATAGCTGCTAAGATTTCATGTTGATACTTGAGACTGGAAGATATTCCATAGCTGCTAAGATTTCATGTTGATACTTGAGACAGGAGATATTCCATAGCTGCTAAGATTTCATGTTGATACTTGAGACAGGAAGATATTTCATAGCTGCTAAGATTTCATGTTGATAGTTGAGACAGGAAGATATTCCATAGCTGCTAAGATTTCATGTTGATACTTGAGACAGGAAGATATTTCATAGCTGCTAGGATTTCATGTTGATACTTGAGACAGGAAGATATTCCATAGCTGCTAAGATTTCATGTTGATACTTGAGACAGGAAGATATTCCATAACTGCTAAGATTTCATGTTGATACTTGAGACAGGAAGATATTCCATAGCTGCTAAGATTTCATGTTGATACTTGAGACAGGAAGATATTCCATAGCTGCTAAGATTTCATGTTGATACTTGAGACAGGAAGATATTCCATAGCTGCTAAGATTTCATGTTGATACTTGAGACAGGAAGATATTCCATAGCTGCTAAGATTTCATGTTGATACTTGAGACAGGAAGATATTCCATAGCTGCTAAGATTTCATGTCGATACTTGAGACAGGAAGATATTCCATAGCTGCTAAGATTTCATGTTGATACTTGAGACAGGAAGATATTTCATAGCTGCTAGGATTTCATGTTGATACTTGAGACAGGAAGATATTCCATAGCTGCTAAGATTTCATGTTGATACTTGAGACAGGAGATATTCCATAGCTGCTAAGATTTCATGTTGATACTTGAGACAGGAAAATATTCCATAGCTGCTAAGATTTCATGTTGATAGTTGAGACAGGAAGATATTCCTTAGCTGCTAAGATTTCATGTTGATACTTGAGACAGGAAGATATTTCATAGCTGCTAGGATTTCATGTTGATACTTGAGACAGGAAGATATTCCATAGCTGCTAAGATTTCATGTTGATACTTGAGACAGGAAGATATTCCATAGATGCTAAGATTTCATGTTGATACTTGAGACAGGAAGATATTCCATAGCTGCTAAGATTTCATGTTGATACTTGAGACAGGAAGATATTCCATATCTGCTAAGATTTCATGTTGATACTTGAGACAGGAAGATATTCCATAGCTGCTAAGATTTCATGTTGATACTTGAGACAGGAAGATATTCCATAGCTGCTAAGATTTCATGTTGATACTTGAGACAGGAAGATATTCCATAGCTGCTAAGATTTCATGTTGATACTTGAGACAGGAAGATTTTCCATAGCTGCTAAGATTTCATGTTGATACTTGAGACAGGAAGATATTCCATAGCTGCTAAGATTTCATGTTGATACTTGAGACAGGAAGATATTCCATAGCTGCTAAGATTTCATGTTGATACTTGAGACAGGAAGATATTCCATAGCTGCTAAGATTTCATGTTGATACTTGAGACAGGAAGATATTCCATAGCTGCTAAGATTTCATGTTGATACTTGAGACAGGAAGATATTTCATAGCTGCTAGGATTTCATGTTGATACTTGAGACAGGAAGATATTCCATAGCTGCCAAGATTTCATGTTGATACTTGAGACAGGAAGATATTCCATAGATGCTAAGATTTCATGTTGATACTTGAGACAGGAAGATATTCCATAGCTGCTAAGATTTCATGTTGATACTTGAGACAGGAAGATATTCCATATCTGCTAAGATTTCATGTTGATACTTGAGACAGGAAGATATTCCATATCTGCTAAGATTTCATGTTGATACTTGAGACAGGAAGATATTCCATAGCTGCTAGGATTTCATGTTGATACTTGAGACAGGAAGATATTCCATAGCTGCTAAGATTTCATGTTGATACTTGAGACAGGAAGATATTCCATAGCTGCTAAGATTTCATCTTGATTTTTGAGACAGGAAGATATTCCATAGCTGCTAAGATTTCATGTTGATACTTGAGACAGGAAGATATTCCATAGCTGCTAAGATTTCATGTTGATACTTGAGACAGGAGATATTCCATAGCTGCTAAGATTTCATGTTGATACTTGAGACAGGAGATATTCCATAGCTGCTAAGATTTCATGTTGATACTTGAGACAGGATGATTTTCCATAGCTGCTAAGATTTCATGTTGATTCCTTGAGACAGGAAGATATTCCATAGCTGCTAAGATTTCATGTTGATACTTGAGACAGGAAGATATTCCATAGCTGCTAAGATTTCATGTTGATACTTGAGACAGGAAGATATTCCATAGCTGCTAAGATTTCATGTTGATACTTGAGACAGGAAGATATTTCATAGCTGCTAGGATTTCATGTTAATACTTGAGACAGGAAGATATTCCATAGCTGCTAAGATTTCATGTTGATACTTGAGACAGGAAGATATTCCATAGCTGCTAAGATTTCATGTTGATACTTGAGACAGGAAGATATTCCATAGCTGCTAAGATTTCATGTTGATACTTGAGACAGGAAGATATTCCATAGCTGCTAAGATTTCATTTTGATACTTGAGACAGGAAGATATTCCATAGCTGCTAAGATTTCATCTTGATACTTGAGACAGGAAGATATTCCATAGCTTCTAAGATTTCATGTTGATACTTGAGACAGGAGATATTCCATAGCTGCTAAGATTTCATGTTGATACTTGATACAGGAATATATTCCATAGGTGCTAAGATTTCATGTTGATACTTGAGACAGGAATATATCCCATAGCTGCTAAGATTTCATGTTGATACTTTAGACAGGAAGATTTTCTGATACTTGAGACAGGAAGATATTCCATATCTGCTAAGATTTCATGTTGATACCTGAGACAGGAAGATATTCCATAGCTGCTAAGATTTCATTTTGATACTTGAGACAGGAAGATATTCCATATCTGCTAAGATTTCATTTTGATACTTGAGACAGGAAGATATTCCATAGCTGCTAAGATAAGACAGTCACTATATATTTCACAAATTGTGTCCATAATAATAAATAATTTAAACAAATTTAAAATAAAAAAAAATGAAAGAACACTTTTAGGGTCATAGATGCAGAGGCGTAATAACGACTTGGCAACGGGGCAGTTGCCAGGGGCGCCGAGTGATAATAATTATCATTATCATTATAATTTATTCTAATTTAGTTATTTTCCTACCCTTTTTTATATGCATGTATCATTTGTCAAGGGCGCCAAAAATAAATTAGCCAAGTGCGTGAAAAACACAGCTACGCTTCTGCATAGTTGGTGTTGTTGCTGGCGTTAACTGTGGAAGATGGTTCGGATGTAGTTTGAGAACCATTCAACATTTTGACTTTAACACATTTTTCAGATTCTGGTACATTTAAACATGACTATTGAACATGCGCTTCAGTGGATTACAATTGGGAGTCTACGAGATTATTTGAGAGTTCAGTCCTATCTAGCAAACAAACGTGTATGAGGCCGCCCATCTGGCAAAAAGAAGTGTATGAGGCCGTCCATCTGGCAAACAAAAGTGTATGAGGCCGTCCATCTGGCAAAAAGAAGTGTATGAGGCCGTCCATCTGGCAAACAAAAGTGTATGAGGCCGTCCATCTGGCAAAAAGAAGTGTATGAGGCCGTCCATCTGGCAAACAAAAGTGTATGAGGCCGTCCATCTGGCAAACAAAAGTGTATGAGGCCGTCCATCTGGCAAACAAAAGTGTATGAGGCCGTCCGTGTGGCAAAAAGAAGTGTATCTGGCAAAAAAAAAGAAGGTTTTAGGCCCCCATGAGGGCTGAAGATATGACCGATGACCAAATGGAACATTCCGTCTTGGTTCTCCAGAGTACAGTCCAGCCGAGATGGTCATTGTAGTAGTAACCTCGTATGTCATTTAAGGCAGTGCCAGTGGCTCACCGTTGTTTCCCGTGGTTGTCATCATTACACATTGATACATTGAATCTGATTACTCGACGCAACAGATCATAGGTGGCGTTTGCCCGCCCCTGTGCTAGATCTTGGCAACAGATCATAGGATGCGTTTCTCCACCCCTGTGCTAGATCTTGGCAACATATCATAGATGGCGTTTCCCCGCCCCTGTGCTAGATCTTGGCAACAGATCATGGGTGGCGTTTCCCCACCCCTGTGCTAGATCTTGGCAACAGATCATAGGTGGCGTTTGCCCGCCCCTGTGCTAGATCTTGGCAACAGATCATAGGTGGCGTTTCCCCGCCCCTGTGCTAGATCTTGGCAACAGATCATAGGTGGCGTTTCCCCGCCCCTGTGCTAGATCTTGGCAACAGATCATAGGTGCCGTTTCCACGCCCCTGTGCTAAATATTGGCAACAGATCATAGCTGGCGTTTCCCCGCCCCCGTGCTAGATCTTGGCTAAAGATCATAGGTCTCATGTCTTAGGGGTCATCTGGTCCTTGACCTGAGTACAATTTGCCGTTTTATGATTTATCCTTACTCTAAAAAACGTATTTACTGGTAGTGGTAGGTTTCTCTCATATTCTTTAAGATTTCTTCTCCCAATCCTTAGGACTTCTTCCTTCTTTGTGGCTCGAAGACAAAAAACTCGGAGTCTTAAGAGTGCCATTAAGTCGAACTGTGATGCGATTGGCCACTGGGGTCTGCGACATGGTCATTACTATGGAACCCTGGGTGCGGTGGGGCCCGTTGGGGGTGGGTGTGTGGAGAGCTTGGTGGGGGGGGCGTGTGTGTGGGGAGCGTGGTGGTGGGGGACAACAGCGAACATTTTCTGTGTCTGTTGCTATGGGCTCTAACAAGGTTTGGCGCGCTGTAAGGGGACACAACCAGTTTGTATCATTCCAGAGGACGGCGATGTTCTGGAATTGGTAGAGTTCACGATTCTTGCTGCTGGTGGATGTGTTGTTGTGGTTTACAGGATGCTTGTGTTAAAAGTGCTGATGTTGTTCTTGTGTTGATGATGTGGTTGCGCGACAAGTGCACGCGACGGGTTCTTTAATGAGGAGTGACAGGAGGACATCGCATTATATTTAATTTTTCATTTCGTTATGGTAACAGGTTACTAGTTTGATATGTGATATGGTAACAGGTTACTGGTTTGACATGTGATATGGTAACACATTACTAGATGGATATGTGAAAGCGTCATGCGGCTATTAGAGGTGCGGTCATGTTATACCATTAGAAATTTCCCACCTTTTCAGAACGTTGTGAAAGTTTTCTCTGCTGACTTCGTCCAAAGAATACCATGGAAATAAATCTTTTTGTTTTATTCTATTGTCGATATTGAGTTTAAATTTGTTTGTTGCATATCGACCAAAGGAATTATAACCCCTCGTTTGATGTGTCGTAAGAAAGAGAAAAGTTCCCGATAAGATCAGATTCTGAGATGCTCGTCATTTTTCTAGTTAGCTCTATTAGATCTTTGTGTTGTGATATTTAAACAGCCACTATGTTGCCACCGACTAAGTGATAGCGTGTGTTTTGGATAAATTTAAGGAATTTGATCATTGTAACACAACTGATTGGACACTCGAGTCAATGAAGAAAGTCGTTTTTATTATTAGCACTATGTGCCACTGTGACAACAAGGAAATTTTAAACTGTTTTAGATGTTCATTACTGTCTCAAATGGTCTGGGGATCGACTGTCTCAAATGGTCTAGTGATCGACTGTCTCAAAATGGTCTAGTGATCGACTGTCTCAAATGGTCTAATGATCGACTGTCTCAAATGGTCTAGTGATCGACTGTCTCAAATGGCATGTGATCGACTGTCTCAAATGGTCTAGTGATCGACTGTCTCAAATGGTCTAGTGATCGACTGTCTCAAATGGTCTAATGATCGACTGTCTCAAATGGTCTAGTGATCGACTGTCTCAAATGGTCTAGTGATCGACTGTCTCAAATGGTCTAGTGATCGACTGTCTCAAATGGTCTAGTGATCGACTGTCTCAGATGGTCTAGTGATCGACTGTCTCAGATGGTCTAGTGATCGACTGTCTCAAATGGTCTAGTGATCGACTGTCTCAGAGGGTCTAGTGATCGACTGTCTTAGATGATATTCTCTGAGACGCATTTAGCCGCTGCTCTCATTGGACCCAAAATATTTTCATATTTTCCTGTTAGGGGGGGGGATATTTCCGACCAGAGTGGAATGCTATATATATATATATATACTAGTGTATTACCCGTCAAAATTACGGTAGTTTACAAAAGAAGTATATTTCAGCTGAAATCTATTAACTTTGAAAAAAAAACACATCTGGAAAAATAATAATTTAATACAGAACTTTCATTTATTTAATTTATTTTTATTTTATTCATTTATTTCCATTTATAGTGAACAATTTTATGTGGACGTTCGAAAAAAGTTATTTTTGGTGCAGTAATTTGGTGCGCTGCTTTCTAAAATTAGTAGCGTTACGAACCGACGGACGGGACATACATAATCATAGCAAATTATGTATATTGATGATATATATATTCACAAATATCGTCTGCCAATTCTTGTCACTGTCATTTACACCCACTTCGCCCCCTCAGTCCTATTTTTACCACCGTCTCTACTAAGTGTAGAAATGAATCAAATAGTTAGCAAGAAGAGCTTCTCACACGCCATAGCTGTACATGTTTGGCCTTGAAATTCAACCCAAAATATTCCAGATTGTTGCTGTGTTTGTTTGTGGGGCTATGCAAATGAGTCAGTGGTTGTGTGTGTATGTGTGTGTGTTTGTGTGTGTGCGTGTGTTTTGGTTCTAAAGCCCATATGATCCAGCTGGAGGTCGAAGGGAGGGCTACTGAGATGAGATGATAGAATCAGTCAATCGATGGCGGGAAAATACAGGCCCGGGTGAGGGGCTCAGCTGGCTCACGTGATTACTTCCCCCCTCTGGGGGTAGGGGTGGGCTGGGGCAGGGGCTAGGGGTGAGGCTAATGTTGGAGTGGGTCTAAGGGGGATGGGGGTGGGTGGAGAAATGAGTTCACTGTGAAGAATGGCATTTCTTGGGAGAAACAAAAACGACGTGTTGAACTGTTGATGACATGTTGATGACATAGATGCCATGTTGATGACATAAATGACATGTTGATGACGTTGATGACACATATGACCTGTATGTGACATCTTTAACACGTTGCTGACATAAATGACATTTGATGACACAGATGACTGATGATAACGTCGAAGTCATTTTGTATAACTCCTTTGAAGTTAATGAATTAAACTAAAACCCTGAACTAATTGCTTGGCAGCCCCATTTATGACCGTCAGTGTCTGCCTGTAAAACGTCTTTATCATACGCCAGCCTCTAAATATTGTTTGTATCAATGAAGCTCATCTTGAAATAGTTAAGTCATAATTGAAAACGTGTCAACTAATTTTCTGACAACACTAAACTTTCAGGATTGAATTAATTCAATAATTAATACATTAAAAAAATTTACGGTAAAATCCTTTTTACATTTATTAGATTTCGAATGGAATTGTTGTACTGAGGTCTATAGGCCAAAGTCTGTTTTACTACTAAGAGATGGCGTAGAGACATCATACATATCTTAATTATCTAAAATTATCTTAGTCTGCGATCGCCACATATTAATCTATTGAGAGACTTGCATGCTGAACTTAACTTGAACCCAACCGCCCCTTCCCCCTTAATCACGCCAAATGCAGCCTTCGTGTGTGGGGGGTGGGGGGAGAAGGGTTAGGCACTGTGGACAGTTTTGGCAGCTCTTGGAAATATTGATGACACACCCCTCCCCCTTCCTGCACCCCTTCCTCAAATTCTTCCACTCGATCGTCTTTCGTTTCTCCCCAGTTCCACTACAGCGATGTGTCCCCCGCGCCGTACCCCCTCCCCCCTCCAATCATCTTCCGCCTTTGTCAGCGTCTTAGCCATCAATGGATAGTATCGATGGCTCTCATACTGTACACATGGGGGTCTGGAGTGGGCGGGGTTGAAAGTTTCGACCTAACTACTGAGAGAATAACAATCTTGAATTAAATTGGTCTCAGGTCATATGTAAGTCAAAATATTGAAACGTTTCATTCAATCTATCATTGGAGGTATGTTTGAAAAAAAGTCATGATCGGACACATTGAGTCACTGGTCGGACACATTGAGTCACTGGTCGGACACATTGAGTCACTGGTCGGACACATTGAGTCACTGGTCGGACACATTGAGTCACTGGTCGGACACATTGAGTCACTGGTCGGACACATTGAGTCACTGGTCGGACACATTGAGTCACTGGTCGGACACATTGAGTCACTGGTCGGACACAATGAGTCACTGGTCGGACACATTGAGTCACTGGTCGGACACATTGAGTCACTGGTCAGACACATTGAGTCACTGGTCGGACACATTGAGTCACTGGTCGGACACAATGAGTCACTGGTCGGACACATTGAGTCACTGGTCGGACACATTGAGTCACTGGTCGGACACATTGAGTCACTGGTCGGACACAATGAGTCACTGGTCGGACACATTGAGTCTCTGGTCGGACACATTGAGTCACTGGTCGGACACATTGAGTCACTGGTCGGACACATTGAGTCACTGGTCGGACACATTGAGTCACTGGTCGGACACATTGAGTCACTGGTCGGACACATTGAGTCTCTGGTCGGACACATTGAGTCTCTGGTCGGACACATTGAGTCACTGGTCGGACACATTGAGTCTCTGGTCGGACACATTGAGTCACTGGTCGGACACATTGAGTCACTGGTCGGACACATTGAGTCTCTGGTCGGACTTATTAACAAGTAGGACACACTGAGTAAAGTTAGAGACACAGTGAGTCACGACTCAGACACCATGTCATTAGTCGGACGGCGTGAGTATCCAGGAAGTCACACAAGTCTTCCATTGGTTTCTTCTTATCGATCTGGTCATCTGTGTTTGTAGACGTCTGCAAATGATTCTTGGCGATCGGTCATTTCATTTTCGCGAGTCTTCTTGTTCGAAAGGAAATAAGATTGTTTCAGGAATGTTCAGATGGTTTCACCAATGTTCAGATGGTTTCACCAATGTTCAGATGGCTTCACCAATGTTCAGATGGTTTCACCAATGTTCAGATGACTTCACCAATGTTCAGATGATTTCATCAATGTTCAGATGACTTCACCAATGTTCAGATGGCTTCACCAATGTTCAGATGGTTTCACCAATGTTCAGATTGTTTCCCCAATGTTCAGATTGTTTCCCCAATGTTCAGATGGCTTCACCAATGTTCAGATGGCTTCACCAATGTTCAGATGGATTCCCCAATGTTCAGATTGTTTCATTTATGCTTAGATTGTTTCACCATTGCTCAGATTGTTCAGCCAATGTTCAGAAAGCCATTCAAATTTTAAGACACTACGGGGTAAGATGGTCTAGAATAGTCTAGATGGCCGTGTGTTTAAAGCAGAGGTCGGGAAACCATGGCTCGCGAGCCAGATGTGGCTCTATTGATGGCTGCATCTGGCTCTCAGATAAATGTTCGATTATAAAAAAAGATACATTTATTCAGGCTCATTTGATCTACATGTTAATTCCATATAAAAAAACAGCATAACAATGTCAATGTTATAAAAAAGAATTCAGAGCCATAATTATTGTACTTTTAGTGTTGAAATTACACAAAATGCACGCATTTACGTGAATTTTCAGTTTTAAACATAATGTATGGCTCTCACAGAATTACTTTTCGAAATATGTGGTTTATGGCTCTCTCAGACAAAAAGTTTCCCGACCCCTGGTTTATAGCATAGATTTTTGTATGCTGCAAACATGGTCCATCATTTTCTTTTTTTTTAAAATGGATTTTCAAAAATTACTTATTGTACATGCAGCTATTCCGCTGTTTGTGTGCACCATTGAGGACAATTATACTACAGTTTTACTTGTCACTGGTTCCCTCCCCCCTCTTCCCACTCGTTAATTGTTCCCCATCTCTGCTTCTTCCGTTAATGATTCCCTGACAGATTCCTGTACCAATGGTTCCCTGACAGATTCCTGTATCAATGGTTCGTTCCCATGCCATCGGTTCCTTTTCAGTTGGTTCCCTAGTGATGTTAGGTCCTTGCGCGCTCATCAAATCCGTTTATCTGGACCTTCCCCCAGCGGCCACGCGTTGACCAACGACCCCACGGACACACTGGTCAGCTCCTTTGTTTTGCATGTGAACGCGAGCCGTTGTTTGGTCGTCTCCAAGATTTCTCTCAGATTCTCACTTGTCATTAACGGGCCTCTCTGTGGCGATAGATTACTGTGTGTGTGGGGGGAGGAGGGGGGTCGAAGCCCACCAACCAGTGTTAATTAAATTGTCCTTAGGGCGGAACAGGACAAAGTCACGTGACGAAATGAGAAATCAGACCAGTTTATTTGTATTTTTTTCTTTCTAAACACCAATCTGATTTTACAAGAAATTGACGTCATGAAATACATGAACTCGATGATAGAGAGACCAAAAACAACAACAAACGAACAACAAAAAAAAACAATTTTTTTTTAAAAATTATCTCTTTGCCTTTATGATACCTTGTAAGTGCTCAGAATTCACCTGTTTGTAGTTTTTACCTGGTGTCTGCATTTAGCCACCCACAAAAATCAACTACTTTCGATCTGTTTTGTTTTAAGAATGCCACATTCGCGTACTTAAAGAACTTTTTTTATTTGGCAACATGATCGAATAATTGTTTCTGTAGCGGAACTCGAAAAGTGTCACACGTCACAATTCTAAATGATGTTGACATCTCACCCCGCCAGTACAACATCTCACCCCACCGGTACAACATCTCACCCCACCGGTACAACATCTCACCCCACCGGTACAACATCTCACCCCACCGGTACAACATCTCACCCCGCCGGTACAACATCTCACCCCACCGGTACAACATCTCACCCCGCCGGTACAACATCTCACCCGCCGGTACAACATCTCACCCCGCCGGTACAACATCTCACCCCACCGGTACAACATCTCACCCCACCGGTACATCTCACCCCACCGGTACAACATCTCACCCCACCGGTACAACATCTCACCCCACCGGTACAACATCTCACCCCACCGGTACAACATCTCACCCCACCGGTAAAACATCTCACCCCACCGGTACAACATCTCACCCCACCGTTACAACATCTCACCCCACCGTTACAACATCTCACCCCACCGGTACAACATCTCACCCCACCGGTACAACATCTCACCCCACCGGTACAACATCTCACCCCACCGGTACAACATCTCACCCCACCGGTACAACATCTCACCCCACCGGTACAACATCTCACCCCACCGGTACAACATCTCACCCCACCGGTACAACATCTCACCCCACCGGTACAACATCTCACCCCACCGGTACAACATCTCACCCCACCGTTACAACATCTCACCCCACCGGTACAACATCTCACCCCACCGGTACAACATCTCACCCCACCGGTACAACATCTCACCCCACCGGTACAACATCTCACCCCACCGGTACAACATCTCACCCCACCGTTACAACATGTCACCCCACCAGTACAACATCTCACCCCACCAGTACAACATCTCACCCCACCAGTACAACATCTCACCCCACCAGTACAACATGTCACCCCACCAGTACAACATCTCACCCCACCAGTACAACATGTCGACTGAAAGCCTCCAGTAAACACAATACAACAATGAAACCATAACTCTGGTGTCATAACAGAGGACAGCAGGACTTCTGGCTTGAGTGAGTCTTGTTGGTCTGAACACGATGGGAGGCGGAGGGGGAAGGCTGGTGTATTTGTGTGGATGTTGAAGTAGATCTAGAATTCAGGGGTGTCCAGACCTGTAGTATCTGAAAGCCGTTTTAAAATATAAACAAATTGTTGTGAGCCGCAATGAATCACTATGGGTAATTAAACCTTGCGTGGAAATCGTCCAGTTATATCTTTCATAAATTGTAGGCGAGCCGCAATCTGAATACAGAAGAGCCGCGGATTGGCCACCGATGATCTAGATTTTAAAATCTAGATTCTAGATAGTCACATTTTCCCCCATATCCTTGAAAGCATTTCACTCTGACTATATATCTATAGTCCATAGTAGCATCGGAGTTTATCTAGATAGTAGTATCGAATTATACGTATAGCAGTATTGGAATTTATTATCCAAAGTAATATGAAACATCTATTTTATGTGTGATATAGAGTTATAGTTGCCACTTTTTATCTTTACTTTAAAGTAGTATGTAAAACATTGAAACATTCTATTTGAGAGCTTATATACTCCGGGGCATATTGTTTTTGGACATTAGAGCGGTTCTCGCACCATCAGTGACTCGTCCATCTTTCCGTGACATTAATTAATATTTAGCAGTGACAAAACATTTTGAAAAGAGAAACGGCCCTCTAATTAAAACTGAAATCTTGGGGTTTCCTTTGAAAACTTTTCAATAACAGTATCCGCTGGGGTTCATTGCCCAACATGAGGACCACTGTCCAACATCATAATGGCTGTGAATATTTCTATTGTTGTTGTAACCTTGTTGTCTTGTTGTCACAGGATTGTCATCATTAGCGCCCCATTTAGACACAGTGGTGTGTGTCCGCATTATTTGGTGGATGAATGAACGTCATGTTTATTGGATGTGACACACAGTTCTAACGTTGGGATATATTTCACGTTTTCTTGTCACCGTGCTGAACTGAGTCGTTTGGTCTAGGGAAGTCTAAACAAAAGATCTTGACCCAGGGGTGTGAGGCTATAACAAATATCAAATCATAAGCTGTGTTGCGATTGTTGGGATTTAATTTTGTTAAGTGTGTAAGCGATCTCTGACTTCTATACCGTTGTGTTGTGTACCGTTGTGTTGTGTACTGATGTGTTGTGTACCGATGTGTTGTGTACCGATGTGTTGCGTACCGATGTGTTGTGTACCGATGTGTTGCGTACCGTTGTGTTGCGTACCGATGTGTTGCATACCGATGTTTTAGGTAACCGCTTGCCTCGTGGCTAACAATAACACTGTGATGTAATAAATCTGAACTATTTTAGTTCTCTGAGCTGTGACATGTGTCTCTGAGCTGTGACATGTGTCTCTGAGCTGTGACATGTGTCTCTGAGCTGTGACATGTGTCTCTGAGCTGTGACATGTGTCTCTGAGCTGTGACATGTGTCTCTGAGCTGTGACATGGGTCTCTGAGCTGTGACATGTGTCTCTGAGCTGTGACATGTGTCTCTGAGCTGTGACATGTGTCTCTGAGCTGTGACATGTGTCTCTGAGCTGTGACATGTGTCTCTGAGCTGTGACATGTGTCTCTGAGCTGTGACATGTGTCTCTGAGCTGTGACATGTGTCTCTGACTGTGACATGTGTAGCTAACACGCACATGATTTGAGGAGTAGATAAAATGATGAGACTTTTGCTGGTGCCAATCAAATAAACTGGTTATTGTAGTTGTTTGTGCCAGTCAAATAAACTGGTTATTGTAGTTGTTTGTGCCAGTCAAATAAACTGGTTATTGTAGTTGTTTGTGGCAGTCAAATAAACTGGTTATTGTAGTTGTTTGTGCCAGTCAAATAAACTGGTTATTGTAGTTGTTTGTGCCAGTCAAATAAACTGGTTATTGTAGTTGTTTGTGCCAGTCAAATAAACTGGTTATTGTAGTTGTTTGTGCCAATCAAATAAACTGGTTATTGTAGTTGTTTGTGCCAGTCAAATAAACTGGTTATTGTAGTTGTTTGTGCCAATCAAATAAACTGGTTATTGTATTTGTTTGTGCCAGTCAAATAAACTGGTTATTGTAGTTGTTTGTGCCAGTCAAATAAACTGGTTATTGTAGTTGTTTGTGCCAGTCAAATAAACTGGTTATTGTAGTTGTTTGTGCCAGTCAAATAAACTGGTTATTGTAGTTGTTTGTGCCAATCAAATAAACTGGTTATTGTAGTTGTTTGTGCCAGTCAAATAAACTGGTTATTGTAGTTGTTTGTGCCAATCAAATAAACTGGTTATTGTAGTTGTTTGTGCCAATCAAATAAACTGGTTATTGTAGTTGTTTGTGCCAGTCAAATAAACTGGTTATTGTAGTTGTTTGTGCCAATCAAATAAACTGGTTATTGTAGTTGTTTGTGCCAGTCAAATAAACTGGTTATTGTAGTTGTTTGTGCCAGTCAAATAAACTGGTTATTGTAGTTGTTTGTGCCAATCAAATAAACTGGTTATTGTAGTTGTTTGTGCCAGTCAAATAAACTGGTTATTGTAGTTGTTTGTGCCAATCAAATAAACTGGTTATTGTAGTTGTTTGTGCCAGTCAAATAAACTGGTTATTGTAGTTGTTTGTGCCAGTCAAATAAACTGGTTATTGTAGTTGTTTGTGCCAGTCAAATAAACTGGTTATTGTAGTTGTTTGTGCCAGTCAAATAAACTGGTTATTGTAGTTGTTTGTGCCAATCAAATAAACTGGTTATTGTAGTTGTTTGTGCCAGTCAAATAAACTGGTTATTGTAGTTGTTTGTGCCAATCAAATAAACTGGTTATTGTAGTTGTTTGTGCCAGTCAAATAAACTGGTTATTGTAGTTGTTTGTGCCAGTCAAATAAACTGGTTATTGTAGTTGTTTGTGCCAGTCAAATAAACTGGTTATTGTAGTTGTTTGTGCCAATCAAATAAACTGGTTATTGTAGTTGTTTGTGCCAGTCAAATAAACTGGTTATTGTAGTTGTTTGTGCCAGTCAAATAAACTGGTTATTGTAGTTGTTTGTGCCAATCAAATAAACTGGTTATTGTAGTTGTTTGTGCCAGTCAAATAAACTGGTTATTGTAGTTGTTTGTGCCAATCAAATAAACTGGTTATTGTAGTTGTTTGTGCCAGTCAAATAAACTGGTTATTGTAGTTGTTTGTGCCAGTAAATTAAACTGGTTATTGTAGTTGTTTGTGCCAGTCAAATAAACTGGTTATTGTAGTTGTTTGTGCCAGTCAAATAAACTGGTTATTGTAGTTGTTTGTGCCAATCAAATAAACTGGTTATTGTAGTTGTTTGTGCCAGTCAAATAAACTGGTTATTGTAGTTGTTTGTGCCAATCAAATAAACTGGTTATTGTAGTTGTTTGTGCCAGTCAAATAAACTGGTTATTGTAGTTGTTTGTGCCAGTCAAATAAACTGGTTATTGTAGTTGTTTGTGCCAGTCAAATAAACTGGTTATTGTAGTTGTTTGTGCCAGTCAAATAAACTGGTTATTGTAGTTGTTTGTGCCAATCAAATAAACTGGTTATTGTAGTTGTTTGTGCCAGTCAAATAAACTGGTTATTGTAGTTGTTTGTGCCAATCAAATAAACTGGTTATTGTAGTTGTTTGTGCCAGTCAAATAAACTGGTTATTGTAGTTGTTTGTGCCAGTCAAATAAACTGGTTATTGTAGTTGTTTGTGCCAGTCAAATAAACTGGTTATTGTAGTTGTTTGTGCCAATCAAATAAACTGGTTATTGTAGTTGTTTGTGCCAGTCAAATAAACTGGTTATTGTAGTTGTTTGTGCCAGTCAAATAAACTGGTTATTGTAGTTGTTTGTGCCAATCAAATAAACTGGTTATTGTAGTTGTTTGTGCCAGTCAAATAAACTGGTTATTGTAGTTGTTTGTGCCAATCAAATAAACTGGTTATTGTAGTTGTTTGTGCCAGTCAAATAAACTGGTTATTGTAGTTGTTTGTGCCAGTCAAATAAACTGGTTATTGTAGTTGTTTGTGCCAGTCAAATAAACTGGTTATTGTAGTTGTTTGTTACCAGACGCGGCTAAATGCTATAGGGAGCATTAAAACGTCTGCCTAACATGAACCTCCATTTATAGCCAACAAACAAACAATATATTTTAAAAGTTAAATTTTGTATGTCTTTATTTTATACACTGAATAAAAACTAATGATTATATTAAATAAAATTTTCAAACATAGGACCTCATTTAAACACATATTTTAAATAGGCCTGGTACTGATTAAAAAAATTTGATAGATTAATCGGGGAAAAATTAATCGATTAATTTTGATTAATTATATTTTTACAACGCATATATAGATCCCGTCAAGTCGCGATTCATTATTTCACGAAATCAGTTAAGTCGCTGTAATGCCATGGCGCCTGAATTCTGAGACGTAACACAGCAAATTCGTTCTGCTATGCAAGAAATAAGGAAGAAAAACCTTTTTGTTTACTTACGTGAGAAAAGTATGTAAGGTACAAAAAATATCATTAATAAATTGGAAATTAAAAAAAAGGTAATATTTTCTTTAATTTTAATCGAACAAATTAATTTTAATCCATTAATTTTTAAAACGATTAATCGATTAATTAATCGCTGATTTCAGCAGCGCTAATTTTAATGCGACATTATTGAAACTGATGCTACTTCTAACTTACGGGAATCTAAGTGAGTAGTTAATACGATAAAGACTCTGTTTTCACAACATATTTTGTTATGTTTCTTGGCAAGGTTCTGCTTGTTCGGTGTATATCTGGCATTGTCAGTAACAAAAAGAAACTGTTTTAAATGACGTTAAAGGTCTACAGATTGAAGTTTTGTTGAACCCAGAAATCAGTTGTGTTGACTTAATTGTAATTTAGATTTGTGGTGTGTCTATGGGTATTAAAGTAGATCTAGATTCTCTGTGCACCCCAAAATAATTCTGGGCATGTTCTAGTTAATGGATCTAAAAGTCAATGCCGATATGTACCTATCCCTGTAGATCTTGAAGTCACTATATGCATGTGCTAGTAGTCGTTGATCTAGATACGTCACGTTATCCCTGGACCTACCTTTTGAGAATACATGTGGAGTAGTTTGTTTGGACCTATTTGTCTGCGAAGATGTGTGGTGTATCATGTGATCTTGAAAGGCTTATTTGAAACATTGTTCCACTAGTATTTCCGGTTCGGGACATAGAAGCTCTGACAGTCCGACCTTTGACCCCTCCTCCAATATGGCTGGCGGTCGGAAGCAGCAGAAGAAAAAACGTAAGAAAAGTTGGCGGGCCGTCCTCGAGGGTTGCTTTCACAGGCCGACATTCGGCTCCACCAAGGGACCCGACTCCCCGGACACCCCTACGCCCGAGCCTCGGGTTCCATCACCGCAGAGATCGGCCCCCAAACCGCCGCAAACTCTACCTTCCGTGGAGAGCATTGCCACAGATTCACAGCAAGGGGAGACGGTTCGACTTCGTGGGATTCTAAAGAAGTCTCCCTCCATCTCCCCCTGCAGCTCCCCGCTGTACGCAGAAGCCTGTCCCGACGTGCCGCATCCGTTTGTCAGAGGCCGTCAGTTCGTCTTCCGATCCGCGCGCGGCGATGTTGTCAGACGACAAGTCTGAACACGACCACGCCAAAAGCGTGTGCGGCAGTGAGTTCGGGTCTCAACGCTACATTTACGAAGATCCGCATGACCCGTCAGTGGGGGCTGACTGCTATGAGGAGCGACGATCGTTCAGACCGTATTCGAATTCAGAAAATAGACCAGGATTTGCTGGGGCTGTTGCCGGCGGGTCGTATTCGAAAATAGATCAGGGAATGAAATTATCGAACCCGAAGCGGTACTCACAGTCCTACAATCACTACGACCATTCGTATTTAAACACTTCATCGGAATCGATTCCAAGCCGATTCCATCCATCCTACGATACCTACAACGAATCGTATGAAGCACTCCGGGACAGGCTGCAACGTAGATGCCAGGGGCAGAGTCGAACTGACAATACCGGAAGTGCAGTTCTGCCTTATGCCTCCAATCAAAAACTATTTTCCGGTTCTCGCCCTCAAGACCATGAACCGGAAGTAATCTACTCGAAACCACTTCCGCTATCCAACAATGATTTGATCTCGCCCTTGACTATCTCCGCTGAAGCAGACGAGACTTACGTCCAACTCCACGAAATACAAAAGCGGAAGCAGCAGCAACGTTCCCAGAATGCCCGACCAGTGTCTGCCCCACCTGCGTCATGGCACGGCCGTTGTATCATGGAGTCTCAGGCCAACAAGAACGACCCCAAGCCAGTTGCCTGCGATAGACTTAACTCAACGCACACGTCCTCTGATGATCGGGAAACATTTCATGAAGATTTCCTGACGGCGAGCCCAGGTCGTTACATCACTAGTGCTTTACCAAGGTCACGTGATCCGATAAGGAAACCCATGGGTTCTCAGTACTGTCCGTACACCGCTGCGTTGTGCCAGACTGTTCTATCGGAAGATCTGGCCAGAGGTCTTCCACCACAACGGGCAGCGGACCACGATACACGGGGTGGTTTGTACAGTGGTCATCACGGTGACCACAGAGGCGCCGAGCCAGAAACCTTGGAAGTGTCCCACATCTACGCCACCGTCACACGGACCAGCACCAAAACTACAGCATCATCCTACATCTACGCCAGCATTTCTTGGAAGGGAAACCGGAAAGGGGACTGGTTTGCGGAAAACTCCGAACACTCTCAAGGATTACGTCACTCCAGGCAGCCACCCCTCCCTCCCCCAATTCCTCCCAGACACTGGACACCCCAGGACAACGCCCACCGACCACCCCTGCCCTCTTATGATGAAGTTATTGAATCGAGATGTCGGACTGTTCGTGGTCGACCTGTGTCCTGGTCTGACTTCTCACACTACAAGGTACCTCACCATCTTGTTAACCCACCATCTAGTTACCCCCCCCCCTATCTAGTAACGCCTTCTCTCAACCAGTCAGTGTTGTATAGATAAAGCTAGTGCTCGACTTACGACCTCGATCGGTTCCGACAGACCGGTCGTAACTCGATTTGGTCGTAATTTGAGTGAGCTATGTGTAAAGTAATGTGAAGTGATGTTATAAAAATATTTAAGTAAAATTATATAATAATATTTTGTATTATTGTTATTGATAATCATGTTCCATGTTCATTTTGTGCTATTTATATCATCTCTTCACAATATTGAAATAAATCTGAAATGTAATTTGGCTAATAATTGTGGTCGAATGGTCGTAAGTCGTAAGTCGAACCTTAGCTGTACATGTTTCTAAATAGCTCCCTGACTCTACGGGATGCTAAAAGGGATGCTAAAAGGGTTTCTAGGGATGCTAAAAGGGTTGCCAGGGATGCTAAAAGGGATGCTAATGATCCCATATAAGCCAGATTCACTTAATGTGACTGATTCTTGTGAATAAAGTAATTCATGTGTCTGTACATTTTCTTCGTGTTCCAACCGCCGTTACCGTCTAAGTGGCTGTATAACGTTTAAAATGTTCAGACCGAAGACCTTCTCAGACACCACAACGACGATCATTCCGTTATGCCGGTGGCTTTAATAAGTAGGTAAATGAGATATTAGATGAGGCGTATGTCGAAGCTGAGTTATGGTCGTCTTATACTTTAAAATAAAGGGAAAAAAACTACTACTGTAAAATATATTTTTCCAAAATCTAAATCTGGCGTACAGTGATCTATGACACAGCACTAAACATTGTCAGTATTACCGGTACTTATCGTGTGACACAACCATTGGCGCATCATTAAATACTAACATACTGACAAACCAAAAGATCTGTTACAAATAGTTTTTAAAGAGACAACACCATCGCATATTTTCAACTCACGCCATACCTATCTACAAATATTTGTACACCATTTCCACTGCAAATGTATATATCAATATTTAAATCAACGACTCACAACAGAAAATATTGCACACCAATCTCGCCTATAGTAAAGCGCAAACGTCAGGAATTTTAACTGGTTGGTTTATTTATAGATGCGTTCATTGGAAAGACCGACATTGTACCAAGGAGATTACGTATTTTCAATGACTTCATCGTGTTGAATCGTCAGTCGTAGATGACCTAACTATGTCCTAGGTGACCTAACGATGTCCTAGGTGACCTAACGATATCCTAGGTGACCTAACGATTTCCTAGGTGACCTAACGATTTCCTATGTGACCTAACGATTTCCTATGTGACCTAACGATGTCCTGTGTGACCTAACGATGTCCTATGTGACTTAACTATGTCCTATGTGACTTAACTATGTCCTATGTGACTTAACTATGTCCTATGTGACTTAACTATGTCCTATGTGACCTAACGATGTCCTATGTGACCTAACGATGCCCTAGGTGACCTAACGATGCCCTAGGTGACCTAACGATGCCCTAGGTCAGTGCTTCTCAAACTTTTGAGTAATGCGGACCGGCAGGAATTTTTTCCATTGCACCAGGGACCAGTGCACTATTTTCCCTGCACTGACAATTTTTTCGGTCCTTTTTTGAGAACATCTGCGGACCGGCAGCGGATGGCCCAAGGACCGGCACCGGTCTGCGAACCACCACTTTGAGAAGCACTGCCCTAGGTGACCTAACGATGCCCTAGGTGACCTAACGATGTCCTAGGTGACCTAACGATGTCCTATGTGACCTAACTATGTCCTATGTGACCTAAAGATGTCCTATGTAACCTAAAGATGTCCTAAATTACCTAACGATGTCCTATGTGACCTAACGATGTCCTATGTGACCTAACGATGTCCTAGTTGACATAAATATGTCCTAGTTGACATAAATATGTCCTAGTTGACCTAACGATGTCGTAGTTGTCCTAACGATGTCCTATGTGACCTAACGATGTCCTATGTGACCTAACGATGTCCTATGTGACCTGAAGATGTCCTATGTGACCTGAAGATGTCCTAGTTGACCTAACGATGTCCTAGTTGACCTAACGATGTCCTAGTTGACCTAACGATGTCCTAGGTGACCTAACGATGTCCTAGGTGACCTAACGATGTCCTATGTGACCTAACGATGTCCTATGTGACCTAACGATGTCCTATGTGACCTAACGATGTCCTAGTTGACCGAACGATGTCCTAGTTGACCTAACGATGTCCTAGGTGACCTAACGATGTCCTAGGTGACCTGACGATGTCCTATGTGACCTGACGATGTCCTATGTGACCTGAAGATGTCCTATGTGACCTGAAGATGTCCTATGTGACCTGAAGATATCCTATGTGACCTGAAGATGTCCTAGGTGACCTAACGATGTCCTAGGTGACCTAACGATGTCCTAGTTGACCTAACGATGTCCTAGGTGACCTGACGATGTCCTATGTGACCTGACGATGTCCTATGTGACCTGAAGATGTCCTATGTGACCTGAAGATATCCTATGTGACCTGAAGATGTCCTAGTTGACCTAACGATGTCCTAGGTGACCTAACGATGTCCTAGGTGACCTAACGATGTCCTAGGTGACCTAACGATCTCCTAGATGACATAACGATCTCCTAGATGACATAACGATGTCCTAGATGACATAATCATGTTCTGTTCTCTTTGTTCCAGGAGACTGAGCGTAAACGCGAGGCCTTCATGCAGCTGCTGGCACAGAGATATCCACAGTATGCAGACAAGATCCAGGGGGCCGGGGGCTCACAGTCCCCACTACCACAACACGTGGACAAGGTAAGGTGGCGTTGTTGGTGTTTAAATGTCATGTGTTGTTGGTGTCTACATGTCATGTGTTGTTGGTGTCTACATGTCATGTGTTGTTGGTGTCTACATGTCATGTGTTGTTGGTTTCTACATGTCATGTGTTGTTGGTGTCTACATGTCATGTGTTGTTGGTGTTTAAATGTCATGTGTTGTTGGTGTTTAAATGTCATGTGTTGTTGGTGTTTAAATGTCATGTGTTGTTGGTGTTTAAATGTCATGTGTTGTTGGTGTTTAAATGGCATGTGTTGTTGGTGTTTAAATGGCATGTGTTGTTGGTGTTTAAATGTCATGTGTTGTTGGTGTCTACATGTCATGTATTGTTGGTGTCTACATGTCATGTATTGTTGTTGTCTACATGTCATGTGTTGTTGGTGTCTACATGCCATGTGTTGTTGGTGTCTACATGCCATGTGTTGTTGGTGTTTAAATGTCATGCGTTGTTCGTGTTTAAATGTCATGTGTTGTTGGTGTCTACATGCCATGTGTTGTTGGTGTTAAATTGTCATGTGTTGCTGGTGTTGTTCACGACATGGTGATGGCGTCTATGTCTAGGTTGTATGTCGGCTTTCTTGAGAGAGTATTGTGTGCTGTATTGTGTGCTATAAATTTAGCAGTTATTTTGCCAACCACCACCGCACTAGCCCCCACCATCACAATACAGACTTAGCTTAGAATATTGAACACTACAGTCCCGCAGACTTGTTCCCACGGACCAAAAAAATATCAAAAAGTTGCAAGTGAAACAGCGAAAGTTGTAGGGGGGGGTCACCTAATTCTGAACCATGCATTGAGTTACCTGAACTGTGTACCTGACATGGACTTACCTGAACTGTGTACCTGACATGGACTTACCTGAACTGTGTACCTGACATGGACTTACCTGAACTGTGTACCTGCCATGGACTTACCTGAACTGTGTACCTGACATGGACTTACCTGAACTGTGAACCTGACATGGACTTACCTGAACTGTGTACCTGACATGGACTTACCTGAACTGTGTACCTGACATGGACTTACCTGAACTGTGTACCTGACATGTAAATGTGACACAGAATTATATAAATAATACCTGCCTTGCCGAAGCCAAATGTTTAAATGACCTATACCAAAATCAGATATACTTCATGTCGTCTGATTCAGTGAATCAATTCTGATGTTAAATGTTTTAATTTATCGAAAGATTCCCCCCCCCCATATAAACGGCCCTGAATGCCAAGATCACTTTCTTTGATAACCACTCTGCTAATCTTACTTCTTGTTTACCTTACTCCCTGATAATGTTACTCTCTGATTACCTCACTCCCTGATTACCTTACTCCCTGAATACCATACTCCATGATTACCAATACTCCCTGATTACTATAACTCCCTGATTACCCTATTCCCCGATTACCAATACTCCCCGTTTACCATAACTCCCTGATTACCCTACTCCCCGATTGCCTCACTCCCCGATTGCCCCAACTGCCCGATTGCCCGATTATCTTACTCTACGACTCTTATTGTCCCATACATGATTAACCATTTAACCATACTTACTGCCGATGTGTACATGTCACGATTAGCCTGGTAATTACTCAACTCGTACACACAACTCGTACACACAACTCGTTTACCTGATGTGCACCCCATAGCACTTGTTGAACACAACAAAACCAATCGATGGAATGTCTTGACTTCAAAGTTGTTCAAATATCGATGTACTGAGCACTGTCCTGACTTAACAGGTGTTGAGCCATCAAGCAGGCGATTTGTGGAAATCTCAGGTAGACTAATTGATAAGCAGGTGTGTATGTAGGTGTGTTGCAGGGGTGTATGTAGGTGTGTTGCAGGGGTGTATGTAGGTGTGTTGCAGGGGTGTATGTAGGTGTGTTGCAGGGGTGTATGTAGGTGTGTTGCAGGTGTGTATGTAGGTGTGTTGCAGGGGTGTATGTAGGTGTCGCAGGTATGAGCTATGGGTGCTATAAGGGGAGGTGATATGAACCCTGAAACTTATCTTTACAGACGGAGCTCCTTCTATCAGAAGATAATTGCGTCCACAGACCACGACAGATGATCTGTTGGCAAGTGATGCAGCGTTCACAGACCACGGCTTTGAGGGTTCCACGCATTAGAGGGTTCCACGCATTACCCAGCCGTCTAACTAGTGTTAGGTACCCATTCGGAGCTGGGTGACTCAGGGACCCCAGGAATATATCCTTGTCTTCACATGGATTCGAACCCGTGACCATCGGTACGCCAGTCGAGCTCCTTGCCACTCGACCACCACACCCTTTTAGGTGGAAATAAACGGTGAACGTAAAGCTTTACTAATTTTTTATGGGGGGGGGGATTGGTGTGTGTGTGGGGGGGGAATTGGTGTGTGTGTGTGGGGGGGGGTAAACGTGTAATTTTTTTGTAGGAGGGGGGAAGGGTTTAGTGGTATTCAGAGAGTAAAGAACTGGTTTTATGCCACGGAGAATTCACCAGTTCTCAACAGTGGTAGTGGCTTTAACGGTTTGAATTGGGGCGGGAGTGGAGGAAACAAAGGAATGCCAGCCAAGTAGGAAAGTTATGTCCCATCACTGAGTTACGTCCCAGCTCTGAGTTATGCCCCACCACTGAGTTACGTCCCACCTTTGAGTTACGCCCCACCTCTGAGTTAGATATTCATATGATGCCCTGGTGGGAAAGAATTGTGCCAGATATTTGTAATTAAAAGTGCATTTTTCAAACCTGAAGTCTTATATGTGAAGATGGAAGCACCTCAGGCGACTGGCTTGTTACTCGAAGGAAAGTTGATTGAATTCTTGAATTGTTTCCTACAAACATTATATCGCAAGGATTTGTTTGGTGACTGACCTCAAGTTTGCTCTATTACAACAGAGACACATGAAAACAATGAACTCGACAACTTCAGTCCTGTAATAACTCATTGGGGGTTGTCTGCACAGTGATGTTTGTAAGATGTTGGTTGACAGACTTTGAATGACGTGCGTCCCGTCAAGGCCTGGCCTGGTACAGTTGCTACGCGTCAATGAGCACATTCGGGGGGGGGGACCTTATCGGGGGGGGGGTAATCATTCCCTGGGGGCGGGGTGGGGCTGGTTGGGCTTATCTAACCCGGGAGTACAGGTAGTTGGGGGCTAAGTCGGTCTTAGCCCTTAAACGGTAAAGTCGGCGCAACTTATTAAAAGCGGTACCTTTTCTGGCCATGTAGCAGTGTGTTTGTGTAAGCAAAGCTGTGTAAAGGGACTCTGTAAGTGCAAGCCTAGGGTTCAATCTGAAGTTTGATTTTATCTTGACATTGAACCATTCCCTCCCCCACCCGGAGGACGCGCCATCTTTTTAATGCGAGGCTAAGGGGGAGGGGCGTTCCTATTTGAAGACGTCCCCAAGAATCTACGTCACCAGTGTTTTGAAATGATGCGGAACTGCGTTACAGAAAAGTTTGGGTAGCCGAGTTTGATATTCATGTGAACTTTGAACCACACCGGAGATGTAGGAGTGCACGTTCATATGTCTCATCTGTCTTGATTTAAATGAAAATCTGAAGGAAATACTTTTAAATTAATTTCAACATTTCAATTGAATCACCAAAGAAACTGTCAAATCTTCAACTGTGCATGAACTTAACAAGTTTGGCTAGTTCTCGTTTACAAGCGTGGCTATTTCTCGTTTACAAGTGTGGCTATTTCTCGTTTACAAGTGTGGCTATTTCTCGTTTACAAGTGTGGCTATTTGTGGTTTAGAGGTGTGGTTACACGTGTTAATTTTTTTGCGAATACACTGTTCTAAGATTATTGAACAAAAACATGTGTTTTGTTTGCTTCTTCTACTTCTGGGACCTAACTAGTCATATTGCAGGAAGACTTGTTTGTGTTGATAGGACCTAACTGTAGTCATATTGCTGGTAGACTTGTTGGTGCTGATAGGACCTAACTGTAGTCATATTGCTGGTAGACTTGTTTGGTGCTGATAGGACCTAACTGTAGTCATATTGCTGGTAGACTTGTTGGTGCTGATAGGACCTAACTGTAGTCATATTGCAAGAAGACTTGTTTGTCCTGATAGGACCTAACTGTAGTCATATTGCTGGTAGAGTTGTTGGTGCTGATAGGACCTAACTGTAGTCATATTGCAAGAATTGTTTGTTTTGATAGGACCTAACTGTAGTCATATTGCTGGTAGACTTGTTGGTGCTGATAGGACCTAACTGTAGTCATATTGCAAGAATTGTTTGTTTTGATAGGACCTAACTGTAGTCATATTGCTGGTAGACTTGTTGGTGCTGATAGGACCTAACTGTAGTCATATTGCAAGAAGACTTGTTTGTTTTGATAGTTTTCGCTAATGATGAGACAGTGAAATACTTGTGTTTACATTGTACGGTTGACAGTTCATTCGGAAACTAACCTTTGCTCGTGGTTTCATTAAATTCAGTATCAATAGCAACTATCAGATGGTCAGAGAATGAATGAATCTGAGGAGAATATCTGGAAGAACTACTCAACTCAGGTATCTATCTACCTAGTCGCTAGTGTTAACTTAACTTGTATACGTTTAATAGTTTGTGTTTGGGTGCACTTTGTAGTTAGTAGGCACAATAACATTATACCCTTGTTATAATTTATGTCACCATGCCATTTACAAGTCAGACACCGTCAGATCTGACGACCTGAGGTCTTGTGATTCCCCATATCGTCTGCACACCCCCCCCCCGCCCCTCCCCATGTTTGTGGAAGTTACCCGCCAGTTTCCTTATTGGTAAAAATCGATTTAAAAAAAGTATTTGAATTTGTTTTGTGAATGGCGTCCCGCTGTCAACGGTTCTCACATTACGAAAGTCTTAGCCCCACCGACCCCATCCCCCACACTGAACCCACCTCCCACGCCAGCTTATAAAATAATTAACGATTACAGCATTAGTTCCCCGGGGCTCCTGGGTTGACACCTCTGACGTCATCGGCTCAAACTGTTGGACTCACGTCGAAAGATTCGTAGTTATATTTAGAGCTGCCAGCATGGACTGTCAGGATGATGTAACCAGCTGATGGGGGAGTCGCTCTGCGATTGGCTGGGGAACTCTAAGAGGCCCGGGGTGGGGGTGGGGTTGGATGGTGGTTGTGTTTGAACGTCCAGTCAATGAAACTGTTTGGTGTTACGCACGTGTGTGTCGTTATGTGAGTGTGCTCCCCGGGAGCGCGTGTACTTTCCTTGTCAATACCTTTAGACAGACGCATAAAACATGTAGTTCAATGCAAGGTTAAGATTAAATGAGTGTGTTAAACATGCTATTGTGGTGTCAAATGTTCTGTGGGATGGGCTTATGTTGTGACGGGCTTATGTTGTGACGGGCTTATGGTGTGATGGGCTTATGTTGTGATGGGCTTATGGTGTGATGGGCTTATGGTGTGATGGGCTTGTGGTGTGATGGGCTTATGTTGTGACGGGCTTATGTTGTGACGGGCTTATGGTGTGATGGGCTTATGTTGTGATGGGCTTATGTTGTGACGGGCTTATGTTGTGACGGGCTTATGTTGTGATGGGCGTACGGTGTGAGGGGCTTATGTTGTGACGGGCTTAGGGTGTGATGGGCTTATGTTGTGAGGGACTTATGTTGTGAGGGGCTTATGTTGTGAGGGGCTTATGTTGTGAGGGGCTTATGGTGTGAGGGGCTTATGGTGTGAGGGGCTTATGGTGTGAGGGGCTTATGGTGTGAGGGGCTTATGTTGTGACGGGCTTATGGTGTGACGGGCTTATGGTGTGACGGGCTCATGGTGTGACGGGCTTATGTTGTGACGGGCTTATGGTGTGACGGGCTTATGGTGTGACGGGCTTATGGTGTGACGGGCTTACGTTGTGATGGGCTTATGTTGTGAGGGGCTTATGGTGTGATGGGCTTACGTTGTGATGGGCTTACGGTGTGATGGGCTGTATGTGTGATGGGCTTATGTTGTGAGGGGCTTATGTTGTGATGGACTTATGGTGTGATGGAATTGTACTGAAGCCTAGGTGGTTGGGGGAATGGTAACATGATCGGGTATAAAGGTAATTATGTAGGGTGATATGGTCGAGTGGAAAGGTAATTATGTCAGGTGATATGGTCGAGTGGAAAGGTAATAATGTCAGGTGATATGGTCGAGTGGAAAGGTAATAATGTCAGGTGATATGGTCGAGTGGAAAGGTAATAATGTCAGGTGATATGATCGAGTGGAATGGACTTGTAAGATTAGTGCACTTTAACATTGACATAATGTCAACCTCCTTGTCACCACGTTACATGCTGAAACAGCCAACAATTATTCTAAAAAAAAACCGAGTAAAAATCAAGAATTGCGATTACATCATTGTACAGATGAAAGACAGTTGGCGACTAGTTTGAGAATCACTGATGAGTCACTTTAATAGAGGGTAGTAGAGAAGAGAGTAAGCTACTTTATATACATCTAAACATTTTCTGTCATAATTAGATCTAGTCAGAGGAGGCAGGCTCTAAATGTCCTGTCTGCGTTCACAAAACCAGTCCCGTTGGATGGATCAGTAAATCATTTCAAAAACGTCCCATATATTGGCGGAATTTTCAAAGATTGCTCTCAGACAAGGGCACTATATGGGGACGGGGGGCTTTACCAGGCAAGCGCCTGTCGATCAACCAACGCATACTTAATTGAACAAATAATGTCTCGTTTGGATTCGAAGGAAGTTGTAGATTCAGACGCGAGTGTGGCGGGGTTGTTGTGGTAGCAGACGATTGAATCTTACAAAAGAGAAGAATGGTGGCCGGGTGATTATATAAGTTAGTGTTGTACTGTTTGACAGTTGGTGCATTGGCTTGGATGGGTTGGCGGGTTGGCTTAGATAGGTTGGCGGAAGGCAGAGGTTGGCGGTTTGTCCTGGATAGGTTGGCGGGCTGGCTATGACAGGTTGGCAGCTAGAAGGCATAAATTGACAGTTAAAAGGCATAGGTTGGCGGGCTGGCTATGACAGGTTGGCAGCTAGAAGGCAAAGGTTGGCGGGCTGGCTATGACAGGCTTGCTGCTAGAAGGCATAGGTTGGCGGGCTATGATAGGTTGGCAGCTAGAAGGCATAGGTTGGCGGGCTGGCTATGACAGGCTTGCAGCTAGAAGGCAAAGGTTGGCGGGCTATGATAGGTTGGCAGCTAGAAGGCAAAGGTTGGCGGGCTATGATAGGTTGGCAGCTAGAAGGCATAGGTTGACGGGCTGGCTATGACAGGCTTGCAGCTAGAAGGCAAAGGTGGGCGGGCTATGTCAGGTTGGCAGCTAGAAGGCAAAGGTTGGCGGGCTGGCTATGACAGGCTTGCAGCTAGAAGGCATAGGTTGGCGGGCTGGCTATGACAGGCTTGCAGCTAGAAGGCAGAGGTTTTCGGGCTGGCTATGACAGGTTGGCAGCTAGAAGGCAACGGTTGGCGGGCTGGCTATGACAGGCATGCAGCTAGAAGGCAAAGGTTGGCGGGCTATGATAGGTTGGCAGCTAGAAGGCAAAGGTTGGCAGGCTATGATAGGTTGGCAGCTAGAAGGCAAAGGTTGGCGGGCTGGCTATGACAGGCTTGCAGCTAGAAGGCATAGGTTGGCGGGCTGGCTATGACAGGCTTGCAGCTAGAAGGCATAAGTTGGCGGGCTGGCTATGACAGGCTTGCAGCTAGAAGGCAAAGGTTGGCGGGCTATGATAGGTTGGCAGCTAGAAGGCAAAGGTTGGCGGGCTGGCTATGACAGGCTTGCAGCTAGAAGGCATAGGTTGGCGGGCTGGCTATGACAGGCTTGCAGCTAGAAGGCATAGGTTGGCGGGCTGGCTATGACAGGTTGGCAGCTAGAATGCAGAGGTCGGCCAATGAGTTCATGGTTGTGTGACCAGGGACTTGTGGGGGGTTGGGTGTCAACATTAAGATGGTAGCCAAATCAGTAGTTATTTTAATCAAAGAACAATGAAACTTTTCAAATTACCTACATGTACTGATAAAAATAACTCCGTTATGTCGTTACTATGGGAACCACCGTTACCTAGGAGATTAGATTTTTAGAGCTTTAAATTGACGTCAGTAGATATTTTAAGTGTATCTGTCTTCACCTCTGTCTCTATAAATAGATGTCATGAGAAGCAAGAGATACAGGGAAGGGAGAGTTGCGCAATAATGGAAAGAGTAACACAAATAGGCATTCGTATCAATGACAACATGATAGTTTATGGTAGGGTGGAGCCACCGTGTCTTTGTAAGAAAACATTTCTTATATTGTTATAATGAATGATGCCATATGTCAGATGACACTGATGGACCCATGGATGTCATGTAACATGTCAGATGACTCTGATGGACCCAAGGATGTCATGTAACATGTCAGATGACACTGATGGACCCATGGATGTCATGTAACATGTCAGATGACACTGATGGACCCATGGATGTCATGTAACATGTCAGATGACACTGATGGACCCAGGGATGTCATGTAACATGTCAGATAACACTGATGGACCCATGGATGTCATGTAACATGTCAGATAACACTGATGGACCCAGGGATGTCATGTAACATGTCAGATGACACTGATGGACCCATGGATGTCATGTAACATGTCAGATGACACTGACGGACCCAGGGATGTCATGTAACATGTCAGATGACACTGATGGACCCAGGGATGTCATGTAACATGTCAGATGACACTGACGGACCCAGGGATGTCATGTAACATGTCAGATGACACTGATGGACCCATGGATGTCATGTAACATGTCAGATGACACTGATGGACCCATGGATGTCATGTAACATGTCAGATGACACTGATGGACCCATGGATGTCATATAGCATGTCAGATGACACTGATTGACCCATGGATGTCATGTAACATGTCAGATGACACTGATGGACCCAGGGATGTCATGTAACATGTCAGATGACACTGATGGACCCATGGATGTCATGTAACATGTCAGATGACACTGATGGACCCAGGGATGTCATGTAACATGTCAGATGACACTGATGGACCCATGGATGTCATGTAACATGTCAGATGACACGGATGGACTATGTTATATATGCAACGTTTTCTTTTTTACGATTGGCTAAGTGATTGGCGCTGACGTCATCTCGTGTAATGAAGTGGGTTTAATGGCTTCCTCTGATGGTGCTTCGATAATGACGACCTGCTTCCGGTCTGGAGGTGTGGAGAAAGGAATGTTATCAGAGGGTGAGGGTATAATGTTGTTAGGTGTTGGTGAGGGGGGTAATGTCAGAGGGTGGGGGGTAATGTCAGAGGGTGGGGGTCATGTCAGAGGGTGAGGGGTCATGTCAGAGGGTGAGAGGTAATGTCAGAGGGTGGGGGGTCATGTCAGAGGGTGGGTGGGTCATGTCAGAGGGTGAGGTGTCATGTCAGAGGGTGAGGGGTAATGTCAGAGGGTGAGGGGTAATGTCAGAGGGTGGGGGTCATGTCAGAGGGTGGGGGGTCATGTCAGAGGGTGGGGGTCATGTCAGAGGATGGGGGGTCATGTCAGAGGGTGAGGGGTCATGTCAGAGGGTGAGGGGTCATGTCAGAGGGTGGGGGGTCATGTCAGAGGGTGGGGGTTTATTAAAATACATATACTGTAATGAGATAAATGCGTTATTGTCTATTGCTGCAGTGCATGAGTCGGGAAACCATGGATCGCGAGCCAGATGTGACTCTATTGATGGCTCTCAGACAAATGGTCGATTATTAAAAAAAACACATTTATTCAGACTCGTTTGATATACATATTAATTGCATATTAAAAAGGCATAACTATGTTATTAAAAAGAATTCAGAGACATAATTATTTTCTTTTAGTGTTGAAATTACACAAAATGCACAAATTTACTTAAATTTTTAGTTTTAAACATGATGTATGGCTCTCAAAGAATTACTTGTCAAACTATGTGGTGTTTATGGCTCTCTCAGACTAAAAGTTTCCGGACCCCTACTGTAGTGCATTTGGTCTGTTTTCAGTTTTTATTGGAATGTCTCACAATTTCTCTCTGAGCTTGGTTTTTGTAAGAGATTTGTGCCCATTCTCTTTATATCTCCATTGTGTGCCCATTCTCTTTATATCTCCATTGTGTGCCCATTCTCTTTATATCTCCACCTTGTGCCCATTCTCTTTATACCTCCACTTTGTGCCCATTCTCTTTATATCTCCACCTTGTGCCCATTCTCTTTTATATCTCCACTTTGTGCCCATTCTCTTTATATCTCCACTTTGTGCCCATTCTCTTTATATCTCCACCTTGTGCCCATTCTCTTTATACCTCCACTTTGTGCCCATTCTCTTTATATCTCCACCTTGTGCCCATTCTCTTTATATCTCCACTTTGTGCCCATTCTCTTTATATCTCCACTTTGTGCCCATTCTCTTTATATCCACTTTGTGCCCATTATCTATCTCCACTTTGTGCCCATTATCTTTATATCTCCACTTAATGCCCATTATCTTTATATCTCCACTTAATGCCCATTATCATTATATCTCCACTTAATGCCCATTATCTTTATATCTCCACTTAATGCCCATTATCTTTATATCTCCACTTAATGCCCATTATCTTTATATCTCCACTTTGTGCCCATTCTCTTTATATCTCCACTTAATGCCCATTCTCTTTATACCTCCACTTTGTGCCCATTCTCTTTATATCTCCACTTTGTGCCCATTCTCTTTATACCTCCACTTTGTGCCCATTATCTTTATATCGCCACTTAATGCCCATTATCTTTATATCTCCACTTAATGCCCATTATCTTTATATCTCCACTTAATGCCCATTATCTTTATATCTCCACTTAATGCCCATTATCTTTATATCTCCACTTAATGCCCATTATCTTTATATCTCCACTTTGTGCCCATTCTCTTTATATCTCCATTTAATGCCCTTTCTCTTTATACCTCCACTTTGTGCCCATTCTCTTTATATCTCCACTTTGTGCCCATTCTCTTTATACCTCCACTTTGTGCCCATTCTCTTTATACCTCCACTTAATGCCCATTCTCTTTATATCTCCACTTAATGCCCATTCTCTTTATACCTCCACTTTGTGCCCATTCTCTTTATACCTCCACTTAATGCCCATTCTCTTTATATCTCCACTTTGTGCCCATTCTCTTTATACCTCCACTTTGTGCCCATTCTCTTTATACCTCCACTTAATGCCCATTCTCTTTATATCTCCACTTTGTGCCCATTCTCTTTATACCTCCACTTTGTGCCCATTCTCTTTATACCTCCACTTAATGCCCATTCTCTTTATATCTCCACTTTGTGCCCATTCTCTTTATATCTCCACTTTGTGCCCATTCTCTTTATACCTCCACTTAATGCCCATTCTCTTTATATCTCCACTTTGTGCCCATTCTCTTTATACCTCCACTTTGTGCCCATTCTCTTTATACCTCCACTTTGTGCCCATTCTCGTTATATCTCCACTTTTTAAATTTCTCTATCGTGTTAATTAAATGTTCAGCATTGTTTATTCTAACCGATGAAGGGATAAACATAATTTACCAACACGTTTACCATCGTACACACACTGTCTATAATGTTAGCGTGCCATGTATGGTCTTACACAATTATTGTGCCCTTATTACTTTAAAAATAAATTGACATCTCACCCTATCACTTTCTACACAAGTAAGACATTCATCTACCGGCATTGGATTGATTACATTAGTCATTTGTCACAGTTACAATACCGGCATAGATTACATTTGTCACAGTCACAACACTGACTAAATTGATTGAGTACTTTTGTCACAACATATGAATTTGAAACATGGACGTTTCCAGCATGTCAGCTGACCCTCATATTTCTATGTATCCAGTTGATCACTTGTTTAACACTTTGGTTTAAGATCCATCCCTTGCCTACACAGGGATCCGTGAGATCTCCAGCCAAGCCATAGGCCATAAGGCCTGGTGTTATCGTACCCGGGCCTCTAATCGGGTCACCTGAGGTTGTCAAGTAAGCCATGACTCACCGTGTTGTGGCCCCCTGGTCAGGTGAGAGGGGCGGGCAGGGTTGGAAAGATCAGTCGTCAACTATTCCATTATGTCACGGTGTCTCGCCAGCCATCGATGTGTGTGTACATGGAACCTTCACTTGCAGGAGTTCTGTAGACAATGGTTTGGGGGGGGGCGAAGGGGCGGGGCGCGAGCTGATATTGAGAACAGAAGTTAGTTTTGTCAAAGGTTATCGGCGGTTCCTGGGCTGAGGATTAATTAGGGATTATATTTAGGATTATAACGACATGTTACACTTACACATTCTAACTTTTGTTTGAGTTCCAACTAAGACAGACCAAGTCGATTGGTCCAACTAAGACAGACCAAGTCGATTGGTCCAACTAATTCAGACCAAGTCGATTGGTCCCACTAAGACAGACCAAGTCGATTGGTCCCACTAAGACAGACCAAGTCGATTGGTCCAACTAAGACAGACCAAGTCGATTGGTCCAACTATAACAGACCAAGTCGATTGGTCCCACTAAGACAGACCAAGTCGATTGGTCCAACTAAGACAGACCAAGGCGATTGGTCCAACTATAACAGACCAAGTCGATTGGTCCAACTAAGACAGACCGAGTCGATTGGTCCAACTAAGACGGACCAAGTCGATTG